>CM053622.1:486389371-486417546 GCA_028646595.1 Phalanger gymnotis
TGGCTAGAAGCTTAACATTAAAAAACTAAGATCTTGGCTACTGGTCCCATCAGTTTCTGGCAAATAGAGGGAGAAGAAATGAAAATGGTATCAGATTTTATATTCTTACGCTCAAAGCTCACTCCAGATGGCAACTGCAGCCATGAAATTAAAAGATACTTGCTCTTTGGAAGGAAAGCTATAGCAAATCTGGATAGCATACTAAAAACCAGAGACATCATCTTGCCAACAAAGGTCCATTTATTCAAAGCTATGGTTTTTCCAGTAGTAATGTATGACTGTGAGAGTTGGACTATAAGGAAAGCTGAGCACCACAGAATTGACACTTAAGAATTGTGATGCTGGAGCAGACTTTGAAGAGTCCCTTGGACAGTAAGGAGATCAAACCAGTTGAATTTTTTAAAATGAATTCAGACTGCTCATTGGAAGGACAAATACTGAATCTGAAGCTTAAATACTTTGGCCACATAACAAGATGATCAGATTAATTGGAAAAGACCCTGATTTGGGGAAAGGTTGAAGATAAAAGAAGAAGGGGATGGCAGAGGATGAAATGGCTAGATAATGGCATAGAAACAATGAGCATGACTTTGGGCAGACTTCAGGAGATAGTGCAGAGTCTAGAAGAGCCTGGTGTGCTATGGTCCATGGAGTCACAAAGAGTCAGACATGACTGAACAAATGAACAACAATCAAACATGACTGCAACTACTACAAAACTGGAAGCATTTGAGGTATGAGCTCCATGATATAGTGAACAGGCATACTTAGCTTAGCCTAGATAAGTTTGGAAAGGTTTTATCAGATTGACTATAGCATGGTGAATTGTTGGGCCACAGAAACTTCCAAAGCCTATCATCTACTAAATTATGGATGAATTATAATCTTTATTGAAGGATGAAGTGCCCATTAACAAAATTATACCCTTTAAATATTGATATATTGGTATGCTACTAAAGGCTTTAATAAATAGCTTAAATTGAAGTCGTTCAGTATATATTTTAAAAACAACATGGTAGCCAGTAAGTTTTTGAATCAACATATCTCAGGGTGACATACCTGTGACTGCACTAACTAAAGTAGTCCAAAAATGCATTTAATTAATGGTAAAATGTGATGATGCTTGAATAGTGATAATAATGACTGTTGAAGCAGAAAGAACATTAATCTTTTTAGTGAAAGGACCTGGGTTCAAAGCCCAACTCTGTTTTTTAATATATGTGTAACCTTGAAAAAGAGACTTTGCTTTCTTCAACTTTATCTATCTCCTTTACAAAAACAGAGATTTGGACTAAATAATTTCTAAGGGCCCTTCCAACTATTTACCCACCCATAGGCAGAGAAATTATATACTTAGGGTGCAGCACGAAATATATTTTTGCACATAAAAATGCAAGAATGTATTTTCCTTGACTATGCCTATTTGTTAAAAGATTTTTTTTTCTTTTTCTTCCTCCTCTAGTGGGGAAGGAGGTGAAGGAGGAAAAAAAAGATGTTTCTTAATTGAAAAATAAATTTAAAAAATAAAATAAGTTTGTAACTTAGGATATTTGATTCCTAATTTGATAGGAACTCAAGAGATTCTCCCCTGAGTTTCACAAAAAGCCTTCAGAGCAGTAATTTAGCATAGCTATACACAATGAGTAATTTTTCTATTTAATAATATAGGCATAGAACCAAATGTGTTCTAATTGGGCAAAAGTGACAAATTAATTAATCAAGAAGCATTTAATAAACATCTATTATGTGCTAAGCACTGTTCTAGGTGTTGAAGATAAAAAGATAAAAGAGAGACTGACTACCTTTAAGGAGCTTAAGTTCTATTTAGAATATAATGCTGTGGATAAGCATACTATGAATATCTAATTTTACCCTTAAATACAATAATTAAGGGCAGTATAGCATAGTGGATAGTGGGACAACTTTGTAGGCAGAAGGACCTGGGTTTAAGTGTTGTCTCTGATACATACTAACTATGAAACTGTAAGCTAGTCACGACTTCTCAGTGCTGCAAGCAATTCTCTCAAGCTAAGTTCTAGGTAAGTTACTAGTCGGCATTGCTAGTGGGAGTTTCCACACCAGGGAATTGTCCAAATTCAAAATAAAAGAGATCCAGACAAAACTAATCACCCTAATGATAACAGCAATAATTGGAGAGTATATTGTGAATGGAAGAATCAAGCTAGGCATTTTCGTGGTAAGTTAGGCAACAAGAAAATATGACTAACTAAAGCTCCCCAAAGGAATTGGGCTCATATTTTATATCCTTGGCTACCTCTACCCAGGGAAGAGAAGGTCCCTGAGGTCCTACTCTGATGCTGCACCATAGTGTGAAGGTGACTCTGTTTTCAAAGTCTCTGGCAGTGGATCATGAATTCTCCCAGGTCATAGACTATCTTTAGTCTTTTTTTGTATTCCCAGCACTTTGCACAGTTCCTGGCACATAGTGAATAGCATTTCATAAGTGCTTATTGACTAACCAATTGACAGTAAAAGTTTCCAGCAGATCCTATTAAGCTAGAAGATATCTGGATACAGGCCTACCAACAGATGGCATGTATGTCATTTGAGGACCAACCTAGCTAGGTTTTTAGAGTGTCTCATCACAAAAAGGTTAGTTTCTGGGTGAGGAATTCTTTTTTGGACTCAGAGGGATAGAATCACCTTCTACAATGTGGAGATGTTGCAACCTACATTCATGAAGTGAGTACCATATCACTGAAAGGTAGATTTATGAATTTTTAATACAATCGACTAAAACTAAGCTCGAGTTACAGCTTATATATTAAAAAAGTCACCTCTCTCTTATCAGATATGAGATTTAGAGATCACACACATACAGATATGGATCAACATCCTTCTATGCTTTAGTCTTTGGCCTTCATTAACTACTGTGGTGGGAAAAAAAATCATCACCTGGTTCCCAGCCTCCTATTGATGAGAATCTGAACTTTTCTAACTTGGTCATGAGATGTCAAATAGTTAGTTGTCAGGCTTGAACTTGAAACCTTTCTAATTTATACTCTGCAGGCATAGCCTCTATGAACTGCAGGTCATGACTATGCTGTGACTCGGCATGAAAGTAAGATTTTAGTGGAGCTACACTAAAACATGGAATGAAATTGATATCCACACTCTGACAGCATTGCAGACATAGCTGCCTGTGGACATAGGCTATGTAGCACCTGGGGACTTGTCATTTTTGTGAACACAATAGTCTCCAAAGCAATGAAATTACTTTACACAAAGCAGGAAAACAAGTACACAAAATAAGAGAATGGAACGATGCTGCTATTTGCTTCTAAAGCATTCATAAAGGGGATATCTAGCCTCACAGGGAGAAAAGAAATAGTTATTTCAGGCCACCTGGAAACAATGCAGCTGAATATGTTTGCAGAAACATGACTTAGTTTTCAAGGTCATAGCTTCAGGCAGTGACATTTCATGTTTTGTAAAATTGATATAGTAGCATATTTTTGTAAAAAAAAAATTCATCTTCTGTCTGCCATTCTTTATTGAAGGTCATGAAGCTAGACACACAGTCGGTGTCTAGCTGCCAATAGTGAAGCATATGAGGATCATAAAATCTAGTCAGTGTGCTTTGGTGGAGATAGAGTACAAAATTTGTAGTAAGGGGACCTGAGTTCCAATCTCATCCCAATAACTTAATTGCCATGTGATCCTAGGCAAGCCTTAGTGATTCAATTCTCTTATCTGTAAAATGGGGATATTCACATTGTCTACCTAACAGGTTTTTACAACAACAGGGTTGTTGTAAGGGAAGGGCTTTTTACAACCTTAAGCTCTATATAAATATGCAATTATTACCTTCTGTGTAATGGGAATAGAATAGGGATTTACACTGGAAATGGTACAAAAAGATGTCATCAGAGAAATATTTGACCAGAAAAGATAGAAATAAGTTAGGTTGCAATAGTGATGGATAACCCAAGATTATAGTTACTTAGTCATTTTCAGATGTATCCGACTCTTTTTGACCCCCTTTTGGAGTTTTCTTGGCAAACATACTAGAGTGGTTTGCCATTTTTTTTAACTCATTTTCAAAGATTAGGAAATTGAGGCAAACCACTTCAGTATGTTTGCTAAGAAAACCTCAAAATGGAGTCACAAAGAGTTGGACACAACTGAAACGACTCAACAACAACCATGATGACCTACTCTCCTGTTAACTCATCATACAATTTAGTAGTTTGGAATAAATTGATTGGACTGTGGCTTTAGAATCAAAGGATTTTAGAACTGGAAGGTACCTTAAAGATTACCTAAATCAACCCATTTACTGTGTCATTGAGGAAGCAGTGTCAGAGAGTTCAAGTGAGGTACTCAGTGTCTCACATCTAGGATACAGAGCCTTCTAACTTCACATCCAAGACTCTTTCAGCTCTGTCCTTTTAGTCTACCTCTACCCAAGAGATAGAACTAAACAGTAGTCAAAATGCTTTCCAATCTACAGGATTCTTTTAAATTGTGAAAGAACTGAAATGATTTCTAACTTGTAATGAAACTCCAGTAGTCCAATGAAACTATGATCCTGTCAATGTCCATATTCTCTCTTACAATGCTGATCACAGTCTATTTCTATCTATCTATCCCATGTGAGTATTTTCTGTGTTTTCCCATAAAATCTTTCACAGGGAATCCACCCATTGTCATTAAGGATTTATCGTCTATTGGCAAAGGCTACAAATCAGGGTTTAATTTATTAATTTATCCATTATCTAAACTTTAAAAATGTTAATAATGTATATTAAATGTAAAAGTGTTTAATGTGCACAATGTCTTCAAAGAGCCAGTTGTTAAACACTTACCAGTACATCCATGGTCTGATAGCTACAAGGTGGTTGTGAATATGGTTACTATTATTTCTAATAATACTATAAATATTCCCTACTAACCATAATCACTTGATAGATGATTTTAATTGCATTGTTGTTTAATTTGACCCATTAGGCTCTTGGTATGCATTCCTTGGAGAGGGAGAATGATGCAGAGGCTGGTGTACCAGCCTTAGAGTTAGGGTAGACATAGGTTCAAGTCCAGTCTTTAATAGATATTAGCTCTGTGACCCTAACAATGTTATTAAATCTCTCAGTGTCTCATGTAACTCTCTACATTGGTATAGGAAGTTTCTTTATCAGGAATCCCCTAAACTGAAGAAATTTCAACTCAAATAGTATCAAAAGAATGTCCTTCATATAAGAAAAGGATATTGCCTTGAGATTCATAAATCCTATATGAGTATATGATAACAAGTATTGTAGTCATTAATAACTAACATTTTGGAGCACCCTAAGAGTTACAAAGTGCTTTATTGATATCAACCTTGTAAGGTTATAGACAAGAACACTGATATATGATAATATGCTAAAACTATTCTGTAGCACCACAAAACTACTTCCAATTATATCATGAACTGTCCTGGATCTTTTAAAATTGAAATTGGTCACTATTTTCTTCAATTTTTTAAAGAAAAGACTGGGAAGAAGGAAGTCATTAAAAATAGGCCATTTTAAAACTACAACAGCAACAAAAAGATTTACAATGACCACTCTAAACCTTTTGTGTTCATGAGCAGTATGTTCTACATGGTCCTACCTAGTCTTTATCCATTTCATTTCTCCTAAACTACAGATTACGCTCTTTAGTAGCTTGATGCGACCTTGCTTCAGATGCCAAAAGTAAAATCTACCCAGCCACTCAAACTACAGATGAGTAACCTATCATTTCTGTTCTGTTAAGCTAGCTATACCTCAATGATTGAACAAGAGAGAAATCAGCAAAGGGAAAGTATGAGTTGTAGAGGAAGCCAAACTTTTGAGATTGATTTATACTAAAAAGTGAAAACAACTGTGAAAAATGAAGGACTTGGCTAAGTTTCAGCTATTGTAAGTGAAAAGTTAGCCCTTTACTTATGTTGGTCCATTCAAATACTATTCTCAATAAGATTGCAGTGTTTCTCTCTATTTTTCTATACTATTTTGCCAAGTCAGTGTTGCAAAGTTAATACGTAAAACTAACTATGCATAAGTGCATAAGAGAGGTACAAAATATTCTTTGAGTTCAACAAAAAGATCCCTTCTAGCTGGAGAACAGTCAAAAAGTATTTATTAAGCACTTACTAGTGTCAAAGAATAAAATCATATTCAAGAAGCAAGCATGGTGCAAATTACTGGGAAAGATTCAAAATTTCAATGAGCCATAGTCTCTGCCAACATAGGCCTTACTAAAGGGAGAGATATGCAGATAATTATAATGAAAGAAAACCATATGTTAATTGCATTAGAGAGTGTCACAGCAATCACCCTAGCACAGCCAGGACAGCCCAGTTCTTTAATCTGCTTTTACAGGAAAAATAGCTTTTAAAGGGGTCAACCATCTTCTTTAATTACTTTCACTAGTTCAGGGGAAAAGTCAGCACCCTGAACATCAGAGAAAATACAAGCAGAGAAAAATACAGGGAAAATACAAGCAGAGAAATTACCATAAAGACCAACAGACAAGGCTCTAACTGCCTGATAAAAGCGATATTGCTATACTCTTTACATATATCACTGGACCGAGAGAGCCTTTACATCTGAGAAGCTGGGGAGCTCTGAACATATGGCTACTCAGAGTCTTGATGAGGAAATCAAAAGATCCTTCTCATAAGCAAATCCCCAAAGCAAAATATCAACCTCGAAGTATATATACACTTTTGGCTAATAGGCTCAGAGCCAGAAGGCATCACAACCCTCATGACTCAGTGCCTAATTAGCTTAGTACCAAAAGATGTGAAAGCCTTCCTACAAGCAAGTATCCCCTAGGCAAGTTTCTCCTCCAATAGGCTCCACATGAGACCTATTAATGGGCAGGGAAGATCTTATATCCCATTAACATTACAGAGAGGAACAAAAAAATGTGCTATGGAAGAGCAAGATTGTTCCCTACTGGGAAGGGCTAGGAATCAGACAAAAGTTCCTGGAAGAGATACATAGGAACTCAAATAAACCCAAGTGAGACTGGTCCACTGAGACCCTGAGAGAGGGTCATGAGGCTAGGGGATCAATTTTGCTATGTATTTTTTTTTTCAATTTACTATTACATAAGTCCATGTTAGAGGTGAGGAGAGCCTAAACTTTTGCATTGGTTCTATGAGCAGAATGAAGAGACAGACAAGATATGTTGTGGATGTAAAATTAATGAGATTTAACAACAAATTGGACATTATTGTGAGTGACAGTGAATGGTCAAACACAACAGCAAGGTTGTAGACCTTATTGACTACAAGGAAGGTAGTACCCTCAGGAAAAATAACATGCATTTCAGAAATAGAGTAGGGTTGATCTTTGATACTTGTGGGACTTGCAGGGGAGAGATTCAGTTGACATGATTTGGCCCAGTATACCTGTGCAACCTATTTTTAATTCCGTTCCAGTATGAACGTCCTATCCACTTGCCAGTATTGCCTTCATAATCTCTCTCATATATATAGATATATAGATATGCCCCATCTCCCCCCATCTCTTCTCTGACACTAACACCAGCATGGTGCAGGCCTCTAACACTTCACACTTCGACTGTTGCAATAAGTTGGTCTCCCTTTCTCAAATCTCTCCCAAATATAGCCCAACTCCCACTTAGATGCTAAAGTGATCTAAGTGATCTTCCTAAAGGGCAGCACTCTCTCTCTCTCTCTCTCTCTGTCTCTGTCTCTCTCTCTCTGTCTCTCTCTCTCACACACACACACACACATGCTTCAATTTAATTAACATTTATTAAGTGCTTACTGTGTGCCATGCCCTGTGCTAAGTGCTACGGGTACAATTAACAAAAAGAGAGTCTCTGCCCTCAAAGAGCTTACAATCTAATGAAGGGAAATAATGCACAAAAGGAGGTAGGAAAGCAGAGGAAGGGGAGACATCAGAGCATATCTTACTGTCTTGTTCCATGGAGTTGAAACCAAGTGAGAAGCAGAAGCTATGCAGAGTGAGAAAAAGTACAGTTTTTGTTCTCTCTAAAGGAAGGCATTGGGAGGAGTTTGGTACTCCACCCTCTAGCCCTGTAATTAGTGGGAAGAAGAAGCTGAGGAAGATAGTGTCAATAATGCTTGAGTTAGCAGCATAGAAGTGATGAGCTTATCCTGGGAGGAAGCCAGGCAGAGTGGAATCTGCACACTGCCAATTCAGTAAACTCCAGTGGCTGCTTATTATCTCTGAAATCAAACACAAAATCCTCTGTTTGGTGTTCAAAGCCCTTCATAACTTGACCACTTCATGCCATTTTTGTCTTCTTACATCTTACATATGTCTCATGCACTCTGTGATCCAGTAACACTACCCTCTTTACCATTCCTTGTACAAGACATGCTGTCTTCCTAACTCTGGGCATTTTTGCCATCTGTCCCTCATGCCTCACATTCTCTCCCTCCTCCCCTCCATGTCTGGCTTCCCTAGCTCCCTTCAAGCCCTAGCTAAAGTCCCATCTTCAACAAGAAGTCTGATCCCCTTAATGCTTGTGCCTTCCACAAGGATAAACTGAATAATTTCTATTTTATCCTATACATAACTTATTCAGAGTTGTTTTCTTATTTTCTCTCCTAATAAACTGTGACTTCCATGAAAAGGATTGCTTTTTATCTTTCTTTATATCCCAGTGTTCAACACAGTACTTGGCACACAGTAGTAACTTAAATGTTTTTGTTTAGCTGAACAGATAACTCTAATTAAAACAGAACATTTATCTGAAGAAGCCTTGTTTATATTTTAACTGCCATGCCTTTCTTAACTTTTCATGTTTTCAGGGCCAGGACTGCTGCCCCTCCCTTGGATAAATCCTGTCCATTCTTCCAAGCTAACTACAATGCTACCACCTCCAAAAAGCCTTCTATGATCTGCACAGTACTCTCTATACTTTCCCCCCTGCCAAAAGAGAGAAAGAGAGAGAGAGAGAGAGAGAGAGAGAGAGAGAGAGCAAAAAGTGACAGTTTTTTCTTTGAAATTCAAAGATCACTTTATCAGTTGCTCTCTTATGGAATATCACATACTACCTTGTATTGCAATAATCTGCATATTAATTATGGATATTCCATTTCTCCAACTGGACTACATATAAGTTTGTTAAATGGCAATGGCCTTAGTTTCTTTATCTTTCAATATCCCCCCCTCAAAATCACAGCAGAGTGCCTTATATATATTTGACATTAAATGAATATATTGCAAAATAATGAACCAAAAGCACATTAATCAATGAGACGGTAGAATGGACAAAGCCAGGAAGACCTGAGTTGAAATTTGGCCTCAGACTCTGAGTGACTCTGGGCAAGTCATTAACTTCTGTCTTGTTCAGTTTCTACATCTATAAAATGGAGATGATAATAGCACTTGCCTCCCAGGGCTATAGTAAAGATCAAATGAGATAATATAGGTAAAGCACTTCACGAACCTTAAGGTATTATACAAATGCTAGCTAGGAGGAGGAGGACAAGGGGGAGATGAAGGAGAAACTTCTAATTACTCTTCTGTGTAATAACAAGAAAATTTCTTAAGCACCTACTATGTGCTTGGATGCTAGGCATACAAAGGCAAAGTGAAAAACAGTCCCTGCGATTAAGGGGATGTCTCCTTCAAGTAGAATACTCAGAACCTCTCCATATATATCAGAATTCTGAGCCAGAATTGTCTCCAAGACCCTCTGATTTCTAGCATTTGTATCCTTCAAATTAGCTGCATGAGGAATGAGTTTTTCTTGGTAAAACAGATCATGAAATTGCGCATTAGAAACACTTTAGTAATTCTCCTAGACTCAAAGATATGACAAATTTCTCCACATCATTTGAAGAACTTGTCATCAAGCATTTTCTTGTGGGGGATTGTTTTAGGGGGGCCAGGAATCTCTTGTGAGATGGAGGTCAGAGTTTGGACTCTCCATTTTGACCACGTCAGTGGATATAATTCACAAGGGCCAGATAATTTCCTTAAAGGCATAGGTAGATTTGATGACTTCTGGTGCCAACCAGCTATTATGCTTTGAAACAAATGAAATAATGGAGGGGCAGAGCCAAGATGGTGGAGTAGAAGCAGGGACCTGATTGAGCTCTCCCCCAAACCCTTGAAATACCGGTAAAAAATGACTCTAAACAGATTCTAGAGCAGCAGAAGCCACGAAATGAGAGAGTGAAACAGATTTCCAGGCCATGACAATATGGAAAGCCAACAGGAAGAGCCTATTGCACAGTGCTCAGATAGGAGAGGAGCACAGCCCAGCATGGTCCCACCAATGGTACTGGAGCAGGCCTCAGGGCACTGAATCACTGGCAGCAGATTCCAGACTTCTCAACCCACCAATACCAAAGACAGCTTCAAAAGTCAGTGGGAAATCTCTCTCACCTGGGTGAGAGGGGAGTGTAGTCCAGACACAGCCCCAACCCCAGCCCCAGTCCCAGGGTGGAGGCATCCATTGCTGCAGGGGTAGCTGCTTCTGGAGCTCTCAGCCTGCAGATGGTGAGAGAACAGAGAGGCTAAACTAGGTCACACAGTTCTGGGTGGTGGTGCTGGGCTGAGGAGGAATGCTGGCATGGCAGAGCTGGTGTCAGCTGTGGAGAGCGAACTCTCCTCAAAGTTCCAGGGCAAAAAAAGAGTGCTTCTGGATTGTCATGGACTAGAGCACAGGCCAGGAGCAGAGTAAACACCTCTCTTTTGATCATACCACTTTGGAGGAACTGAGAATTCACAGGTCCCTAAAGATATCTCTGAAAATAGCTGAACAAAACCCCTGAAACTTGGAGCTGTACAACCTTCACTTAACAAAGAGCTCAAAAGTGAGATAATTGGCTGGAAAATGAGCAAACAGCAGGAAAAATAAGACTATAGAAAGTTATTTTCTTGGTGAGAAGATGTTTTCTTACACACTTACTGATGAGGAAGATCAAGATATGCAGCCAGAGGAAGACAACAAGATCAAGGCTCCTACATCCAAAGCCTCTAAGGAAAATATGAAATGGTCTCAGGCCATGGAAGAGCTCAAAAAGGATTTAGAAAATCAAATAAGAGAGGGACAGCTAGGTGGTGCAATGAATAGAGCACTGGCCCTGGAGTCAGGAGGACCTGAGTTCAAATGCAACCTCAGACACTTGACACACTTACTAACTGTGTGACCTTGGGCAAGTCACTTAACTCCAATTGCCTCACCTTCCCCCTTCAAAAAAGAAAAAAAGAAAGAAAATCAAGTAAGAGAAGTAGAGGAAAAAATTGGGAAGAGAAATGAGTGATCCATGAAAATCATGAAAAATGAGTTAACAGCTTGCTAAAGAAGACCCAAAAAATACTGAAGAAAATAACACCTTAAAAAAGAGACTAACCCAAATGGCAAAAGAGGTCCAAAAAGCCAGTGAGAAGAAGAATGTCTTGAAAAGCAGAATTGGCCAAATGGAAAGGAGGTCCAAAAGCTCACTGATGAAAATAATTTCTTAAAAATTAAAATGGAGCAAGTGGAAGTTAGTGACTTTATAAGAAATCAAAAAGTTATTAAAAAAAAACAAAAGAATGACAAAATAGAAAACAAGGTGAAATAACCCATTGGAAAAACAACTGACCTGGAAAATAGATCCAGGAGAGATAATTTTTAAATTATTACACTACTTGAAGTCCATAATCAAAAAAAGAGCCTAGACATCATCTTTCAGGAAATTATCAAAGAAAATTTCCCTGATATTCTAGAACCAGAAGGTAAAACAGAAATCGAAAGAATACATAGATCACCTCCTGAAAGAGATCCCAAAAGGAAAACTCTTAGGAATATTGTAGACAAATTCCAGAGTTCCCAGGTCAAGGAGAAAATACTGCAAGAAGCCAGAAGGAAAAAATTCAAGTATTGTGGAAACACAATCAGAATAACACAAGATTTAGCAGTTTCTACACTAAGGGATCAAAGGGCTTGAAATATGATATTCCACAAGTCAAAAGAGATAGGATTAAAATCAAGAATCACCTATCCAGCAAAACTGAGTATAATATTTCAGGGGGAAAAATAGAATTTCAATGAAATAGAGGACTTCCAAGCATTCTTGTTGAAAAGATCAGAGCTGAATAGAAAATTTGACTTTCAAATACAAGAATCAAGAGAAAGATGAAAAGGTAAACAGGAAAAAGAAACCATAAAGGACTTATTAAAGTTGAACTGTTTACATTCCTACACATGAAGACAATATTTGTAAAGTGAGAAAAGTACTGAGAGAAAGAGAAAGAGAGAGATAGAATGTAGGAAGTTATCTCACATAAAAGAGGCAAGAAAGAGCTTTTACAATGGAGGGGAAGAGGGGGAAGATGAGAGGGAATAAGTGAACCTTAGCTCTCATCGAATTTGGCTTAGGGAGTCAATAACACACACATTCAATTGGGTATGGAAATCTATCTTACCCTAGAGGAAAGCAGGGGGGAAGGGGATAAGAGAGGAGAGACAATTGAAGGCACAGCAGATTGGGGGAAGAGGCAATCAGAAGGAAACACTTTTGAGGAGGGACAGGTCAAAGGAAAGAATAGAATAAATGGAGGGTAGGACAGGATAGAGGGTAATATAGGTAGTCTTTCACAACATGACTGTTATGCAAGTGTTTTGCATAACTACACATGTATAACCTATGTTGAATTGCTTGCTTTCTCGATGAGGGTGAGTGGGGAGGGAGGAGGGAGAGAATGTGGAACTCAAAACTTTAAAAATGAATGTTAAAAAGTGTTTTTACATGCACCTGGGAAACAAGATATACAAGCAATGGAGTATAGAAATCTATCTTGCCTTACAGGAAAATAGAAGGGAAGGGAATAAGAGAAGGGGGTAGAGGGTAATAGAGGGGAGGGTAGATTGGAGGAAGGAGTAATCAAAATTCATGCTGTCCTGGGGTGGGGGGAGGGGAGTGATGGGGAGAAAATTTGGAATTCAGAATCTTGTGGAAGTGAATGTTGAAAATTGAAAACAAAAAATTTGTGCAGAAAAATGAAATAATGAGTGATGCTGCCTTTGCTGCTGCTGTTGCTGATAGCAACACCCGGGATATATTGTATAGTTTCTCTATTGTCGTGATTGTTCAGTCATGTCCAACTCTCCATGATCTCATATACCATAGCAGGCCAATACTGTCCATGGGGTTTCCATGATAAAGATACTTGAGTGGTTTACCGTTTCCTTCTCTAGTGGATTAAGCTAAACAGAGGTTAAATGCAGCTAGTAAGTGGCTGAGACCAGATTTGACCTCAGGTCTTCCTGACTCCAGGTTCAGCATTCAATCACTGAGGCACTCAATTCGCCTAGCTACCTCTAGGTTATATATTGCTATATGGAAAAATGAAATGTTATATACTAATTTGTCAGAAACTGTTTTGTTGATTATATAATTTCTTTTTTCAAGATCTATTAGCATATATTAAAAAAGCAGTGTCATTCATAAAAAAGAACAAATTAAATTTTCAATTGATTTAATTATCAAATTGTTCTGCTATTAGCAATGTCATTCTTTTTATTCCTATGAAACCCAAGACTATACCACCTGCAATATAAATACTGGAATAGACACAGAGTATACACATACACGCGCACACACACACACACACACACACACACACACACATATATATATTTAATTATAAGTAAAATACATTTTAATTAGTAAGTTGATTTCTTGGTAAAGTAAAATTGGAACCAACAGGATAGTTGACAAATTTTTATTTTGGTTTCCTTTTTTGGAAATAATATTTCTTATAAATATTTAATTTCTAATATTATTTTATGATTGCATGGTTCAGTGTATATGGCATACTAATATTGTCAAAGACATTATAACACAGTGTTTACAACATAATGAAGGAAATAGAGGATTAACAATTATATGGCCAATAAAATTTGCTCCCTTTGCTGACACTTTCTCCACTCCCTGAATGTATTTCACAGTAAAACATCAATAAGCTGTAATAGAGTATTTTGGTAAATTGAATTTTTTAGCTAAATAAGAAAGAAGACAAAAAATATCTTTTTCTTTCAAACTTTATGGAAAATCCAAACTATGTTATTAGACCACTTTCCTGCCTCAATAAGTATAGTATACTTATTTATTCATTAATTTATCTAGCAAAAACTTATCAAGCTATGGAAAAAGCACAATTCTAGTTCCTAGTGGAAATTCAGTATAAAGTAAGACATAGTTCTTGCCTTTTTAAAAATTAATAATAATAGTAATACTTAATAATATTTTAAGGTTTGACTAGAGGTTTAAAAATTTTATCTTTTTTTATCCTCACAACCAAAAAAGGTAGGTGCTATTATTATTATCCCAACTTTACAGATAAGGAAACTGAGGCAGACAGTGTAAGTGACTTGCCCAATATCAAACAGCTAGTACATGTCCAAGGCTAGATTTGAACTCAATTCTTCCTGACTTCAGGCCCAATACTCTGGCCATTGTTTTTACATAATCTCGAAGGATAGACACAATATATAAATAAACATGCAATGTTATGAAACAAATATAAATAGCTATAGTGTCAAGTAATGTATTATGAGAGTACTAGAGAGAAACTATTTCTATGAGAGATTGGAAAAAGAAGGACTGTTTCCAACTGGGTTGATCTGGAAAGGCTTTGTGGGGTAGGGTCTATTTGAATCAAGCTTTGAAGAATGAATGAATATAATTAAAATTTTGTTAGACAAAGAACTTACAGTGCATCAAAATGATGACTATGAACTAAGCATTTCTCATTGTATTGTAGTATTGTAGACATTAACACGATAGGAGACACGGATCTGAGCAGGAGTGCAGAGTCTGCTTAAGATATGAGTCCAGTCTGGGTTGGCAGTTCCTGGGGGAGAAGCACTGGTGTGGCAGAGTTGGTTGCATAGAAGACTATGGGAGACTGTGTATAGAATATGATTAGTAGTAATTTTGTTTCATACACACATACATACATACAATCAATCCTAAACTTTCAAGGAGTGTAACATTCCTAGAAAACAGGGCAAAAGTAAACCCAGAAAAGTGAATATTGATACATTGAACCTTTGAGAAAGAGGGGGTTAGATTCCTTCAGCCAAGAAAAACTAGTATTTCACTAGATATTGCTAAAAATACACTTTTCTGCATAAAATCCTTTATAACAAAACATTAATTCTGATAATGTCACTTTTCCTAACACAGTAACCATGAAATAACCCACAAAATGCATTACACAAAATAAAATTGGTAACATGCAAAATATTTTTTCTCCATAAGGGTGAGTAGGGAGGGAAGAAGGGAGAGAATGTGGAACTCAAAACTTTAAAAATGAATGTTATAAATTGTTTTTACATGCAACTGGGAAATAAGATATACAAGCAATGGAGATAGAAATCTATCTTGCCTTACAGGAAAATAGAAATACTCTAGAATTCTGCCACTTTTTGTGCTAACATCTCAATAAAGAAAAAACATTTATTTTAGACAATATTCACTTTTTATAACTTATGAAATCTGTAGTACCTTAAATAATGTACAGCAAAAAAATATTCTTAAAAATTAAGCATTTTTAACCTGAATCTTACTTTCCACCACATTAGCTGGCAGTGTGAGGGCACTGTATTGTATACTACATTGCTATAAACCTCTCTACTTTGTCTGCCCTTTGAAAATTAAGGAAGAGTTTGCTGAGATTTTAGTTGGTGTTATAAAAAGACACTGAAATTGGCAAGATCTTGACATCGCTTCCAACACTCCATCCTTCATAGCTGATGGATGGCATTAGAGATCATG
This sequence comes from Phalanger gymnotis, assembly GCA_028646595.1. Lineage (NCBI taxonomy): Eukaryota > Metazoa > Chordata > Mammalia > Diprotodontia > Phalangeridae > Phalanger > Phalanger gymnotis. Next base: position 486,405,141 of record CM053622.1, read on the forward strand.
AAGGATGTACCAGCTTGAAATAATCCATCAGTGACATCTGGTCATGTGCCATTTGAGATTCTTAAAGGCCTCAGAGTATGGGAGCATAGCAGAGGCAAGTTGACATCTAAACTTGAGGCTGCATTTAATGATGGGATCAGCAGCCTGAATGTCTCTAGGCAGCTGGTCCATTAGGCCAGACAGCAGTTGCAGACATGCTGTTATGAAGTTTATCTAATACCTTAATTTTCTCACTAAGTCAAATCACTGACTTTGCACTCTTGGGCTTAGAGCCAGAAGGACTTGCGTCACACTTTGGGTGCATAATTGCAACACAAAACTTGAGTTTTAATGGCAAACGATGAAATTATGCAGTGAATGCACAGGAAGTTCTTTACAATGGTAGGGTGAACAACACCAGTGAAATACCTAGCAGGATACCAGCTGCTCTACAAACTTACTCCTATCTTGTCTGTCATTTTTTTCTCTATTAGGTGGAGCTGGGAATGTTCATGATTGCTAACAGGAAAGCGAAAATGAGGTTACTAATAAAATCATGTGAATGCTTGAAGTTGTGAAAATTAAACATGCAAATGTTGAGGATTGACTGTATATATTCAAATGTCTTTCTACCACATGAATATTCTTCTTTGCTACTCTGAACATGCCAATGAGTGAGGTATAAATTAAACATTTACTATTTTTAAAATATTTCTTTTCTGTCTGTGGTTATATTCCATTTGCCTTGCCTTTGATAGTTTGATTTTATAGTGCTGTCCCTCCCAGGATAGTTAATGTATTCTGTATGTAAAATATAATTGCATTTTTGATTGGGGGGGAGGGGTGAATGTTTCAGAAATCATTAAAACACTGTTGTTGAATTGAGTACCAGCTCTGAGATGCACTTCATCAAAGACTTGATATGATTCATTTGAATTGATCATTAATGTCTCTTTGGGATGGGGGTGGGGAGCGAACCCTCATCAAACTCAACTTGCAGTCCATTGAATACATTAGCAATGACTAGTTATTAATCTTATAACCTTTTCTAATTAACAGAGTAAACTATAAAATGAAGACAAATTGAATGTATCCAAGGGTAAAATATATTCAAGCACTAGATGCATCCTTACTGAAAAAAAAAATCTATGAATAGTTGAGTACTGAGAAAAGCTATTTTGTAGGGTTATTTTTTTTTTGCTTATTTATAGACAAAATGCAAAGAGCCAGACCATCTCTTTTGTCATTTGCTTCCCTGTATCTCCTTTCATGATGCTCCAGAAATTGCTAGGAGTAGCTATTGTAAACACTGTCATTACTGTTATTTATTTATTTTATATGGCACCCTTAAGAATTATCAAAGAGCTACAGAATAAACACAGAAACACATTGAAATAGCAAACAGACAGATTTGCACCAGCAAAAGAAGCACTTGCCCATACAATAAATAAGCTAACAGTGATTCAGAAAAGAAGGAGAGGTTCGTGGAATGAACTACATTAATACTATGGTTATCAAAAGTGAATCCTTGGAGCCATGAAACAAGGGCAGCATGGAAGCAGGGAGGATGCGTTTTGAAAAAATAAGTGGTGCATGAACTGATACAGTAAATATGTGATCCAACAAACTTCCAGATAAGCCAAGGCATACAAAATGCAATTTCATTCATTAACTGGGCAAAGACAAAGAAAGAAGATTGACTTTGAGATGATCACATCAAAAAAAGCAAAGAAGATAATTAAACCAGAATTTGGGAGCCCAAAAAATTAAATAATTATGAATCTTAAAAATATCCACCAATCATTGAGCTAATATTATTAGCCAATGCTTTTGTTGAGAATTTTTTAATGTAGAAATAAGTCCCACATTATATCTATGCAATTTTTCTCTTCGTTTATGTTCTAAAAGAATAAGGCGGTTCAGACTTGGAAAATGAGATACTAACCCCTAGACCATGAAAGAATTTATCCAGTCAGAATTAACCTGCCCAAGGAAATACCCCGAGGTAAGGAAAATTGAATTCTGGTGGTTCTGCTCCACTACCTCATGTCAGAAAAGCTAGGGAAGAGCCAAGATATACCTATAGAGATAGAGACAGAGAGAGAGAGAGAAAGAGAGAGAGAGAGAGAGAGAGAGAGAGAGAGAGAGAGAGAGAGAGAGAGAGAGAGAGAGAGAGAGAGAGAGAGAGAGAGAGAGAGAGAGAGAGAATATAGATATAGATGCAGATAGATACTTATCCTTTCAATCCCCCTGTGCCTTAATTTAAGGCTCATCAGGAGATGTCTCCCTCAGTCCCACATTCCCAAAGGCCAGCTCGGCCATAGTTAACCATAATCTAGGATCAAGGGTAGGAAACCTACAGCCTTGAGGTCACATGTGTCCCTTTAGGTCCTCAAGTGTGGACCTTGGACTGAATCCAGACTTCACAGAACAAATCTTTTTACCTACCTCAGAAGATACTTCAAACTCACTATGCCACAAACTGGGCTTATTATTCTTGTAAACTTGTACCTACTTCTGGCTTTATTACTTCTGTTTATGATACTGTCACTCACCAGCTCTGGTGTTTTAAATATTGTTATCATGACTGGTTAATTTTACTTCCATAAAGTCTCTTACACCTTCCCCATTAAACCACTGCAATATTTTCTTCAATCTTTTCCATCACCATTTTCTTCTCTTTTTTCTTCCCTCTTTTCTCATACTATTATAAGACTTAAATGTAGATCTAAACATGTTGTTCTATTCAAATACTTTTAGTGACTCTCTACTGAGAAAATTTCAAATTCTTTGACTCATATTCATAGTATCATAGGGCCATAAATGTAGAGCTAGAAGGACCTGTAAGAGGTTATCAATTCAATTTCCTAATTTTTCCAATGAGGAAAATGTGTCCTAGATTAGTTACGTAACTTTCATTGGATCACACAGTGACCTCAGCTGATGTCTAAAGAGGGATTTGTTTTCTAGCACATGTCTTTCAAATTCTAGTTCTCATATATCTACTACACAATACTAGCTTTTTAAACCAATCAATCAACAAGCATTTATTAAGCACCTACTATGTGCCAGGTACTGTGCAAAATTTGGGGGAGTATAAACCCATCCTCAAAGAGTTCATATCCTATCAAGGCAGATAAAATATACATATTTTTATTTGTGTGTGTGTGTGTGTGTGTGTGTGTGTGCGTGTGTGTGTGTGTAATATGTATGTATGGAGGGGGGACAGAGAATATAAGAAAGAGAAACAGAAGCAGGAAAAAAGGAACACAGGGTAATTTAGAAAGAGAAAGTATATGCTAGAGGGATCAGGAAATAGTTCATGTAGTAGGCAATGCTTAAACTAAGTCTTGAAGGAAACAAGAAATTCCACAGAGCAGAGGTAAGGAAAGAATGCATGTCAGGCTTGAAGCACAGCAAGTACAAAGGAAGAAATAAGAAGTGGAATTCTACATAAGTGGACCCAAAAGAACATCATTTTGTCTAGATTAAGTTAAGTAATGGGTGAGGCTAAAAAGATAAGTTGAAGGCAAATTGTAATGGGCTTTATTTTTTTATAAATGTTTTTCAATTATGTGTAAAAACAATTTTTAACATTCATTTTTTAATTGTGAGTTCCAAGTTCTCTCCTTCCCCTTCCTTCTTTTTGAGAAGGCAAGCAATTTTATATGGATTAAATGGGTGAAATCTTGCAAAATATATTTCTAAATGACTTATGTTGCAAAAATTGGTTAATATGATAGGAAAGGAAAGTGACAAATGTTGGGGGTGGGAGGATAGGAACACCAAAATTGGTGATGTTGTGAACTGATCCAACCATCTGGAGAGTAATTTGAAACTATGCCCAAAAGGCTATAAATGTGTACATGCTCTTTGACCTAACAATACCGCTACTAGGTCTGTACCCCAAAGAGATGAAAGAAAAAGGGACCTATATATACAAAAATATTTTAACAACTTTTTTTATGGCATCAAAGAATTGAAAGTTGAGGGAATGCCCATCAACTACGGAATGGCTAAAGGTGTGTTGGCATATGATTATGATGGAATACTATTGTGTTTCAATGACAAATAGGATGATTTCAGAAAAACCTGGGAAGACTTATATGAGCTGATGCAAAGTGAAATGAGCAGAACCAGGAGAACACGGTACATAGTAACATTGTAATATTGTACAATGATCAACAATGAATGATTTAGCTCTTCTCAGCTATACAATGAGCTAAAACAATTCAAAGGACCTATGATGAAAAATGCAGATTGAAGCATATTTTTTAAAAACTTTATTACTCTTAGTTTTTTTATGTTTTGATTTTTTTTCAACATGGCCCATATGGAAATGTTTTTCACAACTATAATATAGCTTGCATTATAACATAATGTATATAACTATAATTAAAGCATATAATTTATATCAAATCATTCACAGGCAAGAAAAGAGATGATTATCAAGGAAATCTGCCCTGATATTCTAGAAACAGAGGGCAAAATAGAAATTGAAAGAATCCACCAATCACCTCTTTGAAAAAGATCCCAAAAGGAAAACTCCTAGGAATATTGTAGCCAAATTCCATCAAGAAGAAAATATTATAAGCAGCCAGAAGAAACAATTTGAGTTTTGTGGAAACACCATCAAGATAACACAAGATCTAGCAGCTTCTACATTAAGGAATCAAAGGGCTTAGAATATGATATTCTGGAGGTCAAAGGAGCTAGGATTAAAACCAAGAATCACCTACCCAGCAAAATTTAGTGTAATACTTCAGGGGAAAAATGAATTTTCAATGAAATAGAGGATTTTGAAGCATTCTTGATGAAAAGACCAAAGCTGAATAGAAAATTTGACTTTCAAATACAAGAATGAAGAGAAGCATGAGAAGATAAACAGGAAAGAGAAATCATAAGGGACTTATTAAAGTTGAACTGTTTACATTCCTACATGGAAAGATGATATTTGTAACTCATGAGATCTTTCCCAGTATTAGGGTAGTTGAAGGGAATATGAACAGAGGGTACAGGGTGAGTTGAATATGAAGGGATGATAGCTAAAAAATAAAATTAAGGGGTGAGAGAGGAATGTATTGGGAGAATGATAGAGAGACAGAATGGGGTAAATTATCTCACATAAAAGAGGCAAGAAAAAGCTGTTATAATGGAAGGGAAGAAGGGGGAGGTGAACCTTTGTCTCATTGGATTTGGCTTAAGGAGGGGATAACATACACACTCAATTCAATATCTTACCCTACAGGAAAGTAGAGGGGAAGGCAATAAGGGAGGGGGGGCAATAGAAGGGAAGGCAGATTAGGATAGGCAGTAGTCAGAAGCAAACGCTTTTGAAAAGGGATAGGGTCAAAGGAGAAAATAGAATAACTAAGAGGTGGGATAGGATGGAGGGAAATATAGTTAGTCTTTCACAACATGACCATTATGGAAGTATTTTGCATAACAAAACACTTATGACCTATATTGAATTGCTTGCTTTCTCAATGAGGTTGGCTGTGCAGGGAAGAAGGGACAGAATTTAGAACTCCAAGCTTTAAAAACAAATGTTAAAATTGTTTTTACAAGCTACTGGGAAATAAGATATACAGGCAAGAAAGTAAGGGGGAAGGGGACAAGGGCAGGGGGTGATAGAAGTGAGGGCAGACTGGGGTAAGGGCTAATGAGAATGCATGCCAAGGGAGAGAAGAGATGGGAAGAAAATTTGTAACTCAAAATCTCGTGGAAATTAATGTTGAAAACTAAAAACAAATAGATTAATCTAAAAAACCAAAAGGGCGAGATGAAGAGTTGGGAACTCAAAAAATTTTTAAACGAATGTTAAAATTTTTTTCGTTACATGTTAATTGGCAAAAAAAAATGAAAAGCAAATTAAATGAAAAAGAAAAATGAACTTCACAACACTTCAACCTAAAACACACTCTTTTCCTTCCTTTCTCAAAGCCTTCATTTGTGTCATTTCCTATATTTAGAACAGTATCCTTATCCTTTCTAATCCATTTCAAACAGCCAAACACTCTGATCTACCTATCAATAAAAATCTTTCCCCACAGAGCTCATATGGTACTTCTGTAGCACATCTCTAATGCATTTTTGTGTAAGATATTATCATTATATCCATTTATGTCTTATCACCTAACAAATGGTAAAGCAGAGACCATGTATCTCTATAATGCTTAACAGCTCTATGCACACAGTATGTGCTTAACAAGTAGCTGATGAATTTTATTTTGAATTTCAATTCAATTATTCAGTGGCTAAAAGGAGTATTTTCTCGGAGAGGTTGAGAACTTGTTCCTCTAACATTATATTAAAGTTTATTAAATAAACCTATGTGTCAATTTAATTAATCTGTCAAAATGACAAAAGTGAATAGTCACTAATTCTAGCAGAGAAATAGGATGATTCTAGAACTCTGTTTCTTTGTCATGATGTTCAAAAGCCTTTTGGTCATCAGTGAGTGGCTGGGTGGACAGGTCGATTGGTGGAAGTATTTGGATAAAGAAGAAAACTGTCTACTACTTCTAAGATGACATCATCTTTGTGTGGGTAGAGACATTCTTTTCCACATCTTCCCTTCAGACATGACTTGTTCCCCTCTGGTGACCCTTGCTATCAGCCCCAGGGAAGGGGGTTTCTAGAACCTACTGAAGAAAATGGGAAAGATATGCCTAGGACTACCAAGGCAAGTGTTTCTGAGGGAAAAGATTGATGCTTCTTAGTCATTTAGCCTCTTTTCTCTAACAGTCACCATTACTTATTTCTTTGCCTCAGATAATCTATATCTAGATACATGCTTGTATTTGCTTGTAGGCAGTTTTATAATGTACTTTACATAAAAATCTCTTTTGTTTTTTCAAGCCCCTCAGCCAGATATCTCAGAGATTGTAGAGAGAAATTTGTCCCCCTCAACTGTCTTTGAGCAAGTGAATTATATACATACTAACAATATTTTGGAGTTAGCCGTATTTAATTTTAATATTGGCTTTTAGAGACTAGGTGAATAATTATCAATAATAGGTGAATAAATATGTATGTATAAGATTGAGAAAATAGCGCGCGCACACACACACATGTATCCATAGAGAAAATAACCATGGGATAAATAGGTTTGGCAAAGCATTAGCCACTGGGGGATCAAGAAAGGCAGGAGTCACGTAAGCAATATTTTGAAAGAAACAAGGTGCAAATCTCAGGTGGGAGTACATTCTAGGTATGGAGGACAGCCAGTTAAAAGGTGCAGAAATGAGAGATGGAGTTTATTTGAGCAACAGCAAGAAAGCCAGTTTGTCTGAACCACAAAGTGCAGGGAGTTAACCAATATATAATTAAGTTTGAAAAGTAGAGGTAGGGACCAATTTGTGAAGGACTTTAGAAGCTGAACAGAAGAGCTTATATTTAATCCCAGAGGCAAGAAGAAGTCATAACAGTTTATGGGATTTCTATAGCAATATCAGGAGGTCTTTAAACCTCTAAAGGTTAAACCTAGATGCTAGTACTGTATGTTTTTGCATGTGTCATGACAGAACCCTTTACATGTGAATAAAGCTATAAATAAAAGTTTAAAATAACATTAGTCGCTGAACTGTGTGAATGCAAAATCAATATGAAATCTACCTATTTATTCATATACATGTAGCTTTCAGCCCAGTATCTGGTATTTAAAAGGTTCTCAATAAATGTTACTTGAATCTGACAATATGCATGTGTATAATCCATACTCACAGATGGTGACCATAAATTTAAACCTTGCAAATGTGCTAAGTAAAGCAAGTCAATGGCCACCTCTGGAGCCATAATCATAGTTTAAGAGGATATAATTTATGACATACCTCACATTCCTCTGTTTTACAGAGGAAAAGATTCTGTTTAAAATCTAAAAATTATATGAAAGAATTACTGTTTTGTAAGCAATATAGATAAACCTGATTGATCCAGCAATTGGAAACTTTGTTTCTGCAACTTCAACAAGGCAATCTTCCTTAAACAGAGCTTTGACCTACTCAGTCAATTCCAATCTCCCCTTAATGCATCTAGGATAAAATATAAACTCCTATGTTTAGTTTATAAAGCCCTTTACAACCTGAGCCCAACTTATCTTTTTAGCCACACTGGAAATTACCCACACCTCTGCACTGTGAAACCCATTCAAACTGGCCTTATCTCTGTTTCTCACATATAACACTACATCTCCCATTTTTGCGACTTTGCATCAGCTACTCCCAATGCCTGGAATTCACTTATTTGTTCCTCAACTACGCCTCATAAAGTTTCTCTTTTCCTTTAAGACATAATTCAATAGTGTTGTGACCAACAACATCAACAACTAGGCATTTTCTCTTATTCGCATTTCTTCTCAATCATCTTTAGAATTATTTGCAAGAGACAAAGGAATTTCGCCTGTTTTGAAAGTCTAGGATGCCAAGAACCATAATCCTAAGGTAAAAATCCATTGAACTAACATCAGACAAGGCTAACTCATAGCCCTCCAGATCAGAAAAAGCTAATTCTTAAACCAAAAATCACTCAAGGCTCCTTCCCCGTCCTACCTAACACACTCCAGCAGGGCTGTTCAAGCCAACCCCCACCCCAGCCTGCAACAGAAATCAACTCTATCCCTCTGCTCTCGCCATGGAATAGTAAAAATCAGAAGCTTGCTCTGGTTGAGAATGCAGTTTGATAGCCCTCTCTGTTGCAGGAGAGCTAAGGCAAATAAATGAGCAATAGAATTTAATGTGCATGTATGATGGTGTCACTTTATAAGCCTGAGGTAAGATCCTGACACGCAGCTAGAACAAATTCTGTACTTCTTGAAGTCACTTGGGCCAGAGACTGAGGTTAATGACACTTGAATTGCTCAGTATATAAGAAGGTTGATACAGTTTTGAGGTCCAGCCCCCAGAATGACTGCCATCAAAGAGGAAGGAGTTAGAAAGTGATCAGTAGAAGGATATGAGGGAAAAAAATACTAAAATTACCAAAGATCAAAGTAGGAAGAAAACTCAAAGTCCTTGAGCAAAAGCTTATAAACCTACAGGGAAAATACTAATAACAGGAAGAAATATGACCAACAGATGAGTTAAACAATCTTTACATCTATGAACAAATATTTCAAGACACTGGGTGAACACAGGATCCTGTGAATTCCTAAAAGACGTGTAATCAGAGTAGGATCTTCCTAAATAGTTTTACAGCCTGAACAGCAGAAATAATTATCAGAATAGAAAAACCAAAATTCACAGTGAAATACAGAAAAGAAGAAGAGAGTAAGTTATTGGTAATGCAAATACAGGGAAGTGAAAGATAATCTGGAAGACAATCAAAAAAGCCGGTAACATTAAAATAAAACATGATCTCTTTATAAGCCAAACTATTGATCCCAAAGATAGGATACTTAAGGCTAATTAGGCATTATACCAAAAGAACACAAGAAGTCCAAAAACCAGAGCTCCATACTGCAAAAGATAACATAACAAAACTGGCAAGAACTTCCTAACACAGAAAATGCTAATTAAAAGAATTCACAGGCTGCCTCAAGATCAGGGAGAAAAGGTACTATGCTGCAAACTCAAATAGTGGTTAAATTTAACGATACAAATGACAAAAGGAGAAAGACATTCAAGTATAAAGGGAAGGAAGTTCAACTAACACAAGACTATTCTGTACCCACTTGAAACCACAAGCAGAAAAGGCATGATGTGTTCAGGTGAGCAAATAAGCTCAAGATGAAAAATAGGGTGACATAATCTGCAAACCTCAGTGTATTCATTAATGGGACAACGTGGACATGCAATAACAGACATTTGAAGTATTCCTAGAAAGAAAACCAGACCTGAACAAATTATTTGCTTTTCAATCACCAGAGAAAGTATAACCATAAGAAAAGTCAACAAAAATAGCAATCAAGAACAAGAAGAAAATATAACATATCTGTCATTAAGAGATTTCTTTCTAAAAGTATAAAAAAAGACAAAGATGAAAGCAGAAGAAAAATAGAAGTGATGAATGATGGTAGAGAAAAAGGACATTATGAGAGAAAAAGAAACATTATGGACTAAACTTCAAAATGTCCCACCTGAAGGTAACTAAATATTTTTGTTGGACTAAATTACAAAATTGGAATGTTCATGAAAGGGGAGAGGAAAGGAAAAAGATACTGATGAATAAGTAGTGCACCATAACCAAGTCAAAGGGTATAAATGAAGGGGAAAATAGCTCCTGTACTCTCTCAGGCTGAAGAGAGTATATAAGGTAATAGGTGAGATGGCAAAGCAACAGATTAGAATATTATTATTAGAATAAAGAAAGAAGGAAATAGATTTTCAGTGGTAGAAGGGGCACCACTGGTGAATGCTTCCATGAGGGAAGAAAGATATTCTATAAAGGGAGATAGAAGCTTGATGATAATATTGTCTGCAAGAATTTAGTACTTACAGAGATCACTCATCATGACTTAGGAAAAGGGAAATCAGAGGTCTGGGGGTCAACTGACACCTAGAAGAGTGGGAAGGTATGAAACTAAAGAGAACATGTCAAGGCAAAGAGGAAAAGAAAATTACCATGGGTATGGCAAAGGTTAATTAACCACACAATCAGAGACAACATCCTATGCATTACCTGCAGAGAATAAGTATTTCTATAAGAAACATCAGAAAAAGGGGGCAGGGAGCAAAATCTATAAGGCAACAACAGAAACTATTTAAAAGAGATAAGCCAACACAGGTACCTTAGAAGCTTTAATTCCATGAAGAATGCAGAGACTAAAGAAGAACTAAACAAGTATAAGGATCATTAATCAAATAATATAAGTCTAGAATTGACAGAAAAGAAAGATTAATAATGAAAAGAATGAGAACAATTTTTTTAGAAAAAAAAGCCAAAAACTTACATTTGTAACTACTAAAGAACAAAACAAATTAAAAAGAAGGAGATGAAAGAAATGTTATCTGCCAACTTGAGAAAGGAAAAAGTGGAAGAATTAATTAACTAGATAAAAGGAATAAAGAAAAAAGAATAAGGAAACCCCCAAAACAATAGAAATGGGTGAACAAACAAGGGCAAAGAAATTGAGAGTAAGTGGAAGACAGCCAACAGATTAAGCTAAAATAACTGAAGAGACAAAGTACTTTCTTTACAGAGGAAGAGGGAGGAAATTGCAACTTGAAAGAAAAAATATAATGAGACAAATGAAGGAAAATATAAACCTGATACTCATAACTTTATATGTAAATTGAATAAATAATCCAATAAAATGAAAAAGTTACAAAACTGGATAACAAAATAATCAATTGCTTACAAGAAGCATACTTAATGAACAATGATATACTCAGAAAAAAAGGGCCTGGAAAAAATATATATATACATATATGTATTGTGCATACTATAGGGCAATATCATTCATTAATATCAACATTTTAAAAATTAATAAAAGTTGAGTCAAACAAATTACAATGTACATGCAGGAAATTATTTTCATGACCTGGCTAAATTCACACCAGGGATCCTAGGAGAGCTCAACATTAGAAAAATAATTAACATAATTAATTATATTTAAAGTTATGGTAGACACTATAAAATATTTAGGAGTCTACCTGCCAAGACAAACCCAAGGCCTATACGAACACAATTACAAAAAACTTTTCACACAAATAAAGTCAGATCTAAACAAATGGAAAAACATAAGTTGCTCATGGTTAGGCCAAGCTAATATAATAAAAATGACAATTTTATCTAAATTAATTTATTTATTCAGTGCCATACCAAACTACCAAAAATTATTTTACAGACCTGGATAAAATAATAATAAAATTCATCTGGAAGAACAAAAGGTTCAGAATATCAAGGGAATTAATGAAAAGAAAGCTAGGGAAGGTGGCCTAGCCATACCAGGTTTTAAACTGTATTATAAAGCAGCAGTCATCAAAACTACTTGATACTGGCTAAGAAACAGAGTGGTGGGTCAGCAGAATAGGTTAGGTACACAAGATGCAGTAGTAAACTACTATAACAATCTACTCTTTGATAAACCCAAAGAATCCAGCTTCTGGGCTAAGAATTCACTATTTCACAAAAACTGCTGGGAAAATTAGAAAATGGTATGGCAGAAACTGGGCATAGACCAATATCTTATACCATATACCAAAATAAAGTCAAAATGGGTTCATGATTTAGGAATAAAGGCTGATACTATAAGCAATTTGGGAGAGCAAGGAATAGTCTACCTCTCAGATTTAAGGGAAAGGGAAGAATTCATGACCCAACAAGAGACAGAGAGTGTTACAAAATGCAAAATGGATAATTTTGATTATGTTAAATTGAAAAGTGTTTGTATAAACAAAGCCAATGCAACCAAAGTAAGGAGGGAAGCAGAAAACTGGAAGAAAATCTTTACAACCAGTGTCTCTGATAAAGGCCTCATATCTAAAAT
>CM053622.1:486418046-486436465 GCA_028646595.1 Phalanger gymnotis
AGGATACAAACAGGCAGTTTTCAGAGGAAGAAATTAAAGATATCTATAGACATATGAAAAAAATGCTCTAAATCACTATTGATTAGAGAGATGCAAGTCAAAACAACTCTTAGGTACCACATCTCTCCTGTCAGATTGGCTAACAAGACAAAACAGGAAAATGATAAATGCCGGAGAGGATGTGGGAAAATTGGAACATTGTTACATTGTTGGTGGAGTTGTGAACTGATCCAGCCATTCTGGAGAGCAATTTGGAACTATGCCCAAAGGGCTATTAAAATATGCATATCCTTTGACCCAGCAATACCACTTCTAGGGCTGTATCCCAAAGAGATTATACAAGTGGGAAAGGAACCCATATGTACAAAAATATTTATAGCAGCTCTTTTTGTGGTGGCAAAGAATTGGAAATCAAGGGGATGCCCATCAATTGGAGAATGGCTACATAAATTGTAGTATATGAATGCAATGGAATACTGTTGTGCTAAAAGAAATGAGGAGCAGCTGCATTTCATTATAACCTGGAATGACTTATATGAACTGATGGTGAGTGAGGGGTGCAGAACCAGGAAATCATTACACACAATTACAGACACACAGTATCTTTAAGGACTAACTTTAATAGACTTGACTCTTTTTGTCAATGCAAGGTTCAAAGACAGCCCCAAAAGATTCATGACAGAAAAAGCTATGCACATCCAGAGAAAGAATTATGGAGTCTGAATGAAGATTGAGGCAAACTTTTTGCTCTCTCTTTTTTTTTTTCCTTTTTTTGGTTTCATTTCTCCTTTCTCATGATTTGTTCCATTGGTTATAATTCTTCATTACAACTGGACTATTATGTAAGTAAATTCAATGCGAAGGTATATGTAGAACCTACATTTGATTATATGCCATCTTGTGAGGTTGGGGGGAAGAGTACAAGGGAGAAAAATTTGGAACCCAAAAACTTGTGGAACTAAGCGGTATAAAGTAAAAATAAAAAATAAATTAAAAAAATAAATAAAACCATCCAAAATCACATGATTATATCAAGAGACGTAAAGTGTGTGCAATGGCATTATACTAGAGGCTTTCCATAAGTACAAGAGTAAAGCAAAGCTGTCTAGTCTCCCAACTATTAGCTGTTTAATTCTGGAAATTTTAATAATATTCATAAGAGAAGAGATGAAAAAAGTAAAGCTAAAATTCTCTCTATTGCTAATGACATGACAGTTTATTTAAAAATCCTATATCAGAAAATATAATGATTGAGACAATTAATAGCTTCAGCAAAGTCACAGACAACAAAATAAAGTCCTAAAAATTAACAGCATTTCTATATAATAAAATCCAAGAGGCAATGATAAAAAGGGATATCTCATGTCGGTTAATTACAAAATGCATAAAATATTTGGGGATCAATATAGCAAGACACGAAGTACATCTACAGATTCAATCAAAACTACTCTTTTAAAAAAAACAACTTATGTAGCTAGAGGAATTTTCATTGCTTATGGCTTAGCCATGCCAATATAATAAAAATGACAATGGTACCAAAGCTTATTCACACTTTTAATGCTATACCAATCAAATTTCCAAAGAGATACTTTGTAGAACACAATAAAATAATAAAATTCATTTGAAAAAAATAAAAAATCTTGTTTAAGAGAAATAATGAAAAGAAGTAGGTACAAAAAGGGAATAGCACTTTTAAACTTCAAACTATATTATAAAGCAGCAATCATTAAAACTGTTTTCGTTGGTTTAAAAATAGATAGGTAGATCAATGGACAAACTAGACAAAAGTGGCTCAAACTAGGCAAAGGAGAATTGAGGGAAAGAGGAACTCAGTAGCCGTTTAATGAACAAGAAAATATAAATTACATAGGAAAGAACTATTTTTTTAACACTTTTGGGAAAATTAGAAAATCATCTAATAGAAATTAGGCTTAGATAAGCATCTTTTACTGTATTCCACAATATGTTATATTACAAAAATTTAGAAAAGAAGCAAATAATATATATTTCAAAGCAATAGGAAAGAGAGTCATTCTTAGCCAAATAAAGAATACAAGCAATTACAGAAGATCCTTTTAAACACCTTTTTTACATGAAATGGAAAAGTTTCTTTACAAACTAAATTAATGTACCTAGATAAGTAGAGGAGCAGTCAAGTGTAAAAAAAATTCTTTATATCAAATATCTCCCATAAGAATATGAGTTCAGCATCCAGTATACATGTGTGTATAAACAGATACATATATCATATTTTATATATACTCAAATGTACACATGTATTATGGTATATTAACATATGTACATGTACCTACATGTACATGTACACTCATACATACATATGACTAGAAGCAATTCCCCAATAAATAAATAGTCAAAAGAAATGAACAAATAATTCTCAAAAGAAGAATTTCAAATTAACAACCATATGAAAGAGTGCTCCAAATCAACAATAAGAGAAATATAAATCAAAATATCCCTGAGGTTTCACCTCATACCGTGTAAATTGATAAAGATGACAAAAGATAGGAATAGTCATTATCTTTATTCCTCTCCAGGATGCACTTCAGATTCATCTCCATAGTACCTTTTTGACCATGCCATAGAAAACTTCTCCCTAGAAGCTCATTCTGCCCCCTGGCCTATTACTTATACTGGAAGTACTTTTCACCAACGATGAAGATATGCCTTCCTCTAGGAAGAAGCAGCAAATCAGAGGAAGAGACCACAGAAGCCATGGGCACTTTCAATTTGTGAAGTCCAAGGGTGGAATGAGCTTCCAGGGTGAAGCAGTTTCTATGATGTGGCAGATAAAGTCCTATGGAGATGTCAGCAGTGCAGCCTTCACCACCACATCTCTCTTCCTCTCCTGTAAGGGCAAGCAAAGTGGGACTTCTGTTGTCTTTTGTTTTGGAGTGCTTCTCAGCACTAAGGCCATGGAATGCCTTTGATTGAGTCTTGCCTTTGTTTGCAGAAAGGCCCACACCCTTTTGCTAATTAGGTCATGAGAGGTATGAAGTGCTCTGACCATGAAGAAGTATATCTATATCTATATCTATGTCTATCTATACACACTCTGAGGTTAGCATTTTGTTTGGGAATCACTCATTGGAAGAATGTTCATGTGATTTGGCCAGATGATACTCTGGGTAATCATTAAGCAGCTCTCTGGCTTTGAAAACCCAGATGTTGGTATTTCTCTCTCTGGTGCCTGTGTATGCATTGCTATGGTCAGACAAACAGAAACCTGTTTGTTGATTTGTGTTATTTTCTCTGTTTGTAATTTCTGTTTGTATTTGCTCTGAAGTTTAGGGTGCTGACTTTTTCCTCTGAACTAAGTAAATAATATATTTATGTTTAATTAAGGTGAGATTGTTAATCCCTTAAAGTTGCTTTCCTTAGAAAAGCAGATCAAAGAATTTGTTCTAGTAGCCCTCTTGTGTGCTGGTGTTATTGGCCTTACATAGCCACAGTAGTGGCAAGCAGCATTGTTGTTACATCTGCCTCTCATTGGCTGGTTCGTCCAAGAACCTTTTAAGCAAACGGCATAAGGCAATTGTGTCTTTATTTCTCTCAGTATGCGCTGGGTGTCTCATCTTTACAGGTCATTTTTTACCATGTTCTCACACTGGCTACCTTCTTCTTCCATCTCCATGTTTCAGCTCACTTTGATGCATTATCTTTCACAATTTAAGCTCCTTGAAAGCAGAGACCCTCTTTCTTTTGACTCATATTTGTATTTCTAGCATGTAGCACCCTGTCTGGCATATAGTGAGTATTTAAATGATTGTTGATTAATTGGAAGAATTGTGAAAAGATTGGTACCCTATGTATTGTTAGTGGAGCTATGAACCAATATCACCATTTTGGAAAGCCAATTGGAGTTGTATAAATAAAGTGACTGAAGTGTCCATATCTTTTGAACCAGAGATTCCACTATGCTAGGTTTATGACCCAAGCTGAAAAATTATAAAAAGAGAGTCTCTGTATATACCAAAATATTTATAGCAACACTTTTTATGATTGGAAACAAAGTAGATACCAACTAACTGGTGAATAGCTAAACAGAATGTGGTATGTAAACATATCAGAATACTACTTGGCTATAAGAAATGACAAATGTAATGAATATAGAGAAGCATAGAAAGATCTAAATGAACTAATGCAGAGTGAAGTAAGATGACCTAAATATATATGTAATAAAATAGTTTGATAGCAAAATTATAAAGTTGTAACAACTATAAAATTATTGAATAGGAAAATAATAAAATAATGAAATAGTAAAATGTTATGGGTGATGACTTTTGATGAGTGTGGTTTCCTGAAGTCACCAGTCTCACTCTCTCTTCCAAAGTCATCTGAGCCTAGAGGTATGACAAAAGTCAAGGCAGTTGGTGATGACTCTGGATGCTATGGATGTCCTTGACATCTTCAGTGTCTGATCAAGCTCTAACTCACCAGTGGGTTTGAAACCTGGCCATTGCTCTCAATCTGGTTTAGCCTGTCAGCCAGGACGATTTTCCTGGGATGTGGCCTCTACAAATCCTAAAGCAGAATTGCAGTAGCTCAAATGAAACATGACATGTGCAAATTTAGAAACATCTGCCTCTCAAGTGACTACATGGACTATTTGTGCCTGACCTACGGTAGAGCCTTCCGAGCTCATATTTGTATGATCAGCCACAGCTGCACACAGATATTGTATAGGGTTAATGGAATGTAAGATCTTCCCCGTCCTATGTGATGTTACTAGGCCTACAGGACCACATGTGTCCCCTTTTTTCCTGGAACAGAGGCCGTATTTCCAAGTCTGAAGGTACACAGGTATTTCAATCACAGACGTCTTGCTGGTTTGAACTCTGGCCCAGCTCACAGCTGTGATACATACTGAATCACATAGAGCCCATTGGGGGAGGAACTTGCCTAAGAGGAATTTACCTAAGAGAAAGCTTGCTTAGGGGCAGCTTGCTTGCAGAAAGGCTTTCACACCTTTTTGTAAGTAGGCACTGAGTTGCCAAGGTTGTGATGCCTTCCAGCTCTGAGAAGTGTGTGTGTGTGTGTATTCTGAAATGAGATTTTGCTTTGAGGCTCACTCATGGGAAGAATGTTCATGTGATTTGGCCAGACAAGACTCTGAGGAACAGTTGTTAAGGATCTCCCTGGCACTTCCTGTCTGGTGACTACATATCTATTACTTTCTTCAGACAGAGCCCTGTCTGTTGGAACTCTGTGCTAATTTCTCTGCTTGTATTTTCTCCATGTTCAGGGTGCTGACCTTTACCCTGAATTAGTGAATGATTTCAAAGAACCTGTGCTGGAAGGCTCTCCTGGGTATGTTAAAGTACTTGCCATTACAGATGCACACACACACACACACATACATATGTGTGTATGTGCATATTTGCATATGTATATGTATTATGTATAGTATATACATATATATAGACTACAACAATGTGAACAGAAATAACAACCAGAAAAACTAAAGTGAATCTTGCAAAATTATAAAGAATAAGTTTGATCTGAAGGAAAAGATATGAGAAGACACATACACCTTACCATTGCAGAGACAGGAGGTTCATAACTGTTCATAGTAGATATTTTCAAACTTTTTTGAGGTATTGATAATTTATGCTGGGTTATTCTCCTTTTTCCTTTTTTTTAATCTTTTAAAATACTATATTTTATATGCAATGGCTCTTTAGGAGGAAGAGATAAAATGGGAGACATGCTGGAGAAAATTATGCTGATATTTTTTCAAAAAGCCATCAGTAAAACTTTTTTTAAAAAAGTAAATTCATATCATATTCTGCAAGAAGCCTTTCCTGATCTCAAGCTTTTTTCCGCCCATCCAAACTACTTTGTATTTAACTACTATATACATATATATTTAAATTTATTAATTTTGTATTTATGCCATATTTATACATATCTATTTATATGTATCTATTGACTTCCTAAGAATAATATAATATGCTTATCAGTAGGGATTGTTTCTTCATTATGCTTGAATCCTCAGTACCTAGTACATAGGTGTTTAGTAAGTATTTGTTGATTCTTTAACCGATTTATTTAAAAGAACCGTGATTTCATCAATGTGAATTTCACCCCACCACACCCCCACCTGTGAAGATTGCTACTGCTTTATGTATTTATGAGTAGAGAATCTTCATTCCTTTGACCTAAAAAGAGATCACCTGGTGGTCAACCTTCTGGTAGTGAACTTCCTTGCCCTTAGCTAGCCTAGTCCTAAAGAATTCCATTGCTAGGTCTGCACTACGCACCTTTCTAGTTTAGAAGGACTGATCAAAGGCTTATGCTCTGCTTGCACATAGCCTTCAAAGACCCAGAGCCACCTCTCCATGGTAATGCATCAAAGTAGTAATTCAGTGGAGGGCTGAATCTGATCCTGAGCCTATTTCTCCTATTCTTGTCACTAATTAATCAGTTAGTAAGTGTTTATTAAGTACTTGTTTCCTAGAGAAGTCCTTCTGATTATTCCCAGCACATTGATTTGAAACTTTGAAACTCCTTCTCACTAATAGGACATGCCAATGGGCCTAATTAAACCACTTTGACAATGAAGACACCTAGCTATACTCACCCAACTCAGAGCTGGCTAGCTTCCTGTTTCCATGACCTTTGGAGGCAAGTTGGGAAAAGATGGTTTGGCTCAAATAACATGCTTTACTCATGTATATGCAGACACAGAAAATGAAATTATTTGGTGCTTAAAAAATAAGGACAAATTTTGCAGGGTCAAAACCCACTTGAGAATTTTGTATGTGAAAGTTAATTGAATAAAGAACTTCTGAACTTTGAATTTGATCCCCCCCACACACAAACCCAAAGAAGGTTAAGCTCTTATCGTTTCTATGTTTGTACTCTTCGTTCCACTAGTAATTGGAGTTGCAGATTAAGGATGGTCTAATGCATTTTTATTTGATCAACACGGGTTTCCATTTAATTCCCTCTTAGAAAAAACAGCCCGCAAAAGAGTAGGAGTTAAGGTCAGGGGATAGAGGGAATGTCTAACATTTTGTTAAATTTAAAACACAGTTGGATTCTCCTAGCCTCACAGAGCTATAAAGTTCCTGTGATATTTTCCACAGGCTTTCAAATTTTTTGGCTTTCCCTACGGCATGAAAAAAAATGATTCAGGGAATCAAGTGTTTTCACATATCCTTGAGAGATACAACATTTGTTAGTGGATTTTTATCCAGTTCAAAAGAAATGTCCTAACTATTGATGATGATTTAACAGAGCCATTTCTCATGGCAGAAAGTGACGAGATGAGGAAACACATGTTGTCCGAGTCACTAATGTCTTTTAGTATTTCACTAGAAACGATTTACAGGTAACAATGGGAAAATAGGAAGATAAAGGTTAACAGGTTAAAAGTTAACAAATCAATGTAAAGTTATCTAGTTTAGACTACACGGGCTTTCCAAATTTTTTGAAGACTCATAAAAACATCTTACTGACATTCTTTTAAACACACACAAACACACACACACACATCAGTACTCTAGTGAAGAACACGAGTGCAGAGTCTCTTTAGAATACTTTAGCTGATGGTTTGTCCTTAGGGAGAAGCATTTGGACCATTTTATCTGGGTACCATAGCAACAGGAGTACAAGATCAAGAGAAAATTCAATTCAAACGGTCAGGCTGTCATGCAACATTTTAAACTCAGTCATCTCTGGCATGAATCTTCAGAAAGAGCCATTTGAATCAGAACAAGGCTTTTAATGTCCCTATAGTTCCAGTATCGTTTTATTGTGCTGGGCAAGGACACCGAAAAGGGAGTATTGGAGAAGAACTGTCTCACACAAAAATAACAATGTGCTCAGAAGTCCACTCATCTCATGCTAATTTTCAGTGATTTCTGAGAGGGATTTGGGGTTCCTCCAGGCATTTGAATAATTCCGAAAAGGCTCATTGCAGATTGAATTGCCTTCTATTATATTATCCCAGAAATTTCTAGGTAACAAAGTTTTGATGGCTTTCCAGTTTTGATCTCCCTAGTCAAGATTTGAAATGAGGAAAGTTTCTTCTAAGCTATTCAGAATAGTAAACTCATACCAGAACTATGCATGGAAAATCTCCTGAAGACATATAAAGTGAATAGTATTAAGTAGAATGGAAAATCCCTTTCTTTCCTCAGATATTCTTGATTAACACAAAAGTAATGCCTCTATACTGCCTTAGTAGAGATGATGGATGAAGCTTTTTCCTTTTTTATCTTTCAAGAAATTTTTTATTGGTACTCGAATTTATTTCATTTGTCATGTTCTTACTTAAAGTTCTATTGCTAATTGTGTTTATTTTGGAATTGTCTGTCCAAAAACTCGTAAGGTAATATAGGCCTAGAAAATCTCATTGGCTTGCAAGATTTTTGTTGTGTTAGTTAATCTTTTATTTGTTCTCATTTATTTCAAACTCCTTTGAGAAGTCCTAGAAAAGATTGCCTCACTATTTTAACCTGAGAAAATGTATTCTGCATGGATTGTAACCATAGGCTTTTAATAAACATTTCTAATATATTTTATTTATTCTGTATGTGAATAGGCAAGGTAAAGAAGTAAAGATGAGGTAGAAGAAAATGCAAATGAGAACTATAAACACTGAGAAATTAATTCATTTCTTACTTTCCAATCTATCTTCTCCTATCTAGCTCCGATTTTCTTTCCTTGCCCCAGTATTTTCTAATTAACAGAATTTTTATCCTTAATTTCCTAACTGTCGATTACCCGACCCTCCCTAAGATCATATCATAGATTTATATCTGTATGGTCGTTGAATCCAACCTCCTCATTTTATGAATGAGGAAAATGCCATCCAGAAAGGATAGGCACTTGATCAATTTGATACAAATAAAGGCTAACCCAGAATTTGAACTGACATCCTGTGGCTCTAAGTTGAATGCCCTTTCTATTGTTCCATGCCTACTTTCTCAAAACGTTCTTTGACCTTATCTGTACTATGCAGAGTTCATACTATAATATAATTATAATTATGATTTTATATTGTTGTTAAGTTGTTCCAGTCATGCCCCACACTTCTTAATCCCATTTGGTTTTTCTTGGCAAAGATACTGGAATGATTTGTCATTTACTTCTCCAATGGATCCAGTGGATGTATTTTGTCAGACAATCAGAGGTTAAGTGACTTGCCCAGGGTTACACAGCTAGGGATTATCTGAGACTGGATTTGAATTCAGGTCTTACTGACTTCAGGCCCAGTACTATATCCACTGAACCACCAAACACCCTATGTTTTTATATTCCCAAAATATAAATAAGGTTAGAGGTATGCTTGGCTGTTTCACTTGTTGTCATGGGAATTTCTAAGAGATATGAATTACTTCTCTAGCAGAGGTGAAGAAAGAGATTTCCTCAGAGCATGGAAGACCTGGGTTCAAGTCCTGCTTCTGGTTCGAATCATGCCATATACTGATTGTGTGACCCTGGCAAGTGATTTAACCTCTCCATAAACTAGACAACTCTCTAAGACTACAAGTTGTAGAATGTGTGCTGACCTTCATTGATAAAAGGAGTTTCCTCATCCAAGAGCTCCCCATATCACTGACATTACAGGTACAGTCACTATCCCTGTGAATTTTTCTTTTCCCTTTTTTTTGGTGGTGGGGGGGAGGCAAAAAAGAGGTAGGTGACTTGCCCAGAGTCACACAGCTAGTAAGTGTCTGAGGCTGGATTTGAACTCTGGTCCTCCTGATGCCAGGGCTGGTGCTCTATTCACAGCACCACCTAGCCATTCCTACCTATGTTTCTTATCATTTTTGTAAGGCTTATTGTGAAAAAAATGTAAAAATTAATTCTAAGGAAAGAAACAACAAAGAAAACATCATCTGAAGGCTGATGAAATTGTATGTATTTTATAAGATAATTTCATCAAAGTGTCAAATAATTAAGAATTGAATGTATTTAAAAGAATAAAATTATCCGAAGTGAGCAATGGATCAGATAAACCCACTTACTGTGTGCCTCTGATCTGCAAATATGTTTTAGTGGAAAAAGCACTGAACAAAGAGTCCTGGGCTCAGAACTTGAGTCCAACACTTATTGAGGGTTAATAGGTTGCACAATGGATAGACTTCTAGTCTTAGAGTCAGGGCAACCTAATTTTTAATCCTTCTTCAGACATTTATTGGCTGCATGGTCTTGAACAAGTCATTTATCTTCTCTGGGTCTCAGTTTCCTCACCTATAAAATGAGGAAGTTGGACTTAATGGCCCCTGAGATTCTTTCCAGGTCTAAATCTGTGATACAGTGAGTCTCTGGTTAGGAACCTATGAAAAGTAAACTCAAACAAATGAACAAAAAATCCTTACCTTTCTTCATTCTTCTCTTCCATTCCATATTAGTGGCAGGAGGCTAGACCTTATCATTTGCGTGGTCCAAAGTGGGAAGACAAGCTAGACACTTCATAAGTTACTTTTTCTTGTCTTCCCAAGGGATTTGGAGGGAATTATTGGGCAAGGAGGAATGAAACCAGGGTCCAAAGAAAAGAAACTGTGGACAAAGGAAAACGATTGCAAACCCCACCTCCCATCTCCTGAGGGTAGCTAGATGGTGCCGAGGCTCGAGTGCTGGACTTGGAGTAAGGAAAACCTGAGATCAGATTCGACCTCAAGCATTTACTAGCTGTGTTACCCTGGTCAAATCACATGGAGATAGTGATAGTACCTACTTCCCCTAGTTGTTGTGAGGATAAAATGGGATAACATTTGTAAAGTGCTTTGCAAATCTTAAAGTGCTACAGAAATAGGATTATCACACCATCCTAGGGCCCCAATTTGGAAAAAAAAAACAGTTCATGCAATTCCTATCAACCAGCACAAGATTTTAATACTGGTAAAATGGGACTTTGCATGTGTTCATTTTTCTT
Organism: Phalanger gymnotis; assembly: GCA_028646595.1. Classification (NCBI taxonomy): domain Eukaryota; kingdom Metazoa; phylum Chordata; class Mammalia; order Diprotodontia; family Phalangeridae; genus Phalanger; species Phalanger gymnotis. The sequence continues at coordinate 486,428,956 of CM053622.1, forward strand.
TTTCTTTCATTCTTTTAAAAAAAATTTAATGCATTTCTTCTACATTGAGACAATTAGCTTAATCCTTGTTAGATTAATAACATCATTTTCATACCATAACACACATATAATATTTGATATTTCTGGACTTGTGAAGTCGATTTTAAAACTACAAGTGAAGAGAAAGAAAATTTTACTGAGGGTTCAATTCATCTGGACAGAATTACTTTCTCCTCTTGTACTATGTGGGGTTGGGCCCATCCGAATCTATTGGACAGGCAAAAGCATTGCTTGGAACAGAGTAGAGCCAAAGTGGAAAAACTGAGAAGGTTCTTGGAAAGGGGGAATTTAGACTAGAATCACCCCGATTCTCTGAATGTTCCCAAAGATAAGCAGGAAAGGGGAAAAGGAAGGATCTGACCTAGAGGCTGTCCAAAGGAAAAAGGCTGCCGGGAAGAGAGAGATGATGAATATGAGCAATGATTCTCAGAAGAAAAGAGGAGTCAGACAGGAAATCAGAATGTTGCCACCTTTTGGCAACCATTCTTTTTGTTTTCTTAGCTCTTCTGTGTCAATAGCCTTCATGTTATTCTTTCTCTGCAATATCTCTTAATCTGTACTAATCCTCTTATTACATAATATCTTTGTGTTGGGAGACAACCTTAATTAATAAAGAATTTGACTGTACAGGTGATCTCTGAGAAGTGATCACCGATCGGGGGCATGGAGTATCATGCTAGTTGATAAAAGGACACTAAGATGACTATTGAAGAAGACTGATCCAGGTTGATGTAAGTGAGGGCACGAGGAGAAGTATGTTCAATAGATAGGGAAGAATGCCACATATTTATTTCCAGTGGCTAAGGATAAGGATCTGTCCTCATGTGGAACAGGAAGTAGGACTATGGGTTCATGAAGGATGATTCATGGGTTATATCAATGCTCAGTCATTTTCAATCGTGTTCAACTCTTTGTAACTCCATTTGGGTATTTCTTGGCAAAGATACTGGAGTGGTTTGCCATTTCCTTCTCCAGCTCATTTTATAGCTGAGGAAACTGAGGCAAACAGGATTAAGTAACTTAGCCAGGGTCACACAGCTAGTAAGTATCTAAGGCCATATTTGAACTCAAGAAAAAGAGTCTTCCTGCCTCCAGGCCCAGCACTCGATCCACTGTGCCTCCTAGCTGCCCCTTGATTCATGGGGGAAAGATTCAATTACATCATAGGTCAAAATGTCTTAAGCTATGGCAGAAAGGTTGCCTAAATGGTCGGAGCAATTGACCGTAGAAAGCGGTATTTTCCCATTATAATTTATAGTGGACAGAAAATCAGCCTTAAAATCACAAGGACCAGGATTCAAGTCTTGCTTCTGAAATGAAGTAGGTCTCTGGTCACAGGAATCACTTAATCTCTCAATGTCCCAGGAAAATCTTAAGACTATAAATGACGAAGATGATGCAGAAGTAGATTGGCAAAGAAAGTTCCCACACCAGGAGTTCCCCATTAAAGAAATCATAGTTCCAGACTAAAATATAAAAGTTAAGGAAAATAAGATAATCGATTTAAACCTGGGAGCAATCTAAGTGGTCATCAAGTCCAACTCCCTAATTTTACACATGAGGAAATAAAGACTCGAGTCACATAGCTACTAAATGTTTGAGGCAGGATTCAAATCCATGCTTTCCCAGTTCCAAGTTCAGAGCTCTATTCGCATCTTGATGCTGTTCTCAGATCAGTAGATTCCAGTCTATATGATCCTGCTAATGATTCATCAGTCATTACTTATTGAAATGTTTTAAGATAGCTTACTTATTTACCCACAACCACTTTGTAGGTTAGTTTTGCTGGATTAATTTAAGAATTAAAAGTGTTTTGCAAAAGGTCAGGTAGTTGTGTGTGTGTGTGTGAGAGAGAGAGAGAGAAACTTAGTTTTCCAGACTCATGTCTCTAGACTAGCTTATCCTACAAAATAATATTGACTAATTTTCTGATACAGCCAGATGATCCTGGCTTTCTCTATCAGATAGGGAGTCAGAAGGTTAGTGATATCAGTAGGAGACAGAATGACAGACAGATTTGCTCCATGTGACTGCCTACTTATAAGTATCCTAGGCATGTTGTAAATGAAGGAATTTTGAAGGACATGTGTGTTTGGTACTTTTGTCTAGAGAGTGAGGACTTTAATAGCAACTGACTGTGAGGGCTGGGAAGTGGGGAAGATTAGAGTGGGAGAAAAATGAGAAAATTAGTAAACACCCCTCTCTGTGGCAACTGACCTTCACCTCAGTTACTTTTTTTAAGAGAATGAATATAAGTATGTGGAATGGCATATTTTTCTTAGACTGTATAATTTTTCAATAGAGCATGTTGAAAAACAAGATATCTCTAGACATCTGTGATAGGTACAGAATATCAGAGAAGCTGCAATACAGTAATATGATTACTTGGCTCCAGAGGTTGTTCGGCCGTGACTATAGCCTTTCTTCAGCTTTTAACTGAAGCTCGAAAATCTCAAGGCATGCAAAATAATGAATAAATGAAATTAGAAAATGTTTTTCAAAGTTAACAAGCAATTCTGTGTCAGTATATTGGATTTAAGGTGAAGGCTTGGGTCTGTGAATACATTATCTAAAGCCATTGGTCTACTGTTGATTTTTAATGTCATTTTTTTCAGCTTTCAAACTATTCATTTTTGCTGCATTTTTTTCCTCTAGTTCATCTCACTGCCCACACATTGGATTATACCTTTTGAACTCCAACTTTCTTGCCCTACTATGACACGTACTTTTTTTCACTGAGCAAAAAAGCAATTCCACTGGTAGAAATTGCATTTTGTTTATGGATATGAGCAAAACTGCCATGACATTAAAAAGGGCAAAAATGAAATAGATTTTTTTCATACATGCACAACTTTTCAATCATGCCATCCTAATCACCAATTCTTTGGCATGGTCAGCCATTTTTCTGGTTTGATAATTCTGCATCAGTTTGACTTACCCAAGGGACAAGGTCAAAAACTTTTAATGCTATCCATGAAAAGTCATATGTATCCCTTTGGTTTCCTATTAATCTCGAAAAACATGTTTATCTTTATGGCATCAACTTTTGTTTTAATCTAGATTGTTTATTAGGAAATACATATATACAATGTTTGGCCATAGCTTCCTATATCAAACAACAACAACAAACCAAAACATTGCTCTCTATAGCTAGAAATAGAGCTATAGTTTTATAGTTAATTGGGACTTTAGTAATATTCTAATTTAACCCTCTCATTTTATAGATGAGGAAATTGTGCCCCAGAGAGATGTGCTTCCAGATCCACTCTCCTTCCTATTGTGCTGTACAATACCTAGTGTAGTAAGACTTATTTCCTGATATGACTATCTGCTATATCTAGATTGAATACTGAGCTATGTGTGCTTTTTTTTTTAACTCTTTGGCAGCAAGTGTTCAATGGAACCAGGACATGACATTCATCCTAGCTTGGACATTTGCTACTTACATGACCACAGGCAAGTCATTTAACCTTTCTGCACCTCACTTTTCTTCTCTCTAAAATGAAGACGATGATACATGCGCTATTTCCCTCACAGAGCTGTTGAGAAAAAAGTGCTTTGTGAATCGTAAAGTACTATGTAAATGTAAGTTATTATTCCCTGTCCCATTCTTTAGATAATTGAGCAAATTTTTGTTTTGCTAATCTTCCTTAAACTTGGTCTGTATAGCCAAAAGAAAGCAGAGAATTGAGACTTTTACCTAGTTAATTTGTGAGTGGAAAACAAAGACTTTACTGAAGAAAAAAAAAAACTTCAATTCTTAGTCATAGATTTTTGTATCTATAAATTTTTCCCAGGCCAATTTGAATGAAATATAACTGTCTTCCCTATGTAAGTGGCTTAGTATTCAGCTCTATCTCTTCTGACACACATCTGTTTGGCAGTTTACAAATGCCCAAAGGATTTCTGTATGTTGACATCTGCATGTAAATCAAATTGTGTGTTTGCTTCCATCAAAATTTACCCGAGTATTCAAAATGACACTGATAGCAGTACTATTTCTTGAGACATTCCTCCTATGACCAACAAGATTATTTATAATAGTTATGGCCTGGTCATAGAACCTATGTGCTATGTATATATACATGTATGTGCGTGCGTATATGTGTGTGTGTGTATGTATTATATACACTCTCTCACGTACACATACATATATCTACTTGTATATTAATCACACAAATAATTCAACATTTAGTTCAGCAAAGGATCTTTCAAAAGAGCCCTTTCATTGTATTTCTTGAGGTTTTTGTTTATAATTTAATAGTTTTCTGTAGTTTTCAGTTTCTCTCTACTGATGCAGATCAAATTTTTCACACTCAATAGAGTTATTCTTGCCAAAAGGATTCATTGCTTTAGAATCAGTCTTCTGATGATGATATTATCTGGTTTGAATGAGGCTTGTCCTTAAAAGACAGACATGTAGTCCATCATGGAATCAATAGACAAAGCATTCCTAGAGTGGTAGCACCTGCTTCAGTTTTCACTCCACAGGCAAAGCTTTGGGGAACGAACCCAAGGTCACCTCCATGCCAAGATAATACATCAGAGTAGCATTTTATTGGAGGTAACAACCTCTCGTCAGCCATTTTAAAAATATGCTTTCCACCAAACATAGATTCAATTGACTCTGGCAAAAACTTTCATTGTATTAATTAATGTATTAAATTTTAATTGTACTAACCAATAAACATTTATTAAGTAATATAACAGGCATTGCCCTCTATGAGGGTAGTATTACAAATTTCAGAATATACAGTTTTAAACTGAATACAAAAATGGGTAAATCTTTTTTAATTATACTCATTTATCAACCAATCAATCAACAAGCTTGTATTAAGTGCCTACTACACCAGGTGTTGGGAAAACAAATTCAGTAAATTTCAGACTTACAAGGAACTTATGTTCTAATTGTTGGCAGTAGAGTAGGGAGGACATATACAAGAATGTACAAAATAAACATTAAGAGAATAAATACAAAGTAGTTAAATAGTATGGAGGACAATTAGAGTGGAAGGTATTACCAATTGGGGTGGGGGGACTGCTTAGGAAAAAACTCACATAAATGATTAATCTATTTTAAAGAATGAGAAGGGTTCTGTGAGGTGGGAGTAAAGAGATAGTGTATTCTAATTATGGGGGCAGCCGCTGCTGTAGCATGAGACAGAAGATGAAGATACATGAGACGTAGAGAGAATGCAAGAGTTTTGCTAGATTGAAGAGTGCCTAAGGGGAAGGAGTATACAATGAAATTGAAAAGGTAGGCTGGAGTCAGTTGCGAAGAATTTTGAAGCCTTAACAGAAGAGTTTATAGGGAGCTATTTGAGGTTATTGAAGAAGGGAATGCCATGGCCAGAGCTCTGCTTAAGGAAAATCACTTGGCAGTTATGTGTAAGTTGGGCTAGAGTGGGGAAAAGACTTGAGGCAGGAGACTGATTAGAAAGCCTTTGCAAGAATCTAGATGAGAGGTGATAATGGCTCGAATTAAGATGGAGATTGTTTGGATAGATAGGAGAAGTCAAATATGAGGGCTGTTGAAGAGCTAAAAATGGCAAGGTTTGGCAACTGATTGGTTGTATGAAGTTAATGATGGAGTCCACTATCCAGATTAACAGTAAGGCTACAAACCCAGGAGGCTGGAAGGATGGTGGTCTCTTCTATATAAATAGAAAAGTTTGAATGAAGAATAGATTTGAGAGAGGGAGAATAAAGATTTCTATTTTGGACATGCTGAGTTTGAAATGTTTCCATGATATCCTGTTTGCTAGATATGATCCTATAGTTTTAATTCTGAGATCAATTTCTCAACTTGGTTCTTGTCCCAATCCTGGAGTTTTACTCTAGGGAAATCTCCCAAATAAAACTTAGGTATGGTTCATATCTAATTTTCCCACAAGTATGTAATGAAGTCTTCAACTCCTACATAAATATTTGATTTATAGTATGAGTATCAGGGAGGAGATTGCCTCTATTTCATCCAGCATAGATAATATATAAAGGACAAAAGGCTTAAGAGCCCAGGAATAATTGCATAAGCACTAAGCAATCAAATATTCCATTAGACTGATTAGGCTCTCCCCAGAAGGTAAAAACAGTACTGTTAAACAATATCTCTTCAGATTGGATCTGTATTGTCTAAGAAACTCACATAATAGTGTGGTTCAAGGTTCTCTTGAACAATTCACCCCCCAACATGTCTTTACTCCTTCAACTTTCTAGATGATTCTCTGCATCTTCTTGTCTCCAAAGTGCCCAAGAGTATCTTCTTGACCATCCCAAAAGCACAATATTGAGGAAATCTCTCTCTAGGAGGCTAATACCTGAATGTTCAAACTAAAGAAATCTTAATCTTTTGCAAATTCTTAAACTTAGTGATACTTATGTAGTAACTCCCAAGGCCAGGAAAGTTCATTCTCCCAAAATCATTTAAATCTGAAACTGAAAGGACAATAAATACACAACAATGGAAAAGATCTGAAAGATTTTTAGAACACTATTGCCCATAAATGGAAGTGAAATCATCACATTTGGAGTCTGACACTGCAGTCCCAGAGTGCTACATTAGGCAGCAAAAAAGCATTGAAAAACACAAATATGAGATTGTACATCTAAAGCAGATTTCAGAAGCTATGTTGTCCAAGCTCCTCATTTTGCAGATGATGAAACTGAAGCTCAAGCATGCTAAGCAAGTATCTGAAAAAGAGAAGAATACTAAAAGCTTAAAACTACAACAAAAAATCCTTCCAAACATAATTATCCCCTTCTCCCCCAAAAAGTAGACTGAGAGAATATCGATAACTTCTGACTCGTCACTATCTTCTTACCTCTAAAATAAAGTGTTAAAATCCTTATGAGAATAAGCTCCATGTATACTGAAACCATCTTTGATAAAGGTATGAGTAGGAAGCCTTTAGCAAATGACATTCTACAGTAGGCCATATCTTTATAATAACACAGTTGATTGAAAGGCATATAGAATACAAAATCCCACTGTGATATATCTTAGACAGGCTCTGTGCATAGACAATGAGCTGAGCACAGAACTGAACAGAGAGAGAAGTTTAGATTGAATTTCTTTTGAAATTGAAGTGCTTTTAGCAATCTCAAGCTTCTCCCTGAAACAATGGCCCATCTTTTGAACACCATTATTCTTCCAATGATGATATAGAGTTGCAAGTTATGGAATGTCAGAGCTTCTCAGGAATTAAAGTTGAGGGTCAACCAAAAGGCAATGAACAAGCATAGGGTCGCCTAGACCCCGGAAACCACCTTAGTTAGCAGACACTTGATCTTGTCAGAAAGATAGGCCAGTCAACGCTAACATCAGTTTGAGATGTGACCTTACCTTTGTTATAAGGAATGGCTGTCTGGGAGAGGTGAGGGGAAAAGATACAGGGATAAATCTAGGTAATATAAAAAGATATCAATAAAAGTCTATTTTATAAAAATATGCAGCCTCTTTTGGAAAATAAGG
>CM053622.1:486436965-486449308 GCA_028646595.1 Phalanger gymnotis
TTTTTTTTTCTTCTCTCTATTGTATTTGTTGTTGGGTTGTGGTTTTTTTCTGTTCTGTTTCGCCTTTCTCATGAGACATGAGAAAATTTATAAATTAATTCAATGCCTAGTTATACCTGGAAGTTATATGGGACGCCATGCCTTCTTGGGGAGGTGGGGGAGGGAGGGAAGAAAATCTGGAACCCAAAATTATGTAGAACTGTATGTTGCAATCTAAAAATAAAAAAAAAAGATAAGGTCAAAATGGGTACATGATTTGGGCATGAAGGGTGATACCATGAGAGCAAGGTATAGTTTACCTGTCAGATGCATAAAAAAGAAAGAATTTATGACCAAACAAGAGATAGAAATATTATGAAATGCAAAATAGATAATTTAGATTAAATTAAATTAAAAAGAGTTTGCACAAGCAAAGCCAATGCAACCAAGATTAGAAGGAAATCAGCTGGGAAATAATTTTTATAGCTAGTGTCTCTGACAAAGGCCTCATTTCTAAAATATATAGAGAACTGAGTCAAATTTACAAGAATATAAGTCATTCTCCAACTGATAAATGGTCAAAGCATATGAACAGGCAGTTTTCAGATGAAGAAATTAAAGCTATCTGTAGTCATATAAAAATGCTCTAATTCAATATTGATTACAGAAATGCAAATTAAAACAACTCTGAGGTACCATCTCATACCTATCAGATTGGCTAATATGACAGAAAAGTAAAATGATAAATCTTGGACAAGATGTGGAAAAATTGGAATACTAATGCATTGTTAGTGGAGTTGTGAACAGGTCCAACCATTCTGGAGAAAAATTTGGAACTATGCCAAAGAGCTATAAACTGTGTATAACCTTTGATCCACCAATATCACTACTAGGTCTGTATCCCAAAGAGATCATAGAAAGAGAGGAAAGGACACACATGTACAAAAATATTTATAGCAGCAGTTTTTGCAGCGGCAAAGAATTAGAAATTGAGGGGATGCCCATTAATTGGGGAATGGCTGAACAAGTTGTGGTATATGAATGTAATAGAATACTATTGTACTATAAGAAATGATGAGCAGGCAGATTCAGAAAAACCTGGAAAGACTTAAATGAACTGATGCTGAGTGAGGTGAGCAGAACAAGAGAACATTATACACAGTAAATGGAACATTGTATGATGACCAACTTTAATAGACTTAGCTCTTCCCAGCAACACAATGGCCTAAGACAGTTCCCAAAGGCTCATGAAGGAAAATGCTATCCACATCCGGAGAAAGAACTATGGAGTCTGAATGCATATTGAAGCATACTATTTTCTCTCTTTTTTTCCATTCTCATGGTTTTTCTCTTTTATTCTGATTCTTCTTTCACTACATGACAAATGTAGAAATATATTTAATATCATTGTCCATGTATAGCCTATATCAGATTGCTTCCCGTCTTGGGGAGGGGAGAATGGAAGAAGGAGGGGAGAAAAAAATTTGGAACTTAAAATCTTATAAAAGTGAATGATGAAAACTATCTTTACATATAATTTGAAAAAATACTATTAAGTGAAACAAACAAAGCAAAGCATCACTTGACAGGGGGCTTCAGTGACTACAGGAAAAGATTACATGGAAAACATATAGTATAAAAGCAAACAAGTAATACTAATGTCAGAAGGTCTGCTAAATCACAAACTAAGTAAAATGGCAAAACTATGCATAGATAGCTAAACACAGATTAAGCAAAGTTAGCAAACAAATGTAGCTACAATATAGGCAAAATACTAATTCAAAGCATATAAGAAAAATAGAAAATGATAATAAAACAGAATATTAGGTAATTAACAAATACATTAAAGGACAAATTGTTGTTGTTCATTCTTCTTTCTCAAAGAAGACTAATGACATCAGAAAGGTGATATCTTGACTTATGTGTGAATTGGATACAAGTGGGGCAGAGCTGGGCAAGGTCATAAGCCTCTCTCAGAGTTCAAGAGTTATTGAAGTCTAGTGGCAAGACAAAAGTCAACATGACTGACAATGGCCCAGGATGAAGTGGGTGACATTGGCCTTTCTAAATTATGGTCTTTCTGTATCAGTGAGGCAAGATTCATGACCTTGAAGATCACCATGAAGAAGCTTGTATAGTTCAGAATTGCCAAGTATGAGAGATTCTCTAGGTAGAAGGCCGGAGAAGTATAATATTTATTTAGACACCAGAAGATCAATTCCCAGAACCAATAACTGCAATTCAATATAGCAGTAATTGAATTTCAAAACCAGTAAATCCACCTCAATGTAACAACAAGGAGATTATAACACAGTATTAAAGCAAGGAACCAAGTACTCCTGTACCCTTCCCCCTTACTGTGGTTTCCCCCTAAACATTCAGAATCCCAACTGTTTGCTTGCCTGTGTTCTCTCCCCCTCAGTTCTCTGGTTTCCACTCTCCACTTCACACTGTCTCTGCAGCTCTGTTGTCTCAGAGTTCTTACTTCTCCTCCTTGAGCTGAATTCTGAATTCACAATTGCTACCTTATGGGTATATATACTCTTTTTAAGGCCTGAGGGCTTCACGCCCAATCAGCAAAAGGCTTTAGGCCTGGGGCTTAATACTTAGTAGGTAAAGAGTGTAGGCCTGGGGCTTAGAGTCTAGTAAGTAAAGGATGTAGGCCTGCCTACAAACATACATCTAATCAAGCTTCCCTTAAGTAGGCCTATGGGCAGGAAAGGTCTTTATTCACTAATTGGCATCACAACAATATAGCACTGCCTGTAATCAAGCCTCCCTAAACTGGCCCCACTTGAGACCCATTGAATGTGTGGGACAGCTCTTTAATCACTGATTGGCATCACGTTTTCCCAGGTCTCTTTTTTGTCTAAGACCAGCCATTCAACGACTAAGGTTTGGGTAAGAGGTGACACAAAAGATGGCACAATTTACTAACACAAAGATATCAATCTGGGAAGGGAAGACCTTCAGAGTTTCTGGCTGGAACAGAAAAGAATCGCTATTTACATTCGTTCTAAGTCATCAAAACCTAAATAATGAGCCATATGTTATTACAATAAAGGCACACATTGCTTCAATCAGGTGACACTGGCTTTTTGGCTGCTCCAGGCATTTTCTCTGTCTATCCCCTAAGTCTGTAATGCTATCCATCCTCAACTCTGCTTACTGACTTCCCTGGCTTTCTTTAAGTTCCAATTAAAAGCTGTATTTTTCAGGAAGTCTTTCGCTACCCCCTTAATTCTAGTGCCTTCTCTCTGTATTATTTCATGCTGATCCTGTATATAGTTTGCTTTATACATTTTTGTTTGCATGTGGTCTCTCCCAATAGATTGGGAGCTCCTTCAGGGCAGGGATTGTCTTTTGCCTCATTTTATATACTTAACACAGTATCCGGTACATAATAAACATTTAACAAAAGTTGATTGACCCTGAGCAAGTCATTTGTTGCAGCAATCTGCTAGCAGCTGCTGTTGAGGTATAAGACCCACCAACAACCAGCACACAGAAAGCTGCCAACACAGGTTCTTTTGATCTGCTTTACCAAGGAAAGCAATGTTAAGGGGTTAACAATCTTATTTTAATCCAACATACAAATATCATTCACTCAGCTTAGGGGGAAAAGCCAGCACCCTGAGCTTCAGAGCAAACACAAATAAACTACAAACATCTACAGACAGACCTTGTCAGATTCAAATCTTAATGCATAGTTACCAGAGTTTAACAAAGTCTGAACATCCAGTTTACAAGCTGGAGGGCTCTTAACTGCAGCCGCCCAGAGTCTCCACGTCAGCACTCCGCCAAGAGTGAGAGCCCTTCACGAATAGCTCTGTGCTATCTTTTTATACACTCTTTAGCCATCATCAAACGTCATCTGAGAGACCAGAACTCAGGCTCCTGCCATTGGCTCTGGTCTTAGCAACTCCCCTTAGGACCCTGAGGGCTTCACGCTCACATAGGCTTAGCACCTAGTAGATAGGGGTTTGGGCCTGGGGTTTAGCACCTAATAAGACTCAATCAAGGACACCCAACTTAACTAATATTATATCATTTAACCTATTTGTCTCCATTTCCTCAACTAGAAAATGGGGATAATAACAGCACTTGTATGGAAGTGTTATTGTAAGGATCAAATTAGATGATACTGTAAAATGCTTAGCCCAGTACCAGCATGTAGTAGGTGCTATAGAAACGTTTATTTCCCTTCCCTTCCCCTTTGGACAGAATGTAAGTCCATTGAGGATAAGGACTATTTCATTTTTTTTTCTTTGTTGCTCCAGTACCTAGCATAGTGCCTGGTCTGTAATAAACACTTACTAAAGAGAATATAAGTGCTTGTTAGTTGAAAAAAATTAAAGAGAGCGAAGGTTTATTTAAACATTTGAAGAAGGATTTCAAGGTAAAAAGAAAAAGAAAAAAATAATCTGAAGAGAAAGAAAGGAATGCTGATCTGGTCATCAAGATTGTGGAGGGTAGAAGAATGTGTCCTAGCTGATAAAGGGAAGAGGACCCAAAAACAATGGGAGCTAAATAAAAGACATGAGGCTCTTCCTCAAGAGAAGGGAATTGGAAGCCCTGAGGAGGACTGAGATTCTTGTGTTCCAAGAAATTATGACATAGCTCTATAGATGCTGCCAGGTGAGAGACTGTCCAATAAGAGTCAGAGAAGGAAGCCAAGAATAGTGGTGGTTTCTTGCTTAGACATTCCGAGGCAGCTATTTCTTGACCAACAATAGAGAGGTTTTCTGTCTTCAACTGGACATTTCTCAATACCTGAAATTTACTCCCTTCTCCCTTTTGCCCCCGTAGAATCCATAGCATCCATCAAGCTTCAGCTCCGGTCCCAAGAAGGCCTTTCCTGACCCCCTTCCTCTTCAAATGATTTTGTATATATCCAGCTATTTACACATTGAATTCTGGCAGTAGAAAATAAGCACCTTGAGGGCAGGAATTTTTTTTTTTTAGTTTTTGTTGTTGTTGGTATCCTTAACGTCTAGAACAGTGTCTTGAATGTAGTCATCACTTGATGGTTGCTGGATTAGATTAAATTTACCTAGGTTGTGGTAAAGAACCTCCTAAGATCTGACAGGAGAGATAAGTCTTACCTGCTTCTGGAGATTCATATACATAAAAACAATATGGCCAGAAACATAGAAAGCATTCCTAAAGATCCTAAAGTTTCATGCAAGAAATTGAAAAGGGAAACAGGCGGTGATTTAATCACTGTTGACAAAAGGCAATTCTATAAGAAGAATGCAGTTTTAGAAAATGGATAGCGGGTTAAGAGGATAGTATTAGACAGCTACCAGGTTTGCCAGAGAAGCCAAAGAAAAAGGAAAAGAACTCACAGATACAAAAATATTAATGACAGCTTTTTGTGGTCCCAAATAATTGAAAATTAAGGCAACACCCATCAATTGGGGCAGGGTTGAACAAGTTAAAATATATACTTGTAATGGAATACTGTTGTGCTGTAAGAATGGATGAAGGAAATGACTTCAGAAAAGCCTGGGATGACTTATATGTACTGATACACAGTGAAGCAAGCAAAACCAGGAGAACAATGTACACAGTAACAGCAATATTGCAGTGATAACCAGTCATGAGAGGCTTAGCAACTCTGATCAATATAATGATCTATGACAATTCCAAAGGACTCATCATGAAAAATGTCATCCACCTCCAGAAAGAGGCTTTGAGTGCAGATTAAAGCATTTTTTTCTCTTTTTAAAAAAATGTTTCTTGTTTTGTTTTGTTTGCAACATGGATACTGTGTGAATATATCTTACATAACTTCCAAAAGAAAGAGAGAGAGGGAGACAATATCTGAGATGAATATAGATTGTTGAACTATGAATACAGAAATAGCAAGCTGCTGACCAGGCATGTTGTACACATGACAAGAGATGGGTAAGAATTTATTTGCCTGGAGTCTTAAAATCTAATCAAAAGGGCATTTAAATTAAAAGGAAGAGGGAAAGTAAAACTACCTACATATATTCATCAACCTAAATGTCTTAGAGAGTTGCTACAATTCAGGAAGAACAACAGTAGCAGAGATAAATTTATTTATATTTATTCATTTGTTCATTCATTCATTTATTTAATCATCTATCACCTATCAGCTACATCATCATTCCTTGAAAGAAAAGAAGCTCATTGATCCTCAGGGGATCCATTTCCATTTTCCTGAGGAAGAAGCTCATATTTTTTAGTTCCAATGATTTTTTTGCCCCTCTTCTTTGCCTCACATTTTCCTACCCTCCATCATCTAGATGCAGGTCAGGACTCCCCTTTTTCTCTTTGGGGACCTTGGTTTGTTTTTCTTTGTTTATTTTCTGTTTTTTTACTTTAAAACCCTCCTTGCAATAGTTTTTTTTAAAAAATCTCTTTCTTTAAAATTATTTTTTTAGTTAACAAGCAATCTTCCTCATTCCTAAACCCCCACTGAAAAAAAGAAAGAAAAAAAGCCCTTTGTGAATAAAGCACACTCAAGCAAAACAAGTTTACCTTGGCCATGCCTGAAATAAATTCACAAGAAACAAAATCCATGAAAGAAATCAGGAATAAAAGCTATTGCCTGAGATGTCTACATCATACAAATACATATGATTCTCAAGCACTTATCCCAGAGTCTTTCACATAGTCAGTACTTAATACATCTCCTTCTTGTTGTTCTAAAAAGCAAGGAGACAATGTTGACCTCCCAGGCATTAATGAGACCTGGTGGACTAATATATATGACTAATATTCCTCTGAAAGGACATACCTCTTCCTAAAGGAAAAGTTTAGGTAAGGGAGAGGGGTAGATAGCACAGAACTGTGTATATACTCATGCGAATATTGTAGATATATTCAAGTAAGGAATTCCAGGACTAGAGTAAGAACCATGAATAAAGAGTATCTGAGTGAAGATGAAATAAAGAGGAAATAGAAGCAATATATTCTTTAAAATACATCACAGAAGAACTATAGAAGCTAAAAATGACTTGATTTGCAAAATGCTAATTTTGTCCTCCAAAAAATAGAGGAACTGATAAGGTGAACTTCCCTTCAATATAACTCACCAGATCTTGTTTAATTATCAATTATGTATAAAGGATTAAATATGCACATACGTATATATATACAATTGTAATATAAAGGGAATCTTTCTAGTACACCTCAGTAGTAATGCACTTCAACCAACACCAGAGGGCACTTGATGGAAATAACAAACTCATTAAGGTTTTCAAAGACGTAGCAAACTCTATACCCTAGCTCTCCTTCTATTGGGGTAGAAGTATTTACCTCATTAGGCTAGGCAGTGGTCAGCATAGCCCAAATGCGGTCTAATCTCAGCCTCCACCCATAGCTAAAACTCTGCCCTATTCTTTTCGTAGTGTGTTTCAAAGAACCCCTAAGTTCATGACATGTTGGAATGAAGTCAAACACATAAGCATAGCTTCCCTGTAAACAGTACTGTAGGCATTATCATAGGAATAAAAGGAATAACATAAAATATATTTTAAAAAATAGCTCTATCCATAGATCCTCTGAAACTGAGTCAGCTAAAAACATTTTAAACACCTTAAATGAAGAAATTACCTGATGCATTATAGGTCCCAGGACTCTATTTCTCTCATCAGAAGCTGCAAGCATCAGACATCTGCTTTTTAAAATTATGCCCTAAATATTGCCCATTTATTTTTGTCACTGCCTGCTATGTTTTCAAAACCAATCAGTTAAAGCATTTGGGACTCAAGTCACTCAACTGTTTTTTGTCTCTTCACTAAGGCAGCCCCTAGTAATCTGCATTCAAATTCAAATTGTGCTCTAAGCTTCTGTCTATCTCTCTCTTCTCTCTGTCTCTTTGTCTTTCTCTCTCTGTGTCTCTCTCTCTCTCTCTCTCTTCTTGTCTCTGTCTTTGTTCTAGCATGGAGAAAGACCTGGAGGTCATGTCCCTGAGGAGATATTGAAGAAACTAGGGTTTATTATATAGCCATGGGAGAAAGTTCTCAGCCGCAGGTCATAAGTGACTACAGGACAGAGCAAGCCAGGGCCAGGAGGTAGAATGAATAGAGCGTAAACTAGAGACCATGAGTATGTCATAGCTATGAGTTTAAGGGCAAAACCAAGGCTTTCATTCAATGTCTCAGGCTAGACTAGAAGATGTGAATGAGCAGATGGCAGAGTCTGAGAGACAGACTAAAAGAAGCATTAAAGCAGGGCAAAAAACATACTTTGAGGCATTGTCAAGATGTATAATCTGGTATTGATGCCCAGTAATGGTCTAAACCAGACCTGCACAACTTGGCAGTAGGTAGGAGCCAAAATTAAAATGGGCTAAACTTCTTTAGGCCACAGATAGGTTTTCAGCAGCTCACTTTGCAAGTAAAGGTATAATTAATGATTAAACTATTTTGCAAATAAACCATATTTTTAAAAGAGGGAAATTTCAATTGAAAGCAATTAATTACACTTATTAGTTAAGATTTTTGTTTATCAGGAAATCCCTTCTCTCAGACTGGAGACAAACTGACGATGGTTGGTTGCCATGGGTCATATGACAGAAGAGAACAGTGGCAACCCACCCTCCAAGTTACATGATGGGCACAATAGTGACTAGTGGAAGTCAGGTTAAATGGGGCACGGACAAAGCACTTGTTACATCTTTACCTTCTTTTACAACCTCTACATTTTTCACAAGCTGCCCAAAATCCTTTGGCAGGCTGCAAGAAGCTTGCAGGCCATATGTTGCGCAGGCCTGGTCTAAACTATGCAAGATATGGGTAGAAGTAATGAAAAGCAACATGGCTAAATGGAAAGAACACTGGACAGACTATTCCACAGT
The DNA here is from genome assembly GCA_028646595.1 of Phalanger gymnotis. Classification (NCBI taxonomy): domain Eukaryota; kingdom Metazoa; phylum Chordata; class Mammalia; order Diprotodontia; family Phalangeridae; genus Phalanger; species Phalanger gymnotis. Next base: position 486,445,778 of record CM053622.1, read on the forward strand.
TTGAGGTACCGACATAAGCAATGTCCAAATGTATCAAGAAGGATTCAGGATTAAAATAGGCCAGTGGACATGAAGTTCAAACTAGGAGATTTGGAAACAGTATCTGGGGATCCAGAAGTATTAGGTGGAGTCATGAATAATTTGATTTAGTTATGTCTGCCAATTATAGGGTCTAGACTGCATTCCTTTTGTCAGAAACACCCTTTCTGATGTAGATGTACAAGAGCTATCAGAAATGAGCTGCTCTCTAAATTTAGGAGGGATTCTACAATGCTGGTGATTGCAATAGAGAGAGAGGTCCTCTGGGGAGCCCTTGAAATTCTAACCAAGCATCACTAATTGCTTCTGGCTATAAAGCAAAGGGAAATAAGGGAACAAGTCTCTGATGAATTTAATCCATGAAGAGAATCAACTTTGAATAACCTCACCAAAAAAGTTTTTCCCCCTCTGATCATTTTTGGATCTCAGTTTTCCTTTGTTTAAGCAGACAGTCTGAGTTAATTTTATCTCTTTATTAGATACGCCTATCCAGCGTTATCCTCTGGGCAAATAAATATCCAAAAGACAGAAAAGGAGTTTTCACAGTGATTTACACATTCTATTTAAAAATATTAAAATGTCTGTTCTCTTATTCATGTACATTTATACAATTAGTTAAAATATTTTCATCAGAAATGAATCTGACAATCACACCCTACTGTTTCTGCTTTGTGCTCCTATTTAGAATTACATAGCATGATTGGAGTTTTAAATGTAAACAACTTAACTATGTCAAGAAACATAAGGGAAGAATTACATTGACTGCTAGACCCTAAGATTTAACCTCAGATAGCCTCAGCACACAGTGGGCAGCTCTCATGGCTCTCTCTTCTAATGTTAGAACAATCTGGTCTTTACGCAGGCCCCAAAAAAGTTTCTGTAAAAAATCATGAAACTGAAGGTAGAAATGCAAACCATACACTGATGTCACCTGTAGGGAGTTTGATACTGAGGTTTATCTTAGGTCATAATTTTTAGTGCCTGGTAAACAGATTTTGTTTAGGAAATGAACTTTACTATCAGGATATTTGCAATGGCAACTTAAATGAGGAAGCGATTTGACATCTTCCATACTGGAAAGAATGTTCAACTTCTGTGCCAAAATAAGATAAAATGTAGAGCAACAAGATTAACTTCATTTGTTTCCATCCCATATTTTGTTTTAGAGAATGTTTATGTGTTGAATAGTAGATGTTTCACATTGCATTTTTGCATTGCATTTGTCCATGCAAACTGCAATTATAACAGTGGGAAAGATAAATGGGAAAAAGATTTCAATGTGGTATCACTGGAATCCTTTATAATTGTAAAACTCTATCTCATTAGGGTAATTAAAATGTTTGTTTGCATATAAAATGATTTATTATGAACTTAAAAATAAGTTGTTTGTTTGACATGTGTAATTGCAGTGATGCTTTAAAATTCAAACAACGGCACATATTTGCTCTATACCCCAACCCCCGTCCCTGCTTTGTGGTATCAGTACTACCTTTGCTCTCAGTTGTAGTTTTAGTTGTTTTATTATTTTGACAACCTAACACATACTGGTTAGTTGGCCCTGGGTAAGTCACTTACCCTTTCAGCGGCCCCTCTAAGTGGCCCCTGGGACTCTAAGATTTTCAGTTGCAGAGGGGTTGCCAGTCTGCATTGGTGGAGACTCTACCTTACTCCCAAGCTCTCAACACCAATGACGTCAGAGAAGAATATCTATGTATGTATATATGTACATGTATACATGCATAGTATTAGAATCACATAGCAAGATAGAATTTTAAAATGTAAACAACTTAACTATGTCAAGAAATATGAGGCGATTATTAGATCGACTACCAGATACGAAGATTTAGCCTCAGAGCAATCTGGTTGTGCAATATATAAGTATGTACATATATACACAGCCAGTTGTCTTATTGGATACAACACTGCACCTGTGGTAGAGGAAACACACTGATCACCTATACCTGATATCCGTATTATCTGTTCTAGAAGCAACCCTGTTACTTACCTTTGGGGGAGACATTAGATATGAATGTCACCTAAACATTGTTTTAGAGATATCTCCACAGTTTTACCCCAGGGTGGGGGCATTGAACCAAAAAGAAATGAGAAACCTGACCCCACCTGGGTTAATTTGCTCATGAGAGGGTAGTTAGACCTGAATTCAAATCCAGCCTCAGACACCTATTAGCTGTGTGACCCTGGGCAAGTCATTTACCCTGTTTTTGCCTTAATTTCTTCCTTCCTTCCTTCCTTCCTTCCTTCCTTCCTTCCTTCCTTCCTTCCTTCTTTCCTTCTTTCTTTCTTTGTTTCTTTCTTTTCTTTCTTTCCTTTCTTTCTCTTTCTTTCTTTTCTTTCTTTCTTTCTTTCTTTCTTTCTTTCTTTCTTTCTTTCTTTCTTTCTTTCTTCTTTCTTTCTTAATTAATTTATCTTTACCAAGAAACCCCATGGACAGTATTGGCTTGCTATGGTCCATGAGGTCATAAAGAGTCAGACATGACTGAATAACTGAACAACAATAAATGCAGGTATATAATTATATATAGACAAATATGTAATGTTTATGTGCAATATAAATATTTATAACATGTGAGCATGTGATACATACATAGATTTTAATATATGGGTGTATTATACATACATTATGATGTGTATCACTTGTGTACACATGTATATACATATGTGTAAATATACACAGATGCATTTTGTATGTATATAATTTGTCTATTTTTCCTAACTTGGCTAGTTCTTGATATAATGTAGCACAGGATTGATTCAGTGACAACTGCTCAATTCAGTTTCCACTTGTACCCCATCCATTTGATGAGATTACAGTAGGACCCTTGTCAAAAAGAAGTACTTCTCATAGAGTTGAAAATGTGCTCTAACTCCTTGCTGAAGGGTACATATGTAATACAGGAAAAGATTCATGAGGCCTGGTTCACAATCACGTTAAAATTTTACATGCAACTATAAAAGATATCTATTGCTTTAAGAAAATTTCCTCGATTATGATAATATAAATATTCATATTTTTCATTCTTATAAAAACAAAAAATAATGATAATAGTAAAAATAATTTCAACAGTCCCTTGAGGTTTGCAAAGAGCTTAAAATCTAAATAATGATGATAATAATAGCATTTATACAGCACCTACTATGTGCCAGGTACTGGACTACTTTAAGTACTTTACAAATAACTCATTTGTTACTAAATGGATTTGATCCTCACAACAACCCTGTGAGGTAGGGGCTACTATTAGCCTCATTTTACAGGTGAAGAAACTGAGAAACTGAACTGAGAAAAGAGACTGGGAGAGATTAACTGATCTGTCTTGTTACACAGCTAGTGTATGAGAGAGAATCTGAACTCATGTCTTCTCGACTCTAAGGCCGGAACTGCTCTCATTTGTCTTTCTCATGACAACATTTCAGATACTTGAAAATAGCTATCAGGTCTCCTGTGAATTTTTTCCTCCCCAAACTAAATACCCC
>CM053622.1:486449408-486531158 GCA_028646595.1 Phalanger gymnotis
CTGAGTAATTATGAATAGAACAAATAGGTTATCATTTTAGCTTGCTATATTTGTTCAAGTATATTTACTGGTCTTTTATAATGAAGTTTTTCCTGATCCCCCCATCTGATATTACCTTGCCTTTGTATCTAATTAGTATATGCCTATTTATGTAGAAGCTGTCACCTTGTAAAGAGTAAAATGCTTTGAAGACAAGAATTGTTTTTGTTTTTGTCTTTATATCTTCAGTGTCTAGTACCATGCCTGGAACATCATGGATGCTTAAAAATTTTTATTAATTGATTGATTTGGTGTTTTAAGCATCTCTATGTATGTTTGTGGTAGAGGAAACACACTGTTCACCTATACCTGACATCCGTATTATCTGTTCTAGAAGCAACCCTGTTACTTACCTTTGGGGGAGACATTAGATATGAATGTCACCTAAACACTGTTTTAGAGCTGTCTCCACAGTTTTACCCCAGGGTGGGGGCATTGAACCAAAAAGAAATGAGAAACTTGACCCCACATGGGTTAATTTGCTCATGAGTGTCTAAAGCCCCTTCTCCTCTGGGGGCCCATTGGTCCAGAGATCATGTTTTAGTTTTCCTGTGATTTTAACACACTTGACCCAGAATAATTCTGCTCATAATGTACGTTTATCTCACTCTCTTTGCATCAGTCAAGATTGCAAAGCTATGCAGCGAGACTGCAAAAAGGATTAATGGAAGATAGTGCTTGGAAGTTAGTTTACATTAACAGGGGAAAAACAGTCCAAGGCTAACTCTGTTCTCCTATTGAGTGTTTAGAAAAGGATGGTCAATGCTGAGAGTATGTCTGAAGCATTCAGAGCAAACACCATGAACCTTCATGCAGCTGCCTGGGCTCTAGCAAAATCCTTTGTCATTGGTATTAATTCCAGGAAGGGCAGAATGCCATCTAGCTGTTAGGGGCTGCCTCTCATGGCTGCATCTCAGTGAAAAATAATCAAAGCAGGCTGCCATTTAGTAGCATAAATCTTCTCATCGAGGAAAGGATCTCCTTTTATTTTCAGAAAATATCCATGGGCTCTGGATGGTGCCCAAATGCTTCTTTTGCAAAGTAATATTTTTTAAAGCCTAGTGAGTGATGAGAGGACACAAGATTGTGGCACTTTTCATAGAGGCCAGACAATGAGGTGTGAGGGTCTGAAATTTTAGCTCTTAAAATCTTCCTGGAGCTTAAACAGCTCTTTGGACAGAAGTATTCATCAAAAACATTCTGGTGCATTATCTAAGATAGTCTAAGATAGATTATTACAGGGCAATTGTCGCATTGCAATTGATGGCAAGTTGGTTTTCTTAACCTGTATTTTGTCATCGCCTAAAAGGGGAAATTTCCTCTAAATAAAAATGAGAATGACATAGTAGCCTTTTGCACTATTTTATAGGTCTTCCTGTTGCATCCCCATTCCAGTTTTCCATCATAAGCCATGAGTGGCTGATTCACGGTAATGTTTTGTCTGCTGCAAGCTTTTATATATGACCTTCTCCAGGGTTAAATTAAAAGTTAGATTCTTAAGCAGCCATCTTCAGGCTTGGTTAATTCTTGAAGTCTCCATTTAAACTGCAAAATATTGTTTCAAATAATGACCGTTTTTCTCCTTAAAACAATGTCACAGAAAAGAATCATACTATATAATTTTTCTCATTTTAGAATATTTTCGTAAATGCCAGAGTTCAAAAAGCTTGATGGAGGAGGGGGAGTGCTAGAACATAATGCTTACTTCAAATAGTAAAAGGCCACATATTTTCCACTGTTCAAACAGTGCAAATACAGTATATAAATATTCAGTACTGTGTGTGTGTTATAATCTTGTCACTTCAAAAGTCTTTCCAGAAATATTTTCAGTGGATAATTAAATTAGCAAAAATATTTAAAACAAAAGCTAAAATGTTTTAAAGGTTAATTGAGTTGTTCTAAGAGGCAGAATGACTCAGTAGCCTCTGTCACAGATGCTGAGTGCTAACATCCCCACTAGCTTACTGTGTGGCATAGAAAGCATTGCTAGATATACTCTTGGTCATTTCATTAATACTCACCATAATAATAGTTAGGAAATGCATTTTTTTTTCTACAGACCTACTCCCCACTCTTTCTGACACCTCTCATTCCCTCTGGTGCTTTCTATCATCCCCTTCAGAAGCGTGCTGGAACTAGCTTGAACTGAGTCAAGAAGCAATAGTTTAATTCTCATCATAAGCATTTACATTCTGGAAATTGGCAAGCACTACAAACAAGGGCTTTATTTACTGTTTTATTTACTGTCTAGTCTTAAAGAAGTTATGGAGAAAATGTGAATAATTCAGATTCAACTTAAAATTGCTTTGTATGTACATTTTGGGGAGGAGGGGGGAGAAGAACAAAGCTGGTTGTGAAAATTTTGCCAATATATCCCTGCCTCAACACCAACAATTCTTCCCATTTTTGACCAGTTCTCAAAGGTGAATGTATTGCATATCTATGCATTCTGTGAGGAATAAACTGTTCATATACTGTTCATAACACCCTTTGAATCTTGATTTTTAAAAATTGCTTCTAAATAATTAAAATAAATCTATGCAAAGAAAATTAATATTCTGCCTGTGGATTTGGTTCTAGTTTTAATCATTACTGCAATTCATTTTACTCCTTTCAGATAGCAAGCTCCTACAATGTGCTAGATATTGCATTAAATGCCTAGTATACAAAGAAATGCAAAACATAGTCCACGATCTTAAGGAACTTATAGCCTAATAAGAGGACAAGATCCAAACAACAATGTTTACACAAGATATATATTGGATATTTCTTCAAGACAAACTGGGGAGAACCACTAGTAGAAATACTCCATAGTACTCATATCCAAGTTACATATGTCATTTATTCATTCTATCTCCAGGTTTCAGAACCCAAAGTATGTATTTATGTATGTATACACACATATGTATATACACATACATATATACATGTATACACATACATACATATACACATATAGTTAATTACAGAACTATTCATCATGAACTCAGGAAGTTACCTCGTCACCCTCCCAACCTTTTCAATTCTCTTTTGTGTGTTTTCTTTCTCCATTAGAACATAAGTTCCTTGAGGATCAGGACTGCATCATTTTGCTTGTATTTGCATCCCTTAATTTAGCACAGTTGCTGGCCCACAATAAGTCCTTAATAAATGCTTATTTCCTGCCTGCATACTTATAACTGCTTTATGGATCTGGGGAGATGTTAATATTGCAGCTACTTGATTTAATCTAAGCTATCATTAATGTTATTTGTATATATTGCTTATTAGTATTGTCACACAAATCTAAGGAGAAAAATAAATCTCCTTACACATTCATATCTCATGAGCATTTTTCGCCTGCCTTAGGATATGTGCAATACCACTTTACAACCTCATATTCTTTCAACCTCCTATTCCAGAGAGATAAGGTATGTTGCTGATGCCTCTTTTGTTTCTCAGTTTCCTGGTGGTAATATCAGTAAACATCTGTCCTTGATATAAGGTTTGAATGGATAGTCTGTTCTATCTCCCTTTTTCATATCAGCTACTAACTTGATGCTTTTTCTCTTGTCTAATAAAATGCCATGAATGCCCTTTTCTGATGTATTTGAAATCCTGACTTTTCCCAACCTTCTCATATATCATTTGTCACCTCTATTCACATCAGCCTGAAAAGGAACAGAGAAACTTTCAAATATCCGTGGAGAATGGCCTTCAGAAGAGGGCAAAACATAATTCAGTAAGCACCAGTGAGTAAATTGGAGATATTGAACATTGCTAATCTGACTTTTTTTCAAACTAATGAATAAGTTGACTGAACAAACATTATATTGCTTTTCATTCTCTTCTCATTACGAAAAAAAATGATAAAAATAGTACATCCGCAAGAGACGCATTTCTTAAACATTTGTGTCTTAGGACTCTTTGACACTTAAAAATCATTGAGGATCCCAAGGACCTTTTGTTTATGTTGTTTATATCTATTGGTGCTTACCATATTATAAATTAAAATGTCAATACTATTATGGAAATAGTTTTGACCTTGAGGGCACCCTGAACGGATTTGGATGTTGATACCGTTAGAATTCCTGCACTAGACTGTTTTGAATGCACAGATATATTCTGAATGGGCAAAAGAATTGCAAAAAAGAGTGTTTTCCCCTCTTTCCCCTTCCCCTCTTCAAGTATTCAATGATGTAGCTTGTGTAGGAGAGAAGAGATATGGCTAGAGAACTGTATATTAAAAAGGTTATAAGGGTTAATTCTAGAAGTCTGCAAGCCCAACATGTATCATGAATATAATGTGACTGGAAAAGAAGCCAAAACAAATTTAAGGTAGATTTGTAGAAATATAGTGTCTCTCTCGCTATAGAAATATAGTGAAGGAAATGAGAGAGCTAATATATTTGTGGTGGCCAGACCACACTGAAATACTGTGTACAGATCTAAGCTATCCATTTTAGTAGGGACAAGGGCAGAATTTCATTCAGAAGAAAGAGATCAGTGGTGAATGGGACTGGAAACCATGCTGAAATAAAATCAATTAAAGGAACCAGAGACCACGAGAAGACAAGATTTAGGAGAGAGACGTGCTTATAGTCATCAAATCTTGGCCCCAGAGGGCAGAATGAGGGCCAAAAAGTAGAAATTACAGGAAAGCAGATTTCTACTCAATATAAGTAAAAAAGTTCCTAACCTTCAGAATTGACCCAAAATAGAAGGGACTGACAATTTGCTGGATATATTAAAAATGAAAAAGATGATTCCATTTCAGGTTGGACTGGTTATAACCTCATGTAGTAAGTGAAATACAATATTATTCTCTATTTTTACAAAAGAAAAAACCCAAAACTTTAAATAGGTATTTGTAAAAAGTGGACCATTCTCTTATTACATGAGTAGGAGCAGAATGAAGAGAGAAGATTGCCTATGTTAATACCACATATAAAGTCTAGCAAAAGAAGCCACTCTGTATGGAGAAGTTTGGAAGTCAGCCTGTAAATAAATTTTATTTTGAAATATATTTCAAGAGAATAGAATTGGCAGCTGGGCCAAGATAGGTATGACATGCTATTTGGACCCAGTAGGTGTCAATCTTATCTATACTTGAAGTAGCACAAGAGTAGAGCCTTCAGGAAACCAGAATTGGATGGAAAATGCTTAAATATTGTTGAATCAGTTACAGGAAAAGACAGTCAAGCTGTTTTGACTGCCTGAGATTGAGCTATGCCAAAAAATGGCTGCAGAGCTTTAAAATGCTAGTTGTGTCGGGCAGATACAATGTGGATGGGGATAAAGGCTAGACCTATGATTTTATTGGTGTAGGGAATTCTAAGATGAAACTCCCTCTAGTAATGTAGGGTAACATGGCCACAGCTTATAGTCTTAAGAGTGTTGACTTGAGCATTGAGAATTTAAGTGATTTTTCCCAAGGTCACAGAGCAAGTCGGTGTCAGGACTTAACCTCAGGCCTTCCTTAGTTGGAAGGCAAGCTTTTTATCTATTATTCAACACAGCCTTTTTTTCTCTCTGTAGACATACTAGTTGTGTTGCCATGGGTGAATCACTCAACCTGCTCTAGGCCTCAATCTCTCCATTTGGAAAATGGGGATAACTCCCTCTAGTTCTTACCTTGTGGGGTGGGTAAACTGGCCACCGAGCCCAGTCCTTATAAACATCAACAGAATGGTGTTGGTCCAATTCTCTACATGGAAGAGGTTAGGGAGGCTGCTTCTGGAGAGGCACGACCAGCAGTGTCTTGAGATTTGGAGCATGAAGACATTCTGGAACTGGTCCTGATGTGAATAAAGAGATTTCTTCATTGGTCTGAGGCGTGTCTGAAACATAGTAATGAACTAAAGTCTCAGGCTTCTCTTCTTGTGACTTCTTCGCTCACTGGTGAGAGATAGTGCTATGAGGGGAGAGACTTTGAGTCTTTTTCCTAAGTTAACCTGTGGCTAATGAATACAGGCCTCAGTTTGTTGCCTTGACATTTGTACTTTTGTTTCAGGTAAAGGAAACTGGAGGCTATGATCTTGTGAGTTTGAAAGATCAAGAGAATAGGCCGCCTGAGGCCTGAGCATCCAAGAGGGAGGTCCACAATAGAGTTTGCAGACAGAAATCAGCCCAGTGGTCAGTCTCCCATTGTATATGTCAAGTATTTTACAAACTTCAAAGCACTACGTAAATATTAGTTAAGATTAGTTAAACATCATATTATATAATTATATTGTAGTTAAATATAATAAGTATACCTTATATCAATAATTAATCTAAGATGCTAGAGATAAATTTGTTGCTCCATAAGAGTTAAAGAGTACTAGCTTTGGGTTCAAGAGAGTGTGCTAGGCTGACTAGGCTCCTGCTCATGAACTTTAGAGCTGTACAGGAGCAAAGAGGAAAAGGATCTTAGAGACAGGGTCAGAAGCATTTAAACTGAAGAACCAAGATTTTGCCTATATGAATTTTATAAGCTTGTACTTTATGCTATACACTTTTTTATCAATCCCTTTTGTTTCTTAGGAAAATTCTTATATCTCTTCTTATATGAACTGATGCAAAGTGAAGTCAGCAGAAACAGAAAATTGTACACAGTAACAGCAATACTGTACAATGATCAACTGTGAATGATTTAGCTATCCTCAGCAATCCAAAGATCCAGGACAATTCTGAAGGACTTATGATGAAAAAAGCTATCCGCCTCCAGGGAAAGAACTGATGGAATCTGAACGCGGATAGAACCATATTGCGTTTTTGTTTTAACTTTGTTTTTCTTGTTTGCTTTTTCCAGTGTTTTCTTTCACAACATGACTAATATGGAAATATATTTTACATGACTACACATGTATAACTTCTCAAATTGCGTGCCTTCTCAATGAGCGGGGAGGGACGAGAGTGTGGGAGAGAATTTGGGACCCAAAATTATAAAAAATGGAGGTTAAACATTGTTCTGCATGTAATTAGAAAAACATAAAATACTGAAACTTTGTAAAAAGAAACCAAAAAAAGTATGTCTTTTGTATTAAAGCAGGGAGGATTTGTCCACACACCCCCCTAGCTAAAAATTGAAAGCAACTGTTTTCTTAGGGTTTGTTGTTGTTCAGTTGTTTTCAGTCATGTCCAACTCTTTGTGATCCCATTTGGGGTTTTCTTGGCAAAGATACTGGAGTGATTTGCCATTTCCCTCATCAGCTCATTTTACAAATAAGGAAACTGAGGCAAACAAGGTTAAGTGACTTACCCAATGTCACACGGCTAAGTGTCTGAGGTCAGATTTGAACTCAGGAAAATGAGTCTTCCTGACTCCAGGCCCAGCACACTAGCTACATACTAGGATTTAGGTAGAAGCCGAGAAAAATGCATAAGAAATTACCTGTAGCAATAGGGTTCAAGTATAGAAAGCTGGGTCTGCCTTCCCCCTCCAACCCCGCTGACAACTTTCTTCCTAGAGTCTTTTAGCTTGTTCTGTGACTTAGAAGGTAGTATGGAAGAGCAGACAGAGAACAGACTCAGAGTCAAGACCTCTGACACATACTCGCTGTGTGACCTCAGACAAGTCACCTAACTTCTCATTGCCTCAGGTATCCACCTGCCTAAGATGAGAACTTGCACAACAGCTGTTACTTAGGCATTGGTAGGGAGAATTTACTTGGCAGAAGATACCAATGAAGTCACAGGTCCAGGAAACAAAAAATTCATCCAGCAGGGTAAATAAAATATGCTTCCTGCAAAAAAGGATGAATGCTGTTTTTGTAATTAGGGTTTGAATTCTGGTTCTACCAATAACAAAACCAAACAAAACAATTTATAGTAGGCACCTCCATGTTCCTACTTCCCACTCACTTTTCAGTTCCTTGAAATTTGGCTCTAGATTTCACCATTAGACAGAGACGGCCCTCTTCAGTGTTACCAGCAATCTCTGAATTATCAAATCCAATTACTTCATTTCTGTTTTTTTTTCCTATTTGACAATCCTGAATACTTTCCCCTTGTTTTTTCTTACACTGTTCTCTGGGCAACAATGCCAGGAACAGTATGCTAGGATGGTAGAGAGAGAATACTGGCTCAAGATTCAGAAATCCTCCATTCAAATGCAACCTGGGTTAAGACATTTATTCTCTCTGGGCCTCAGAGGCTTCCTTATATGTAAAATGAGGAGGTTTGGGTAAGCAATTTAAAATTTCCCTTCTAGCTTAATGTAATAGCAATTTGGATTTGAAGATCTTTCCCTCCCATTAATAGGCCATGTGACCTGCTTACATCACAGGAAGCCCAAGTCACATGTGATGGGAGGACGCTTGCTGAGAACAAAAGGAAATTGTGTCACAGGAAATGCTGGGAGAGCAGTTATGAGAGTTAATGACAGAGCTGAAGGAAAGAGAACCGACCTGTGATAGCTGTACCACAAGTTTTGATTGTTTTGTGGGAAAGTCCCAGCATGGGGTCAGAGAGGGATGGCAAGGCTCCATGCAATGATATTATCTATCAAATGAATTGGGCAGATGGCTTGTGGGATATGGTCCTCTGGTGTCTGAATAAATGGTTTACTTCTTCTACATGGAAAGTCTCATGTATTTTGTGATACAGAACCACATAGGCATTTTGATAATTATCATCTATATTGTTGTTGTTATTGCCTTACTGATACACTTAACATTTTTGATCCTAGGATATTCATGTCTGTGATATGACTGGAACAAAAAAGAAACAAAACAAAAAGGATTATGTGAAAATAGTTCTTATTGTGAGATTGAAAAATAGAAAGTAGAATAACATTGCTTGAAAATTTGAAAAAAAAATGATCTAATTAGTTTAACAACTGGTTTGAGAAAATGTTATGAGAGCGTCCCATTATGTTCATATTTAAAAACAGATAGCCACATGACAGTTTTGTCATTGTTGTTTGTTTTCACAAGAACATATTTTGGGGGTTTCCAGCCATCATCATAATTAGAAAAGCTGACACTTCCTTGTTGGAATCTTCACCCAAGAAAATATTTGACACAGTTCGATATTGATAAATTAAAATCACTTTATTCAAAATCCATTAAACAAAGACATGTTACTAAATAATGATCACTAGAGGTAGCTCTATCAACAAAAAAAGTGGTCAGTTGGAAGAAGGCAAATGTAACGATGGGTTAGGGTGTGCAGTCACCTTGGCACATAAACAACACACAATCCCATTACTCACTTTCTGACTCCTGGGCTCTTTTCTTTTAATCCACCCTCCTTTGAGTTAAGATAAGGTCATGTGCTAATGCTTGTAAGAGCCAGAAGAAACCTTAGAGACCATCTAGTCAAACCCACTAAACTTACAGATGAGAACACTGAGGCCTAGGGGCACAAGGTCACATAGGTAGTAAGTGGAAGAACAAGGACAGCAACTTTAGACTCCAAGTTCTGTATTTTCATTCTAGATAGTCTGGGTACCTTTCTCCTCTTGGCCTTCTCTAGGTAAAATCCTTCTCTTTTAAAATCTCTCCTAGAAATTAGGCTGTCCAAAATAAAGGCAAGCCATTTTCTCTCTCAGGGTCTGTTTTTTTCATCTGTAAAATGACAGAGGAGGCCCTCTAAGGTCTCTTCTAGAGCTTTAACCTTATGATCCTAAATCTGTTTCTCATCATATATATTCTGTAACTTACATCACAGTGGCTATTAATTATCTTATTTTCTCCATTATTTGCCACTCTTCACCTTTTTAGACCCTATTCCAAAGTTAAATTGTTGTTTTTCCTAGCCCTAATAATGTTCTCTTGTATAAAGAAAGCCATTTGGACTGTTTCGTTTGGAATTTTCTTTACAAAGCTTTCAGGTTGACTATGAGTCTCAGATTGAAGCCAGCAAGAGGGGGAAAAAGTCATGCTTTTTTGTACTGCTTCAGAGTCTAATGAGTACTCTGAAAACTTTTCTGGTCTAAACTGCCACAGCCTGAAATAATTCTATCAAGTTGCATCATTTTCAAAAGTAAAGGAAATATACCATTTAAATTATTAACTCTGCATTAATATAGTCCAAATGAAAATAAATTAATTTGACAATCAATTTTGAAGAAAATATTACTCAGATGTGGGTCATATACCTCCCCTGGACATCTGTGTATGTGTCCTTTAGGGAAATTTGGGGTGCTGCATTTCCTTAACTAAACACTTATCTCCATGGGGACCTGAAATCATCAGCCTTCCTTTCCCTACAAACTTACTGATCTGGTAAAATGATAGCTATCCAAATAGGAATGAATGAATGTAGCTTAGGTTTTAACATCTTAAGAAGTAGAAGTTTTTAGGAGGTTTAGTGAATTTTGTTTTAAACCTCCAAATTCATACAGCAAAAAGCTACATTAATACATAGAAGATACAGAGGGTTTACTTTGAACCAAGTACTCATGCTACACAGCACTGCAAAAGTTATCTATTTCTCTAAGGAAATTTTCTTGATCTTGCTTTGACATGAAAAATATCCACATTTTTTTCTGTCTCATCATGCAAACAGAATGTTGGCAAATGGCTTCAAAATCATGACAGTTATGATTATTATACACAAACTTGACTTTTAAACAACCTAAAATATAATAGTAACTTAGTTATTTCAAAGCAAATACTTTCAAACTCTTTTACCTTAGATTTTTAGAGCTGATGACATTTTATAGGTTAAACAATAATGTATAATATAAGGAAAGTTTTATATATAATCATCAACAATAGCTTTCTTAGGTTTAGTTCTTCAACACATGTTCCCATGTCATATAATTTCTAAAAATCTGGATTACATTAGGATCCAAGTTATAGTTAGAAATTTTTGCTCTTAGTATCATGGAATTTAAAGCTGGAAGGAACCTTAGAAATCATCTAGTACAATCCATTCATTTTATGGAGGAGGAAAATTTGAAGTTAACTGACTTGCCCAAGGATATACAAGCAATTTTAGCAGAGCCAAGATTCAAACTCAAGTCATAGGATCATAAACTTAGAACTGGAAGAGAGCCACAGAGTCTAACCCCATTTTGCAGATGAGGAAATTGAGGCTGAGAGAAGTTTACTTGTCCAGAGTCCCACAGCCAGTATGTGTCCAAGACAGGATTTGAACTCAGGTCTTCCTTACTCTAAGTCCAGCACTAGTTCTAACTGCCTCTAGGTCCCCTGACTCCAAGTCCAGTGTTCTTTCCACTATTTAAATAAGCTTTTGTATACTTGTATCAGTTGCTAATCTGATACGTAAATAACATGCTAATACATTCTCTAATACAATAAGAACATTCTCTATTACAATAAGCAGAGTTTTAACTAGTTTCGGTAATAATAAGAAAGCGATGGTATTTTAAAATAGTATTTCTTTTAAAGGTTCCAAAATCTCCCAGAGAGAAAATTGGAAAGCAGTTTGGCAGAACTTAGGCATACACCAGAATCTTATACCACACAGTGCAATAAATTCCAGATGGATAAAAGACTAAATATAAAACATCACATCATAAAAAAATTAGAGAAAAATGGAAGGAGATACCTTTCACAACTATAGAGGAAGAATAACAAACATGGGCTAAAGGTGATCATAAAAGACAAAATGGACAATTTCAAGTACATAGAACTAAAAAGCTTTTCCACAAACAAATCAATGCAGCCAGAATAGGAAGAGAAACTGTCAAGTTGGGGGGGGGGGGGCGGGAAAGAACTTTGCATCAAATGTCACTCATAAAATATCTGATACTCCAAACACACAGGGATTTAATGCAGATATATAACATCATGAGTCATTTCCCAATAAATAAGCGGTCAAAGGATATGAACAGTATTCAGAAGAAAACTACAAATTGTTAATGACCATATGAAGGCAAGGGCCAAATCATTAATAAGAGAAATACAAATTAAAACAACTCTGAGGGTTTATCTCACACCTGGCAAGTTTGCAAAGGTGCCTAAAAACTGGAAATAGTCACTGGCTGTGGGAGAACAATCACCTTAATACTCTGTTGATGAAGCCATAAAATAGTTGAACTGTTCTGGACAATAATTTGGAAATATTCAAGAAAAGTCATCAATCTGTTCATACCTTTTGATCCAGTGATGCCATTCCTGGAGTTATATCCCCAAGAAGGTCAAAGACAGAAACAAAGGCCCACTATATACAAAAATATTCATAGTAGTACATTTTGTGGTGGTAGAAAACTGGAAGTGGTGTCCATCGATAGGAAAATGGCTAAACAAGCTATGAGATATGTGTACAATGGAATATTATTGTACAGTGGAATATTATTATACCTACCATGTTGAATACGAGAAATTCTGAGAAACACTGGAAGATTTTTATGAACTGATGCACAGTAAGGTAAGCAGAACTAAAAGGAAGTGTCCTTTTAATTCTGCTTCCTTTATTCTGTATTAGTTCACATAATACAGAATATAAAGAATAAAATACAGAATGATACAACAATACAAATGAAAAGATGACTAAAAGGAAACTGAAAGTTGAGTAACTGAAAAACCAATAATGATCCAGGAGAACAGATAATGAAACCTATTTCCCAACTTATGGCAGTGAGGCAGGGAACTATGAGGACAGGATTTTGTTGTTTCCACTGCCAGATGTTGTCACTTTTTTGCATAACAATTTTGCTTTGTTACAAGGGAGTCTTTAGTTGGACGGGTAGGTGAGGGGATTAGAACAAGTATTTAAATAAGGGGCATAAATGACACATTTAAAAAAATTTCCAAGAGAAAATGTCACTCCTTATTACAGGATTGGAAAACAAAATTGATTAGGAAGGTACAGAATAAAGAGAACTTGCTCTAATGGGTTGCAGAAATTTCTTAGAAAGACTGTATAGGGAGTTAGTTAAATAAGCCAAGATACAAAAGTCACTTGCTTTGGCCTTGTTTCAAAGATTTTGCCCTGTCCCCCAGAGGAATGTTTAACTCTTTCTTTCTGTGGGGAACTTTGTTTTGCCTAAAGGGTAGCAGAATAAGAGAAGTAGAAAACATCTTTTAAGTTCCACTGAATATTTCACTTAATATCAGAATGGAAGTAAGAAGCACAATCTTCCCCAGATCAAGATGAATTAGTCAGGATTGAGGATTCATTTTGTGTGACTGTGGCTTGGGGGATAGGAAAGCAAGGCCAAGATGTTCTCCCAGTCCTGCCTCCCAACGTTGACTGGAAGCACAAGGCCTTCCATATTATGTGCCCAGGGCCATTTTGGCCACTAGGAGCCAGTAATTGCTTTCATCACTAACTCATTAATAGAAGAGAAACAGAAAGTTTAATAGAGGCACAAATTAAACCACATTTCACTGCAAAACTAAACAACAATTTAATAAGCTTCTATAAAGCGAAATGTTGAATCATATTGGGTGTCTGTATATCAAGTGCCTTCCCCCAACACTCTCTTCTTTCTTTTTAAACTTCTCAATTTTTCATCACAAAAGGAACTCAGTTAGAACACTACTATGAACCTCAGAGTAGAATTCTGTATAAGGTGGGTCAGTCATGGGGAATTAGCTATTGGAGTACCAAATGAACCTTATTAAAAGGTAGCTTATCTAGAAGTTAGTTCCATGGCATGGCTCTCCTGTGAAACATAGAGCAAGCTAATGAATTTATACTTCCTAGCAAATTTCTACTATACACATTTGCATCTGTTAACTTTCTAGAGTTCTGAAGTTGGTTTTAAATCACTTGCATATTGCACTTAGCATGTTCAATAAATGCTTATCATGAACAACAGTAATTTTCAACCATGAAGTGAAAGATTATTTACCACTGGTACAAGTGGTATTCTTTATACAAGTTATAAGTGGTTTTTTTTTAAAAACACACACACACACACAACACTGTTTTATGAGCAATTTCTTTCTTGATTCGCATTTTCTTCCTTAATGCCAAAATCTGTCAGTCATGGATGGTCATTGCCAGGCCTTCTGTCCAGCTCCAAGTCATGGAATAGATGGTTTAACAAGAAGCTCAAGAACAAGGGAGGATTCTCTTTGGAGCTTTTGTAGAGCCCGATTATCAGCACAAGTGTTATGTACACTTACTCAGATTCCTCCTTTATCCCCAGACTTCTCAATCCACCCTACCAACCAACTCAGCCATACTGGCCCTACAAGTCCATTGTTCTTCCTTCTCAACAGAGCAAACCCTAAAGTTTTCTTTGAGTTATTATGCATCCTACAGTCAATCCTTCAGGTCACAGAAAGTACACCATGCCAAGGGTATCCATGGGAGTACAATGATTGTGTCTGCCAGGCCTTGTTAGCTACAATTGGGTTAACAGAATTCATAGTTTTGAATTTTCAAATAAAGATTACTCATCCAGGAAAGAGTCTTTACTTGTCTCGTTGTTACAGTCTGACGCTTTTACCCCTACCTTTTGCTTCCCGATCACAATGACAGGAGAGATAAGAAGAGGAACAACAGAACTGAAGCCAGGGTTTCCAAATAAGGTTCCCCCAAGATAACTGATTGGGAACCACACTGAGTGTCTTCGTATGGTTGTCTGCTGCTTCTTGCATGACTCTTAGAATTTCATGAAAATGATTTTCGGTTTTTGAAGTTAATGGATGTCTCTCCTTTGGGTCTTTGGAGATATCAAAGAGTAAGGGTGGATTATGACGAGTGACATAATGCCCATTGCAAAAGCACACATGGGTTGGAAAACAGCCATTGGAATCCTCTGGTTTAAACTTTGGTGTAAAGAAAAAAGCTTTCCAGATAGATGTGCCTGCAATAAAAAAGAGAAAAGACAAAAACTGAGGGCTAAAAAAATAAAAGGTAGACATTGTCAAACTACAGTGAATAATTACCATTGCTAGCATGACATATTTCTTATGGATTTCCATTAAACAAGACAAAATATCTAGCCAAGAAATTACTGTAACCTCAGATTTTCACATAGCAACCTAGGCAAACATCTGTGAATTTGTCAGTGTGGGCACTCTTTTCATCGATGTAGGGCACTCTTGGAGAGTTTCTGGAGCCAAACAATTCACCACTGAATGGACAAGTGAGTGACAAGCATTCTGCTTTTAGCAAGATTGGTTTTCAGATAACACACATAACATATATGACCATCCTCGACTTTTGTTTCTTCCAACCTGTTAAGACTTGCCAGGGCTTCCTCTCTATTGACAGCCTTTAAGAGAACTGAATATCACTTCAACAGAATGATGTAGGCAAAGTATAGACCTGCAATAGTCTTTATTGGGAAAGCTTATATAAAATTACATACAACTACGTAATATGAAAAAAGCTCCAAATTCTGTTGTCATTTGAAAACTTTTATATCCTGAGTTACAGCAAGAAGTATTTAACAAATGCAACTTTGAGCAAATGAATTGTTCGTTAAGGGAATGAATTATTTATTGAGGCAAAATTGAATCTGACAGAATTATTGCCAGGAGCCCTAAAATTCTTAATGTTTACAGAAAACAAATTTACCAATATTATAATAGGTTATGGGGCACTTTTTCAATTTCATCTTCATACATCTATGGACTAGCACTCTTTGAGGAGCTGGATGTTATCAAAGGAGATGTTTCTTTGAGTGTTAGGAAAAAGAATGAAAATCCTGTTACCCAACATAATAACCTAGGAGTCATTCGAAACCCTTCACTCTCCTTACCTCCTCTGCATCTAACCAATTGTCAAGTCTTATAGATTTTATCTCTGCAATATCCCTCATATCTTCTCTTGTCCATTCATAGTCACCACCCTAGCTTAGGCCCTCATTTCTCATATGAACTATTGTAATAGACTTTTAAATGTCTCTGTATCATTGATGTCTCCTCCAAACTATCCTCCACATAGCTGTGAAGTTTATATTCCTCAAGTACAGATCTGACCATGTCACCCGCTTGTGCAAGAAGCTTCAGGGCTCCTTTCTGTTCTATAACAAAATGCAAACTCCTCTGTTTATAATTTTAAATCCTTAATTAATTCACAATTCATGACATCCTTTGCAAAGGCTATCCCTTATGCCTCAAATGTTCTTCCTCTTCACCTTCAATTCTGGAATTCACGGTGGTTTTTTTTTTTTTCAAAATAAATCTCAAGGGCCAGCTTCCCCAAGCTGTTTCTCATTTTCTCTACAGCTATCACTATCTCTTCTCCATCACTATCCCCCAACTACTTCATGCTTACTTTGTATAAATTTTGTTTTCGAGAGTCAGTAAGAAAGATCTGGGTTTGTTGTAATGACACATACCAGCTGTGTGACTCTGGGCAAGTCATTGAAATTTTCATTGGCTCAGGCAATCCTTTAAGGGTAAATTTCAGAGACGGTACTGATCTTTACTAGTAGAGAGAATTTTCTCATTGGGAATGTCAAGCCAGGGAAGTCACAGGTCTGATATCCCCACACAAATTTCTTCTCATTTGTTTAAGTACATGCTTCAGTCTCTTTTCCCACCCTGGTCTCCCACCTTTCATAGAAGGTAAGCTCCTTGAAAGGCTGTTTTTCTTTGTGTTGGCATCCTTATCACCTAGTGATAACCTGGCTCAAGGAAGATGTAAACAAATGCTTGCTGAGTTGAATGGGCATGTCATTTATACTAGCTACTGACTAGGAAAAAATGTGGCACAAACAGGGAAGTGGGGGAGGGAAGGAATTATTGGTAGCATATTTAGCATGAGAAAAGGCAAAGAAGTGGGAAAGGACAGGACATGTTTGAAAAATGATAAATAGTCCAGGTTGGCTGAAGCAGAGAGTTTGTGAAAGGGATTACTAGAAGATAAAGCTAATACACTGAGGCTGACCTATAGAGAGCTTTAAATCCCAACTTGAGTTTGGATTTTATTTCATCTGTAGGTTATTTGGAAAATGAATGCACAGGGATGTGTGTGTATGTTTGTATGTAAGTATGCATGTATATATGTATATATGCGCATATGTGTATAGGTATAAAATTTCTAATGACAGTTTATTATAATACTCAGTACAAGTTTAGAAAACAAGAATAAAAGCTTAGATCTGGAGCTGGAAGAAACCTCAGAGATAATTTAGTCCAATTCCCTCAGTATCCCAAGAGGCTACATGACTTGTTCGAAGTCGCACAGGGAATATAAATATCAGATGCAGGATATGAACCGAAGTCCTCTTCCTTCAGAGCCAGTGTTCTTTTCTGTGTACCCTATTGAATAGCAAGTGAGTGTTCCGTCACTTTATATGTACTGAGCACATTCAGTTTCTAAAGACTAGGTCAGGCTGGAACACAGATGATTCAGACTACAAAGAGAATTTTGGGGACATAGAAACTAAGAATCTATAACACAGCCTTAAAAGTAAGTCAGTAACCTTAAGATTCTTTACATCCTCCTCCTTCATTCTTCACCACATATGACACATTAGCTTCAGGAGCTTATTCAGTGACAAGCTGACAGTCAGGAGATTTTCTAGTTCACTTAGACTCTTCTTACACTTGGTAAGAAGGGACAGCTGGGTGAAGGTTGTTACAGAACAAGGAGGGAAAAGATACTCTCTAATGGTTCCTTAGAACATTACAAACTGGGAGTATGTTTTAAACTTGACACTTCTTCAAGTTAGTGTGTGCAAAATTCTGAGAGAATGCTGGCTCTCAGAATAGAGTGCCATTTTTAAGGGCCTATATCTTTCATTTTCTTTTGAAAACTCCTACTCATTTATTGAAATATGGTTCAACTCTCCCATTTTTATGTCAACTGGAAGATCAATATAAGGATCTGTCAAAATACTTCAGGCATCTTTACTGGGAAATGCCAATGCCAATTATGCTTAGCTTTATGTATGCAGAATTTTTATACATTACACTGTGGAATATAGAAATATTAATTGAGAATTATTCAGTAACGTTAAAGATTTTTATTTTCTTCCAAGAATTATGAACTGTTTAAAATGAAAAGGTAGAGAGGCTAACTACACTTTGTAGTATTTATTTGAGCAATATAGGCTCAATTAAGTAATAAAAAGTTTCAACATTTGATCACTGACATGGTCATACATGGGCTCAATTTCCTTTATTTCGCTACATTCTTTTGTTCTTTAGCAATCAGGGATTTTAAATGCTTAAGTATATTATTTGCTAGAAAGGAAATAAATGCCCAGTCATTTAGTGGACTTTTACTAGCATTTTCAACACATATCATTTGTTTGAAGTATTCAGTTTTGCTTATGTTTAAAAAACAATTTTATTTTTAGTTCTTTCTTTTCACAGAAGAAATGTTTATGGACTACCCAGACATTAATGTAGTGAAATAATTTAAAATAGTGATCACATTCTTTTAAAATAAAAAAGTTGTTTATGTATATGTTTCATAATTATTGGTGGACTTTGATGAATGAAAGCTCTATTTCCAGCAGCGGCTAGGGGAAGAGGCAGTGAGAATAAGAGTGATATCTGAGGCTCAAACTATGTATCAGTCAATTAACAATATGTACTTAGCATCACCTTGGTGAAAAGAACTCATCATATAAGAGGGTATTTGTGTATAAAGGTGAGTGACTGAGTGTGTGTGTGTGTGTGTGTGTGTGTGTGTGTGTGTATGCCAGCTCTTTAGAAAGCTGCCCTGCTTCTA
This sequence comes from Phalanger gymnotis, assembly GCA_028646595.1. Taxonomy (NCBI): domain Eukaryota; kingdom Metazoa; phylum Chordata; class Mammalia; order Diprotodontia; family Phalangeridae; genus Phalanger; species Phalanger gymnotis. The sequence goes on from CM053622.1 coordinate 486,467,970, forward strand.
AGAACATTTTTCTTAGACAAGACTTGTTTCAAAAAACTTTGTCCTATACCCTATGAACATAATCCAATATGGCAGCCTAGTGTTTCAGAAATGATACATTTCTCCAATTTTAGAAGGAGAATAGGGCACAAAATCAGGGCACTACATCATTACAATTCATCCACAGTACACACACATACACACACACACACACTCTGTCTCTCTCTGTCTCTCTCTCTCTCTCAATATATTAGATAGATAGATAGATAGATAGATAGATAGATAGATAGATAGATAGATAGATGGATGGATATATATATATTTTAAACATAGGTAGAAAGGAGCCTCATGAAAAAAGTCCCAAAAATGGTGTGAAGGCACATAAGATAAAATATGGTTGATAAGATATAATGTTGATTAAAACTTAAGTGTCATTTTGAAGTGATTATGTCATTGACTAACATCAATGGTGAATTTCAAATGGCCCAATTTCAATCATGACCAAATATTATTAAGCAGTTAAATAGCTATATTTGGAGAAGTAACTATGACAAACCCTAAAAATGCAAATTATAGTATGACACAATCTGCTTTGTTTACATGATTTTTAACGGACGGTGAGCATGTTGTAAAAGACAGCATTTTCTTTTTCCATTGAGGAAACAGAGTATCTACATATATCACTTCATTCATACGTTGAGAGCTAGCCCCAACTGATTCTTTGTATCTCTCCATATGGACAAGCATAGTTCCTTTGGTTCTATAATTGTAATAGGTCACATTTCCACAGAATTTTATAGAGTTTACAGAGTGGTTTTCTTAATATAAGCCTATGAAGTAGGTAGTGAAATTAGTACTCCCATTTTACCAATGAAGAAATTGAGGAATGCAGTTTAAATGACTTGCTCAAGGTCACACAACTAGAAAGTAACACGGCTGGGACTAGAACCAAATTAAACAATTCCAAGTTCATTGATTCTATGCCAAATATTCAATAAATGTTGACCTACACAAACAAGAAAAAGATCTGTGATGTATTTAGCTTAGGGACCTACTAAAATGGGAACTCCCTTTATCAATATTGATAAAAATGTAATCAGTAAAACAGTACAATATATAATCAGTAAAAGTATAATTCAGTAAATCAACAGAGTCATGAAATAGGAAAAGGGTTTTGTCTAGTATCACACATCTAATATGTATCATAGGCAAAATTTGAGTTACTAACTCTAAATGGAGCACCATACTGTATGCCATAATAAATATTCAGTCCCACAAATGCCTGAAAGGTGAAAAGAATAAAACATCTCACTGTGCCTATTGTTTGCTAACTATAAAAAATACACTTGAGGTTTTTTTTTTAAGAATAAAATACTGCCATTGAGACTCTTCTCTAATAAGTGTTTCCATGGATATGTCAAAATTATACAATATTCTTTGAGAGACATAAAAGAGATAAGTTTATACATTGACCCTCTGAAGATTAATATTGAACTAGGCATAAAACAGGGAAGATGTATGTGTCTTCTGTCATCATGGGAGATGTCTAGAAGAGATAGAAGAGGATTTGATAGATGATGAGGTCTTCCAGATGCTCTCATTTGTGTGTGGCATAATATTAACTATGTCAAGAAGCAGCACATTATAGAGACTTTTGCATGAAATCCATAGGAAGGAATAAGGATTGAACTGTGATTTCATTAGCATAAGGTAGTCCCACATAAGAAAACTCCCTTTAATAATTCCAGTCAGCACCTCCTCTGAAAGTTACAGTTTTTAATAGTTGCATATTGTACTGAGGGATTAAATTACTTGCCAGGTTCAGAAAACCATCCTGTGACAGCAATGAAATGTGAGTCTTCCTGGATGTGAGGCTGGCTCTATTCACAATGCCATGGTTCCTTAGTGAAGTCACCTTAAGATACTAAAATAATAAAGTTTCAGAACTGGAAGGGAGCTTAGAGATTACCTAGTTGAAGCCTCTCATTTTACAATTGAAGAAATTGTCCTACAATTGGGCTATAATTCTGTGACTTGCCAAAAGTCATACAAGTAGCAAATGACAGAGGTTTGAACCTAGGCTTCATGATGCCAAATCCAGGCCCATACCATGTTGATAACTCCTACAGCTAAGACAAGCATGGTAGGTAGGTAGGGAGAGAGAGAGAGAGAGAGAGAGAGAGAGAGAGAGAGAGAGAGAGAGAGAGAGAGAGAGAGAGAGAGAGAGAGAGAGAGAGAGAGAGATAGGCAGACAGATGGAAAGATAGATACAAATATAGATGTCAATATAATAAATAGGACAGAACGATACTAGCTGCAGCCAATAGTCCTAAAGAAGACATCATTCTCTGTTCTTCTGAAGCTGTTAATAGGTATAACAGTTTATTCAGATGGTTCAAACTAATTCCCTTGCTTAGTCTTCACAACCCAAGAAGAGATACGATTATCTCATGGACTGAACTGGAGGCATGGAGTTACACCACTACAGTGGAAGGAACAGACAATACTGGGCATGGAAACTGTAATGAGAGATTTTATATTTGCCTTATATTATAATTATTTGTGTATTTGTATTTTCTCTCCTACTAAATCAGGGGTTCCTAACATTTTTGTATCATGGGTTCCTTAGACTATCTATTGAACCCTATAAATTCCTTCTCAGAATGTTTATAAATTATAGAAGAAACTAATGATATCGAAGTTAAGATGTAATTTTTCCCATCCAAGTTCACAGAACCCCAGAAGTAATATAGCCACAGACTCTGTAAAGATCCATGAACCCTGGGTTAATAATCTACATTCTAAATAGGGATGGGCCATTATTTCATCTTTTTCTTTGCATTGTGTATTTGCATGAAGAGAATGAAAATGGCAGGAGGTAAAGAGCTGGGGAGGAAGCCAGTAGCTATATGGACACACAGAATTTAAACAGCTAAGGAACTTTATCTCTGGCAAAATTGTTCAGGAAATTTCCCTAATTGGGAGCTAAGAACTACACGGTGGTAGGTGTTTTGTTTTTATGAATAGGGCAATAATTGGCATAGCCAGGGCAGCTGGGTAGCATTTGGAAAAGGCATGGACTTGTATTCGGGGAGAAGTGAATTCAAACTCTGCCTCTGATACTTACTAGATTATGTGAAATGGGAGAAAGGGAAAGCCCTCTTCATCTGAACTATGCCCTTCATTGGAATATCTGCTAGTTATATAAGTGGTAAATAAAAGGAAGGAGAACCTAGGCCTCTAAACTGATTTTTAGTCTGGCCAACTATATTATCAAAGAAGCTGCCTCTTTTGAAAGGAAAGAGAGCCAGATGAGATCTCTTTGAAGCAATGTGCAATAGCCCTTATGAGTCTTGTTACCTGGGTGACTCCAAGTGTGTCGGTTTGTGACTTGCTGCATGTATGTGGTTGCCTTTCTTTCTGCAATGAGTACTATGGTTCCCGGGGAAATCTTAAATATTATGCTATACCATAAGCTGCATGAGGGTTTAGGCATGGAATATTGACTGGAAAGCAAATGGATAATGATGGATAATGCTCATGTTGGTAGCATCAAAGTAGCAACAGCTATGTCCTTGATGGCACTGAGTCCTTTTCCACTGTTTTGTATGTGTTAGTGTCAGAGACTATGGAAATCTGGCAGTCAGAAGTCACAGGATCCTTACACCTTATAAATATGATGAATAATATTTACCCAAGCTAAAATGCTTACTACCTTCTCAGTATATTTCTGACTTCACACTCATTAAAGTAAATTCCAAAACGTCTCACACATTTCTGTAGGACCATCAAAAATAGCAAATGCAAATGTACAGAGATAATTTAATTAAAGGACACTGGTCTTTTAGTTTCCTTCCAGTGTCTAATTTGATGGACTTGTGTATTCCTTATCCAAGATGATTCAGTTGTGATTTTTAGAATTTCTTAAAGATATCAGGTAAACTGGAGGAAAAGTGTATTAAGGTGACTTGAAGAGATGGTTAAGGAAAGACTATACAATCAGTCCTCAACAGTGAACAGACTGGCTTATTTAAACAGAAAATCCTGAGATAGCAGATTAGAAGCAACCCAACCAAACTCTCTCAACAGTCCCCTCCAAACATGACATCTCAATTCACATTTTGGAGCAGCAAAACCAAAGATCAGGTTAAGATTTTTTCCCAGACTAAGAAAATTTGGGAGACTGGCATGAGAGGTTTGACACCAGGGCAAAAGCCTTTCTGGAGCCCACAAAGGTGGCGGCAGCAGCAGCAGCAATAGCCAAAGCAGCAGCAGCAATTCAGGAGTTCTCAGCTCAGACTTGGCAAGGAGGTCAGACAATTAGTCTTTGTTGGCACTGGGTACAGCTGGCTGATTCACATCTCTATTGCCTATATATAATTCTGGGTCGCAGTTCCAGGGCTGAAAGGAACACTCAGGGGTTGGCTGCAAGGGGGCAGGGTCCCTAGTCACAATTTCAAGGCAAAGAGAATGCTACTACTTATGACTTCAGGGGATAAAAATAAAGTTTGGAATATGATATTCTGGAAGGTAAAGGAGCTAGGATTACAACCAAGAACAAACTACCTAACAAAACTAAGTAAAATCCTTCAGGGGAAAAAATGGATATTTAACGAAATAGAGCAAAGCTTTCAAGCATTCTTGATGAAAAGACCAGAACAGAATAAAAAATCTCAAATTTAAACACAAGACTCAGGAGAAGCATAAAAAGATAAACAAGAAAGAGTAATCATAAGGGTCTCAATAAAGCTAAACTGTTTACATTCCTATAAGGGAAGATGATACATGTAACTCTTAAGAACATTATCATTACTAGGGCAATTAAAAGGAGTTTACATAGACAGAGGGCATGGATATAAACTGATTATATTAAAATTATCTCAAAAAATGAAGGGATAAGAAAAAGGGATGTACTGGGAGAAGAGGGAAGGGAGAGACAGAATGGGAAAAATTTCCTCACCCCAAAGAGGCAGGCAAGAAAGAGCTTTAACAATGGAAACAGAAGTGAAGGACGTGGCAGGCAATGCTTGAACCTCATTCTCATTGAAACCGGATCAAACATTGAAGTGTGTGTGTGTGTGTGTGTGTGTACACACATATATGTATGTATACATGTATGTGTATATATGTATATGTATACGTATATACTTATAGACTCAGTTGGGTATAGAAATGTAACTTATTCAATAGGGAAACAGGAGAAGGGGGGATAACAGAAAAGGGGAGCATGATAAAAGAGAGGATATACTAAAGAAGGAAGTGGTGGGAAGTAAAACAGACTTTTGAAGAGGTATGGGATAAAAAGAAAGAGAGAAGAAAATGAGATGGAGGAAAATACAATTAGTAATCATAACTGTGAATGTGAATGGGATAAGCTCACACATAAAACAAAAGCAGATAGTAGAATTGATTAGAAACCAAAATCTAACAATATGTTTGTTGTTTATAAGAGGCTCACTTGAAACAGAAGCACACAGACATAGTTAAAATAAAGGGTGGGAGCAGAATCTAATATGCTTTAGGTGAACTAAGAAAAGCAGGGGTAGCAATCATGATCGCAGAAAAAGCAAAAGCAAAAACAGACCTAATTAAAAGGCATAATCAGAGAAATTATATTTTGTTAAAAGGTACCATAGACAATGAAATAATATAAAAAATGTTTACAGCAAATTTCTCTGATAAAGGCCTCTTTCTCAAATATATATTAAGTATAAAACAGAGTCAAATTCATAAAAACAAGAACTATTTTCCAATTGATAAATGGTCAAAGGATAAAAAAGACAATTTTCAGAAAAAGAAATCTCTATCTATATGAAAATTTTCATTAAATCCTATAGATTAGAGAAAGGCAAATTAAAACAACTCCAAGGTACTACCTCACACCTGGTTGTTGTCCTTCATTCTTGAAGAAGACTAAAATCACATCACCAAGTTAGAATCAAGTTACAGTGTGTCTGACTGTGACTGATTAGATCAATATGAGCTGAAAATGCTCTACCATAGGTAGGGCACAAATAGTCCACGTGAACATTTGGGGTGAATTCTCTAAATCTGCACATCTCACATTTATTTTGAAGTACTGCAATTCTGCTTTGCTCACAGGGCACAGCACTTTCTTTGACAAATGCTGGAGGAGATGGGAAAATAAATACACTAATGAATTGTTGGTGGAGTAGTGTACTGGTCCAACCACTGTGGAGAACAATTCGGAACTAGGCCCAAAGGGCTATGAAAATGTGTATACCCTTTGACCCAGCAATACTACTAGGTCTGTATTCTAAAGAGATAAAAGGAAAAGGGCCTATACATTTAAAGATATTTATTGCAACTCTTTTGTGGAGACAAAGAATTGGAAATCAAGGGAATGCTCATCAATTGGGTAATGCCTGAACAAGTTGTAGCATATGGCTCTGATGGAGGAGTATTATGGTGTTGTGGGAAATGATTGGGGGGGGGGGGTTTCAGAAAAATATACCAAGACCTGTATGAACTGATGCAAAGTGAAGTGAGAAGAACTGGGAGATCATTGTACACAGTAACCACAACGTTGTAATGATGCTCAACTGTGAAAGACTTGGCTACTCTGATCGATATAACGATCAAAGACAATTCCAAAGGACTCAAGATGAAAAAATGCTATCTTCTTCCAGAAAGAGAACTGGTGAACTATGAGTGCAAATTGAAGCAACATTTTCTCACTTTATTTTTCATGCTTTTAAAAAAAATATGGTGAAAATGGAAATGTTTTTCATGATTTCACATGTATAATTGATATCTTTGCTTGCCTTCTCAGTGGGTGTGGGTGTGAGTTGGAGGGAGAGAGAATTTAGAACTCAAAATTTACAAAGGAAAAAATGTTTAAAATAAATAATAATTTTTTTCAAAAATGTTTTTTAAATAAACAGAAAATTCTGTGAGATTAGTCTGTTTTCTTGAAAGGAGAGGCAGGGTCTTTGCTCTTTACCATATTTAAGTTCTAATTTTTAAAAAATCCATCTTTCTACCCAGGAAAGCGTTCCTCTTACACTTTGTAGGAATCAACCCACTCTCAACTCCTTAGAAATCTAATAATGTCTTGCAAATTAGGGCCACTCATGATTTTATTTTCCCCTGCTTCCATCCACTCTATAAGCTTCTGGCCTAGGACAATGAGTTCTGAATTTTATATTCAGTCTTGCTAGTGTAGTTATCAACAGTGATAACACTCAAAGAGGCCTGCAAATGATAAACCACAGGGTGTTATTCTCTTCCAAGCCTCACCATTTTCAAACTGCAACATCCAAAATACAGCAAATTCTAGGAGGTTGTCTTTGCCAAAAATATGTTTTGGAGAGACTAACAGTCTAAGAAAACATTTTTGGAGCAGCATCATAAATACAGAGATAAGTGGTCACAGATAACTTAATAGGATATGTATATTGGAACACATTTTGTCCATGTCTACTATAGGTTTAAGTTTGCTTCATTTCCATTTTTGTAACAGAGCTACAAATCCACGTTAAAAAGTATGTTGGGCCATAGGTTCATAGCCTTAGAGGCTGTATATCACTTAAGAGATTACCTTCTCCAGCCCCCAAATTTGATAGACTAGGTACCTGAAACCCAAAGTGACTTTCCCAAGGTCATACAAGGCAGTAAGTAGAAATTATTTTAATGTTCATTTTGCTTTATAGTGAGGCTGTAACATATCTAAGAATTCCCCTTTCTGAGTTTCCAAGACTTGATTTTTCCTTCTCACTCATTTGCTTTGGAGATTATTAACTCTAATCAATACAAAGTATAGACAGGTTTGGAGTGCATAGCAGAATATAGAACATGGAAAAGGAATGTCTGGCTAAAGTCCTAGTTTTGCTACTTACTAGCTGTGTCAACTAGGCCAGTTAGGTGGCACAGTAGATAGAGTACTCATCTTCCTGAGTTCAAATCTGGCCTCAGACACTAACTAGCTTTGTCCCTGGGCAAGTTAATTAACCCCGTTTGCCTCAGTTCCCCATCTGTAAAATGAGCTGCAAAAGAAAATGGTTAACCACTTCAGTATCTTTGACAAAAAACAAAGAGACAAACAAACCCTCAAAATGGAACCACAAAGAGTTGGACACAGATGAGACCACTGAACAACAGTTGTGGCAACTATATTCTCTGGGACTCAGTTCCCTCATTAGCAACATGGGAATAAAAATACCTGATATTACATATCTTTCAGTGTTGTGAAGATCTTATGAAAAAGGATGTCAAATTCCTTTGCAAACTCTTAAGTACTATGCAAATATACTATTATCAGATCAATAAATTCAATTCAATTAACAAACAACAAGTGCCAACTCCGCATAAGGCACTTGTACTAGGTACTGAAGACACAAAGACAAGTACCTAGCATGGTACCCATGGAACAACCAGGTAGTGAGCAATTGGTGATGTGGGACTGGAGTTCAGGAAACTCACAGTATAGACTAAAAGGCTCATTATATAGACATAGGAGTCATCTGTAGAGAGATGATTATGGAATGTAGTCAATTGAGATTGACTACATCAAGAGATGGAGTACAGGGAGAGAAGAAAGCTCAGGGTAGAACCTTGGGAAACACACACGCTTAATGGATTATGATCCAGTAAAAGAGACTAAATGAAGAGTTAGGCAGGAGAACCAAAAACAGAACTGTCACACAAGTAAAGGAAGGAGAGATTATCTAGGAGAAAGGAAAAGCTGCTGAGAGGTCAAACAGAATGAGGACTGACTGAGAAGATGCCATCAGTTGCCAATTAAGCATATGCCATAAGATGTTTTCCAGTGAGAGGTCTTGAAGGAGGGCTACAGACTATAAATTCAAATCATTTCAAAATTTTAGCCTTTGTTTTAATTTCCTTGGTAATGTTAGATTGGTGATCATACTAAGACATGTTTGCTTTTTTTTTAAGGACTGCTTTGGATGATATGCTTCGGGGTGGGGAAACATATATAAAGTGCTTTGCAAACAGGAAGGGCTCAATAAATACCTGTGCATCAAACAAATTAAAGCATAACAAAGATTTTGTAATCCACTCAGCAGCATTTATATTCACATTTCTAATATCTAACCACTTAGGTAGTTCTTAGAGCTTTGTCATATTTTTCCATTGTTAAGCTAAAAATAAAACAGTGATGGTGGAATTAAAATTATGGGGCGCAGCCTAATAATTTTGAAATTCTTGAGCTAATGAAGTGCCAAAGAAAAGTGTTTATTATTCCTGCATTCTAAGATAATTTATAAAAGGTACTGCATTAAGAATCAGAATAGACTTGATTCCAGTTCAGTCTAGAAAAAACACAGGTATGACAATTAACTCCTTTGTTACTGTTCTTCATTTAAAGTTATACTGCCATATTATGATGCTAAATGAAGGCAAGCCACAGCTGTAGTCATACATAGGCAACTCTTGTAGCCTATCACCTTTTTTTTTTCATTAACCAGGGAGCTGAGTCTGATGAGATGAGAGGCAGAGGTAAGAAACCTCTTCTAGATGGTAAACTCTAGAGCTAACTTCATTACCAAGGTCCAGATTGCTGGAAGTAGATTTGGAATATTGGGAAACAGAGGGTAACAAAATGAGTCCAGTTGGTGAGGTCATCCAAAGTAAGGTGCCGTAGAAATGGCCACTAGTTAAAGAAACCTGTCTGTGCCATCTGCTGGATGGTGAATTTCTTCTCAAAGAAGGGTTTTCTAATCAAAATGCCAGGCTTTAAAATATTAATGTAAGCTTAATGTCTTATATGCTATGGAAACTGGATTGGTTATAAATATATTTTAAAAACCTGTAGATATTTTGAGCATCTGCACATCAATTGATTTCTTTTAGATTACTTATCTGCATAACATCTGCCATCATTAAAGAAAAGGTATATATTATCCCCAGAGGTAGGGCAAAAATAAAAATAAAATCTATGAGAAATCACTTAGTCTCTGGGCCTCACTTTCCTTGTCTGTAAAATGAGAGGGTGGATTCTCTTCAAACCCAGGTCTTCCAAGTATAAGTCCACTATAGCAGCATCATGTTTAATAAACAAACAAATGAATGAAACCTATGAGAAAGCCCATAGACCAGGAACTTAGAAAATACATTTAGCAACTTGGACAAATATGTTGTAGATAAGGAAAAAGTGTTAGGGAAAATCATAATAAGTATGCTCATCATAGGAACTCTTTTCCTCAACTTAGGGGAAGCCCATAAGGAACCCCTTCAAGCTTCGTTAGTATTCAACAAACAGGGAGGATAAATGAGATTGGCAGTTGAGAAAGGTGAGGTGAGAAACGGCTACATATGAGTATGTTTCCCACCCACCTTCTCTATTCACATATGCTGTCATGGCAATGAATGAAAGATTTCTTTTACTCGGTGTCCTATTTCCTGGGCAACAGGAATCTAACCTCATGGTGCAAAGACCTTATTGAAGCAACTCTTCGTGGATGCTTCCTAATTTTCTTCTATCTTCTTACATGAAAACTTCACTGATCATTTCAAATAATATTTTTTTTTCTTTTGCAACTACCCAGAACACTCATAATCTCTAGTCTACATTTTAGCACTTCACAGAGTCTTTATATCAGAAAGGATCTCAAAGGGCATCTAGTTCAATATATAACTGAAATAAGATCCCTTTTACTACAACCACCACCACCACCACCACCACTACCACCACCACCACCAACTGACATTGATATAACACTTTTAACCATGCAAAACATATACATACATATGTATATATTATCTTACTGGCAACTCACAATAGTCTTATGAAATAGGTACTAGAGAAATTATTTTCATTTCACAGATGAGTAAATGAGATTAAAAATGCTAAATAGTTTGGACATGGTCATACAGCTTGTATCAGGGGAAGAATGTGAATCCAGATCTTCCTGACTCTTTAGTCCAGCATTCTTTCTATAAACTCCCAAAGTAATCTCATAGCCTTTGCTTGAAGATCTTTAGTGACAGAGAACCCACTACTATTGGAGGCCACCCACGATATTTTTGTATGACTCTAATTGTTACAAAGTCTTTTCCTATTACCCAAAATCTGCTTCTCTGAAACTTCTACCCATTGCTCCTAATTTGGCCCTTTAGGACAAGAAGAATAGTTCTCATCCCTCTTTCTCATGATAACTTTTCAGATACTTGAAAATAGCTATCAGGTCTTTGAGTTTTTTTCCTCTCCAGACCAAACACCCCTAGTTCCTTCAATCGATTCTTATATGAGATGACATAGTAGCCCTTCCTTCATCTCAATCTGATAGCCCACTTTTAGGAAAGAAGGAAGGAAGGAAGGAAGGAAGGAAGGAAGGAAGGAAGGAAGGAAGGAAGGAAGGAAGGAAGGAAGGCAGGCAACCTAGATAATGGTATGAAAGTTGCATGAGAAGATACACAGGTTAGTGTGACATCATTATCAGAAAAGAATGATTGGGGATCTTGTGCCCCAGAGTGGGAAATATAGAGAGCACAAATAACATCAAAAAGGAATGTTTTCTTACTTGCCAGCTCTAACTTCTTGGTGGGAATGAATATAGTACTTTATCTTGGTCCTGCTTTTTCCTCACTCAACTTGCCCAAGGTGAATCTCTCACCTCAACTCCCACTGCTGCCAATGGCCCAGGTGCAGAAATGTCTAGTTATGGCTGTAATTAATATGTGTGTGTGCATACTTATTGTTAAGGAGGTCCTGAATTTGTCGAGTTGTCATATCTTCCAGACACATTGGACCCAGAATAGGTAGGAAGCCATCAACATGTCAAGGACAAAGCCTGCCCTGAACTGACATAATTTGTTATTTGCACCTCCAAGCTGGATTCCTTGTGTGTCCTTGGGAGTCAAGACAGGTGCCAGTCAGTCTGCACCAGACTGAGAAACTGCTTGTGCATCTGGGACCCTTGTAGATAAGCAGACCATCCTATCGTCATGGTCTAACAGTTCCCAAGGGAAAAGAATGCTGCTTTTGCCATCACCTTTCTCCTCCCCTTCAGGAGGGAATCAGTCCTTTTCCTCTCTCCTATGATTTCTTTTCCTTGTAACTTAAATACCCAAGGCTTTCCCTGAACTGTTGAACTCCTTCGCCTGTATAGGAGTCCCACATGCATATTCATTTTTCTTGTAATAAATCCAGTTGTACCACATGTCTCATGAATTGTGATTTTTTTTTGGTTAACAATACATATATATGCATAAGCATATTTACTATTGGAGACAAAAGAAATCAATCCCTGATTATTGCACTCTTAAATCTCTCGTCTCATCTATATTCTCCTTTTAGATTTTGTTATATTCTTTTTTGTGTAGGTTCTTCTCAGACGATTAAAATAAAAAGTTCTTCCCTTTACTGATTCCTAACTGATTCTACTATGTAAAGTTAAAAGTATGTCACAAAAATTGTGTGTGTGTGTGTGTGTGTGTGTGTGTGTGTGTGTATGTGTATGAAACCATTTAAAAAATTCCTACTTTGTGCCAGGCACTATTGAGCACTTTATAAATATTACTCCACTCGATCCTCCCAACAATCCTGGGAGGTAGGTACTATTGTTATCCACATTTTACAGGCAAGGAAACTGAGGAAGACGGAGGTTAAGGGTCATACAGCTAGTAAGTATCTGAGACTAGATTTGAACTTAAGTCTTCCTAAGTCCAGATCTAGACCTCTAACTACTGTACTACCTAGCTGCTTCTCATATTATCAAAATATAATATGCTCTATAATATTAGGTTGAATTTCAGTGACATAAAACATCATAAAAAGATAAATATCTAATACTATTTTGGAATTTCAATGGGTCTTAGAGTTTAGATATTATACTTCCGCTCCAGATTTTACAAATTAGGAAACTGATGCCAAGGGTGATTATTTTGAAAGTGGGAGTGATAACCCAATTTCCCTGACTCCTGACCCAGTATCTTTTCTGAAAATTGATTTGAAACTTGAAAGGTGACAGGATGTTAAAGATAGGGAAGTGACTGAGAAAATAAACAGAGCTTGAAAATAGATTTTTGTGAGGCAGTTTTGACTTTAGATAGTAGAATCAATAAGGAACCAGTAAAAGAAAGAACTTTTTATCTGAGTCATCTGGGAAGAACCTTTACTAAAGAGAAAATAACAAAATCTGAAAGGAGAAGATAGAAGGGACAAGAGATTTAACAGTGCAGTGATCAGGGGTTGATTTCTTTTGTCTCCAATAGTAAATTGCAACTGGAACCATATATCAGGAAACAGAGGAAAAAGTAAAAGTAATTTGGACTCTGTTCAGAAAAGCAGGTGAATGGATGAAGCATTTCAAAGAAGAAACCTTATTTATATGTCTCAGCAAATGTTCCTCTGTCAAGGTGGTTAAGAAGTCCTGATAAAAATGTTTATTTGCAAAAAGATAAAAAGATCACATTTCAGTGAAAAATTTTCAAATGGAACTATACATAATTACTTGTGAAAATGGATTTTTATAGATATAACAAGCAGAAGTTAGGCATTGGAAAGAAAATAGTTTACTGCACAAAGCTCTATTGCATTCCAAAATGGAAATATTACCAGTGGAAAACATTGTCTTGTTGCTATGGCATCATTTAAAAGTAAACATTCTACCAGTATACTAATGTTACCATACCAACACAAATAAGAGTAGGAAAGCGTAGCCCAGTGATAAAACCACAGTTATTGCAGTCACTTTGAAATCTGAAATAAAGATCATATGAAGGGTCAAAATGTCACATAGAATGTGATCGTAGGGAGAATCTAACAGTGCTGTAGCATTTGCTCTATGAAATAATTAGAACAGCTGGGATGATGCTTGTTGGATGGGATAGAAATTACCAGGTTTTTGTTTCAGGTTTTTTTTGAGGGGCTGGGGGAACACACAGAAATTCACTACTTCAAAGAGACTATTTTATATTCCCTTTGTCATGGAGAAGTCTTGGGAGAGGTGAAGTGTGTGCAGGTATGAGGATGAGCTCTGATGTTTTGTACTCAGGTTTTTAAGAAAGGATGGAAAAGGTGTTGGAGGTGGGAGTGGCTGCTAATTTTTGAGCAGACACTGGAACTTAGATAATCAATAACAGGCCTGCTCCTGCCCAAAGCTACTAGGAGAGTAGCATGAGACCAAGATGAAAATTAGGATGAGGTTCAGTCATTGCTGAACTTTCCATTCAAGAGAACTGATACCGGACAGCAATTTTCCCCCATCCCTCCTTACCCTACTCTCCCTGCCTGGGGAAATGCATGGTAAATACAAATCCTACCTGTTATTTAAAGTTTATTTTTAGTTCTGTTCAATTAAAATTGGAGGTTGAAGGTCAACCACAGCAATTTCTGATTTTTGTTTCAATAGTGGAGAAAAGATTACCAGAGATAGACAGTAACTGGCATGTTATAGAAAGGGATAGAATGAGATAGAGAAAATAGACTGTCAAAAGTTACTGGGATTGATCTTGATAGAGGCTCAGGAGATAAATGAAAAGGAATCATAATGGTTTATATTTTATAACTTTCCAAAACAGATTAAAAGGATGAATTTGGTTTTCTCATAGACAAAGGATGAGCTCAGCAATAGTTTCTGTCTGGTGGAGGGTTGAGTGAACTGTTAGAGTGGGCCGTTTGTCCTCCCCAAGGAGCTTCGTACATTAGATAAAGCCAACGATAAAGTGTAGAGAGAAAAGTTATGTCTGATTGCAGGAGAAGGAGAGTAACCAGGGATTTCTGCATTCAAAAGTCCAGAAGGAGGATAAGAATCCTAATTCTTTCTCTCTTGCTGTAGTCCCAGTAGAATCATTTCACTTTACACAAAAATTCTTCACAGACACAGGGCTAAAGCGCAAAGAAAAGAGGAAACTATAGAATGATGGGTATCTAGAACAGAACTGATAAGTCACCTAGTCCAGCTCTTTTAATTTACAGATATAGAGGCTGAGATTCAGAAAGTTGAAGCAATATGTCCGAGTTCATAACAATAATAAGTAGCAGAACTGGGACATGAACCCACTAAAATGATTTAACAATTCAATTAAACAGTTATTAAATGCCTACTATCTAGAATGTTCTGTGTAACATAATATCTATCTGATATTGGGAATTCAGAGCATCAGGGAGGGAGAAAAATGTTGACTAAGATTGGAAAGCACCATCCATAAGAGGGGAAAAGAATTAAAATCAGCACTCGAATTTTTTTTTAAATTAAGGATTAATAAAAAGTATAAAAAGGAACAATGGGAAATGATAAGGCTGACAAAGAAACATAAATATAAATAATGGAGGATTACCATATTTGCTTCTCTGCAGAAAAAAAAACACAAAGAAATGAAAAAGGGAAAGGTGTCTTCAGGTAAAATGCATTAGCTGAAACTAAAATACATAAAGATCAACTTAATCACTGAAGGAAATTCAAGAAAATTAGAAATAGAAGCAGATGTAGGTAAGTGAGAACAGACTTGCATAGAAATTCCAAATTTGAAGTTCAAAATTCATACACTAGAGATGGAAGGAAATTTAGAGATGATCTGTTCCTGTTCCAAGTTCCTTCCTTCCTTCCTTCCTTCCTTCCTTCCTTCCTTCCTTCCTTCCTTCCTTCCTTCTTTCCTTCCTTCCTTCTTTTTTTTCTTCCTTCCTTCCCCTTTTACCTCCCCACTAACTTGTAAGTAAGGAAGGAAAACTGTTGTTAATTTGCTTTCTGGTCATATGCCTCCTTTTAAAAAGATAGAGCAAAGTATGCAAAGCTGAATTACCCCCTAGGCAGTATAACATGACTACCTTTCTAGAAAATTAATTAAGAAATAAAAGGGTAAAAGGAGCCTTCTCCCAAGGGGTTTGCTTGCCCACCAGAAAATCATTTCCTTCACTGTTGCTAATAGTATTTGTTCCATTTAAAATTTTATCTACATTGCTAACTCAATTGGACCTGATCTTGTATCTCATTACATTATTTGTTTATGGGGTATGAAAAAGGAATATCCTTCACAATTTACCCCTATTAAATTTCATTTTGTTAGTCTTATCTATCAAAATATTTTCATATCCTGTTTCTGTCATTCAATGCATTAGCTATTCCCCCTATCTTTGAAGTATCCACTTTTTTGTGATATTATGCATGCCTTCTATGCCTTCATCCAAATTATTGTTTTTAATTGAGCTCGATCAAAGCCCAGGACAGAACCTTGAGATATTAGCTACCTCCTTCTAAATAAATCCATTAGTCAACACTTTTTTGGTACAGTGTTATTTAAATTTTATATTTATATTATAATTTAGATATTTTCTCATCTTACTGATAGCATGAGATGCTATGTCTAGATTTGTTAAAAATCTTTATACATTGTGTCTACATCATTTCCTGGTGGCATCAATTTGAAAACTTCTCTATTGAAAAATATATCAAAAAAGGAAATGAGATTAATGTGGCATGATTTGTTCTTACTGAACCAATGCTGGCTCTTAGTGATCATGGATTTGCAAACTAAATGCTCATAAAGTCTCAGTTTAATAACAATTTTAGAATTTTTTCAGAGAATGGAATCAAAATTCACTAGCCTATAGTTTTAAGAATCTACTTTCCCTCCTTTTGGGGAATCTAAATATTTTCCCATAACAAGTTTTCTAAAACACTTCCCATACATATGTATATTCTCAATGAGAAGAGCAGATCTTCAAAGGAATTATGTGTGGTATGTTTACACATAAGAAACACATTTTCACTGACTGTTTCTAGTGATTAGAATCTTATCTCTTCTTATTCTGCCTCCTAACTGCCCTGGCTTTAAGAACCAACTAAAATGTCTACAGGAAGCCTTTCTTCATCCCCCTCAATGCGAGTGCATTGCCTCTCTTGATTCTTTCCAGTTTGTCCAATCTTACATATTGCTTGTGCATATTTGTTTGCATGTTGTCTTCCCCCATTATGCTGTAAAACCCTTGAAAGCAGGGACTGTCTTTCACCTTTCTGTGGATCCTCCTTGCTTGCCTAGCACATGGTGGACACTTTAATAAATGCTTATTGGCTAGCTAAAGTGTTTTGTGAGCCTTCAAAGCTCACACTTTGCTAATAGCACTATGCTATTATTATTTTTATTAATAAAGATAGCTGTGAAGTAGCTTAGTAGTCTCCTTAGTTGGACTCAAGAGCTACGGAGCTTTTCATAGCACTGTCAGTCACTCTTATTTCAGCCAAGGGCTATGAAGGTCTATTCTCTTCAGTCAAGTTGTACCATAAGTACAAAAAACTATGTTGAGATCAAGTCTGCACTTTTTTCAAATTCTTCTGTTAACTGCTTCTCTTTCTCTGAACTTCTTAGCTCTGCTTAATTCTTCCTGACTCTTCTCAGCTGAACTATAAAATAATTTGTAGTCAGAAATCCATTTAAAAATGTACCATAGCCCCTTGGATAAGGCGATTTCCCCCATGAATGCATTCCTTCAAATAGTAAAAGGAATGAGAGACATGATGATAAGGGGAACCACATGCCAATAGTCCCCCCTGACCTATGCAGAACAGCAATTTCCATGCTGGTTAAAGAACTCTAAAATTCTATGCTCTATGCAAATAGTGGGTACTGTAATGACTATAGAATTCTGAGAGACATCGTGACCTTTAAGCTCTCACTCCTCTCAGTAACCCATTATATCTTGGTCTTTCTCTTTGACCTCTCTACATAATATTTTTCAGACACTGCCTGTTTCTTAAGGGTTAGTTCCACAGAAGTTTAGCAACAAAAGTTTTCCTTTCCTCAGGTATGATTATTGTTCTGAGTAGTTTAAAAACAAAAGCAATAGGGACACTAAAGAAGAGTATTCTTTATGGGCCCATGCATTAACTGGTCGTTTGTAAAAAAAAAAAAAAGCATGTGCTAATTTGTAAGGGGAGATAGTATTCTCCTGCTTTTTGGCTTTGGATGACATAGGACCTATAAAGGATTTAACAGTAGCCCTTTCTGAGTCTCTTACAGACTCTTACTGGGAAGAACAGCCAATGATATATTGTGATCCATCAATATTTTTTATGCTTGTCCTTTTCAAGTCAAGTCTCTTGGTAGAGTTTTCTGGTTGTTTCTGTTTGTGTTTTTAAGTTGAGCATGACCTTGTCACCTTTCTGTTCTTTGCCTCCACTTGCTTTTATAATACTACTGTCCAAGCTACAATTACTCTATTGGGTTATATCTTAGTTTGCCATTGCAGTATGTCTTCAGAAGCATGGTGGTGAGTTGCAGGGAGCTACCTCCCTCTCCCCCCACATCCATAACTGCAGTGATAATCTAGCTTCTGTTTCACCATCACTAGTGCTTCTCTATCTGCCGCTCGGATTTCACTCTTGCTGATACTGCTTATTAGTCTCCATTGTCCTCTTTCTTCTTCTCTCACCTTTGCTCTCTTATCATTTATCTTCTTCATATATTTCCATGTTACTCTGTTTTCATTCTAAAATGATGTCCTTTATAGACATCACTAGTCAACCAGAGAGATTCCCTTCTTCTGCACAGAGAATTTCTCAACTGTGCAGCTTCTCTCTGGGCACTCAGGGGCTGCTTCTTTATTTATCAAAGAGGTGTGCTGTTTGTGCCGGTATTTTTGTATCTGTTTAATCCTTCTTTGTTACTTTTGAGTATAAATATAAATGTATTCCATAAGTTAGAAGGTTCTAGAAAGTTGGTCTCTGAAATAACCTAGGTTTTAGTATCTTCTAAGAGATGATTGATTATATATTGGTATCGACTAATACTACTACACAATCAAAATACTAGCACTAGTATTTGATTCTTCTTTTGCTGTACCTTAGGGCAGCTTTATAATTCTAGGGTCTCTCCTTTACCATCAATCTCCTACTCCTCTAGGAGTTTCTACTATTCCAGAGAAATCCCTTTCCTTTACTCAAACAGTTTCTAAAACTTTCTCTCTTTTCTTTAAGTATTTATGATGACTAATAAAGCCGGATTGTGATATCACGCTTCATCAGTGAATGTGATCATCTAAACATATTTCTCCAGGCTTAAAATGTCTTTGTTTCAACCTCTAAAAATTCCTTATTTACACGTCTGGATGTGGCATTGGAGTGAGATTTTAATTTATCATGTATGAAATTAGAAGCTGACGTGCTTTTCCCTTGATGACTCACTTAAAATATTTTGGAAAACAACCAATAGATGTCAGTGTGGCATAGAGGATAGAAGGCTGGCCTTGGAACCGGAGAATCCTGGGTTCGAGTAATACTTAGGAAACAAACAAGCTGTGGTCTGCTAATGCCATGTCACCTAACTTCTCAGTTTCGCAGTCAAGTTCCTAGGTCTATAGATGATCTAGACTAAAGGAGTTTTCCATGCTGATACATTGATGAAACCACTGGTTTAGACTCCACTCCCTCCAAGAAAATGAGAGTTTACATCAGCGATCAGCTCCATAGTAATACTTCTCCAAAGTTTTGAAGTTCATTATAATGCCACTTATGGAATACAAGGACAATATGGCCTTCCTTTCTCTCCATTTCTATTTCTTTCCCTTAGTAAAAGCAAATTCTCTGGGGACACTAGTGATAGGTCTTTTCTTTGTCTAGTCACTTTTCCCATCAAGACAGGAGAAAAAAATGCTAATCTGGTATAAGGCTACTGATTTCAGTACTCTTTGCAATTTCACTTTGCTTAAGTACAGAATATGAGAGATGTCAGAGGAAGGTTTCCCCCTTCTCATCTCTGAATATGTTGTTGTGTCTAATCCTGAGCTAGACTAATAGGACTATTTCTTCCTTAAAAATCACTTTATACACATCTGAGTACAACATTTTTTTCATAGCTAAGGACAATCGCATATATTATTAACACAATGGTAGTACTTTCATTTATATTGTTAAAATACTATTATTTATGAGACTCAGTGTATATTTCTAGATTCTTCCTGTTCCCTTACTTTACCAAATTGCCAAATCTTGCCTCTACAACATCTTTTCCATATGTTTTCTTCCCTCTTTCCATGTGGACACAACTCTGACTGAAGCCCTCATCACCTCTCATCTGGATTATCACGATAGTTTTCTAACTGGTCTTCTTATTTCCAGCATCTCCCCTCCCAAATCAATTTTCCACAATTTGACAATAATAATCTTAGAGCAAAGGAAGTTGTACAAGGTGGTCTCTCTCTGAGGTCCCTTCCAGCTCAAAACCTATGAATCTCTGATTCTATGTCACTCCTCTATTCAAGAATCTTCCGTGGTTACCTACTGCATCTAGGATAAAATATAAACTCTTTAACTTGACATTAAAAATAAATCTTTCATAATCTGTTTCTATCCTACCATTTCAGAATTCTTTTTAATGTTATTCTCTTTCATTCACTCGATATTCTAGCTGAAATGGTCTACTTGATGTTCTCTGAAGTCAGTTCTCTACTCCCCATATTTATTCTTCTATGGAGGGGATTCCCCATACTCAAAATCCATTCCCTCCTCATTCTGACCTTTTAGAAGCTTTTTGTTTCCTTTTAGCTTCAGTTCAGGTGCTACCCATTCTAGGAGGTCTTTCTTGATTTTCTTAGTAGTTAGTGTTCTTTCAATTATCTTGTATTTACTTATATCTGTTTTTATGTTGTGTCCCACTCCTATCTGTTTTCGTGCTGTCTCTGCCCATAGCATGTAAGATCTTTGAAGACCTTTTCAGTTTTGTCTATTTAACCCTAGAATCTAATACAATGTCTTGAATGTGACAAACTCAACCAAACCTAAGTACGCATTGGAATTCACTAAAAATCAATACCATATATGGTGGTAGCATGTATCTCTCAGTAATGGATGTTCTGACTCAACAAAGTCAGAAAATCAAGAATCTACTTTCTCTGTAAACACCATCACTGCCATGTGTTTTTAATAATATAGATTTGGATGACAATAAGATTCAAAATCCACAATATTCACATTAATGAACTTATATTTTCCACATTCTCAAAAGAAGAGTTCTTCATGCTAAAACCATGTCAAACTTTCTAAAGCTTTTCCCTATTTAACTTGGGGGTGGGGGTGGGGATGGTGAATGACATCGGTTCAGAGTTACATTAAAGCTATTCTACTTTCTGAGACATATAGAGCATCACACAAATTATGGATGGGTCTTTTACACTCAAAGCCCATGATGGCAAAATTAACTTTACATTCTGTTTTCTTTTAAAAGAGAAATGTTTAGTTGGGCTAATATTTGAACACGTAAGCCATGAACTAATAAGGACAAATGGTTGAGTCTTAGAACACTTCCAGCTTCAGGATTTTATAAGATCTTATTCTAAAGAAAGAAACCAGTTAATCTTTTTTCCCATTTTCAATATCCTCATACTAAAACAATCTTTCCTTTTTAAGATATGATGTGTAAGTCTTTGGGAAAGAGTTGATTGGTCAATATAGACTTTTTTCTGCCCCAATCTAGTCTTACAATGACTCTACTAGATTAAAGCATGTATTTTCTTTCTAGGAATATTCAAAAAATATGGAGCTGTAAATTACACGATCTAGAAGCAAAAAAAAAAACAAAGAACAAAACAAAAAAAACTATCTTTTTAGTAAATCTGTGGATGCTCATTACTGATTTTCAGTTTTAATTTGGAAAGTACATAAGAGGGCTTCGTCTTTGGGTGCTCAGGAAGGCCAATGGTTTCTTCAATTTATGACTGGGAACTATTAGAGAGGTAAACCATGTTAACAGTGAGATGTCCAAAATTAGTATTTTCTGATTGTTGGCTAAAGGCAGAAGACAATAAGGAATGAATTGTGATAGAATGCTACTCACATTCCTCAAAGGTCTTTGTACAGAGTTTGGCTTCCTAGGGCCAACTTATTTAGCAATTCTCTCCTTTTTCTCAATTTTGCTCACTACCTGTCTCTTCCTATCCTTTTTACTTTTTACTTTCCTATCCTATCCTTTTACTTTTCTTCACGTAATGTGTTTCTCTTCACACTCCCAATTCAATATGTTCCTACTTCATTTTCTAAGAGGGATTTTGACATTATAATAGCTAGTATTTACATAATGTTTTATGTACGTCATCTCATTTAATCCTCACAACCACTGTAGGTAGGTAGGCAGGTGCTATCATTATCCTCATTTTACAGATGAAGAAACTGAGGTTAAGAGAGAGGTTATAAGTAACTTGCCCAGCGTCACACTATTATAAATGTCTGAGGCAGGATCGTGACTTCAAAGTCTAACGCTATCTGCTGTTTTACCTAGCCACATTATTAAAATGCAATGTTGCAAAGCTTAATGCATGATAAGCAACTTTTTTTTATACATGGATAAGGAGCAGAAACTGTGCTTTCTGACTGCCCTATAGTCTCCCTATGCAGGGAATGTTGTTACATCTGGAGAATTCCCATTTATTATAGTAATGAAAGATATAAAACAGAAGTGGGACATAGTTAGAAATAGGCATTCCACAGACATAAGGCTGTTTAGGCAGATTATATATGTTCAAGCAGTCAAAAAATAGCATTTATTAATCCCTAGCATACTGTGCTTAGGTACTAGAGCTACAAGAGGAAAAACAAGATAGAGTAATCCCTGATTTTAAAGAGTTTACATTCTGAATCTTGAAACGACATGTGTACTTAGTGAAACTGTTGGAGTTTTTAAAAGCTAATTGCAAGTAAAATGCACAGATTTAAATAGAAAATGTTAGGGTGTAAATCTGGTCTAATTATTATGGCTAGGATAAAGGTTGTTATCACCTTCCTGCTCACATATGAAGAAGGAATTAAGGGAGGAAGAAATTCTTCAAGTTAGGAGAGCTAAAGTAATTGTGTAGCAAGGCTGTACAAAAAAAAAAAAAAAAAAGAACTTGAAAATTCACCATGAACATGATTCACATTTCCTTGGGAAGCTGAAAGTTGCACTTGGGATATCCTATATAAACACTATAATGCTTTAGAAGTAAGACAACAAGTCTTTGTTCCCATTTCTTTTGGAAGTAATGTGGAGTAGAGGAAAGAACATTGTCTCCAGAGTCAAAGGACCTGACTTCAAATCCCAAACTAACTCTAACTACCCATTGGATCTCAGTTTCTTTATCTGCAAAATAAGAATACTGAACTAAATAGCTTCTGAGGTTTCCTCCAGACCTAAATGTATGATCAATATCTTTAAGTAATATCTAAAAATAAAAGTGAGTTTTTTAGTTAAGATCTGATCAAAAACTGGGGAATGAGACCTTCTATCATTAGAAAGTAAGTTCCCAGACTCACTTAACTTTTCTCAGTACTTCCCAACTTATTCCATTACATTTCTCATAATGAAAATACAAATAAATGTATGGCAACATCTATGAAGTTTTGAAATTCAATTAGGATTCTTGACATAAGTCCATGTGCTCCTTTATATGGAGCTATTTTCAGAAGTGAATTGTAAATCTGGTAAAATAAAACCAAATTAGACATTCCATGAAGATTCCATTACCTAAAAAGCTCGCAAATCAGGTAGCACCTAATTTGAACTTTATGAGAACATTATACCATTTGAACTTTGTTCCAAACAAATAAACCTGGCAAATTTATTTGGGCACTGATGTTTTTTTGATGCATATTGTTATTGCACAGCATTAGACTAATGACATTCAGTAAATCGACTATCTGGACATGGATGCAATTAGGGGGAAAAAGAAGGGGGAGAAAGGTGCAGACATTCACAATTTTAGTCTTCTACTTGGCATACTACAGGCCTTGGCTCTACTTTTCTTTAAAAAAAATCCTTTCACAGTGCTATAAATTGTGTGAAATATTGGAAGTATTAAAAGGTCAGTTTACTTACTGTTTCTTGGATGCCAACGCACTGCATTTAAGTACGCATTACAGTAATGGAAGAGAAACTCATGCTCAGATTGGAGGATTTTTCCTTGAAGCAAGGGCAGCAGATCACGTCCATCAATAACTCTAAATAATAAAGCAACAGAAAATCTGTGAGCGAAAAGCCACATGTGTCGAGATGGGAGGGAGAGGGGGTTGAGGGGAACTCCCAACTAAAGATTTACCTTTCGTTAGTAGACAAAAGAGCTATACAACTACACGGACCTAATAAATGATGAAAGCCCCATGCCTCCAGAAATAACCATGTTGAACTTCATATTCGGCCTTACATTATAGTTGCTTTTGTACTTGCACTATCCAGCTTATTAGATTAGAACTTTTAATCCCTTTGTGTGACATGGACCCCTTCCTATGAAACTCTTCTCAGAATATTTTTAAATGCATAGAATAAAATACTTATGGTTGCAAAGGAAATCAATTCTACTGAAATAAAGATGTAATTTTTCCCTTTGAATTCATGTGTGTCCTAAAATCTATCTATGGATCAAGAGTAGAGGTGGGAGGAAATGTGGATCCCAGGTTAAGAACTCTTGTATTACACCAACTGGTAAATAGTCAAAGGATATGAAGAGGAAATTTTCAGAAGAAGAAATCAAAGCTATCTATATTCATATGAAAAAATTCTCTAAATCACTACTGTTTAAAGAAATGCAAATTAAAATACCTCTGGGGTACCACCTCACATCTATAAGATTGGCTAATATGATAGAAAAGAAAAATGACAAATATTGGAGGGGGTGTGGAAAAATAGGGACACTGATGCACTGGTGGTGGAGTTGTGAACTGATCCAACCATTCTGGAAAGCAATTTGGTACTATGCCCAAAAGGCTATAAAACTGTGCATACCCTTGGAGCCAGCAATACCACTACTATGTTTGTATGAAAGGATAGCAAAGAAAAAAAGAAACGGACCTAAACCTACAAAAATATTTCTAGCACTTCTTTTTGTGATGGCAAAAAATTGGAAATTAAGGGAATGCCCATGAGTTGGGGAGTGGCTGAAAAAGTTGTGGTATATGACTGTGATGAAATACAGTGCTCTGAGAAATGATGAGCAAGATGCTTTCAGAATAACCTGGAAAGACTTATAGGAACTAATGCAAGGTAAAATGAGCAGAACCAGGAGAACACTGCACACAGAAACAGCAGTATTGCACAACTATCACCTGTTAATGACCATATTCTCAGCAATATAATAATCAAAAATAATTCTGAAGGACTTATGATGAAAAATACTATCCACCTCCAGAAAAGGAACTGGTAGAGTCTGAATTCAGGCTGAAGCACACTTTTTTTTTTACTTTGATTTTTTTGGTCTGTGTTTTCTTTTGCAGCATGGCTAATACAGAAATATTCTGCATGACTGCACATGTATAATCTATATCAAATTGTTTGCATTCTCAAGGAGGGAGGAGGAGAATTTGGAACTCAAAATTTTACAAAGCGAATGTTGAAAAATTTTTTTTACATGCAATTGAAAAAAAATTAAATAAAAATTAAATGTTAATTTAAAAAAAAAAAACGCTTGTACTAGGTTCCAAACTCCTTGAGGGTATGAGTGTTCAAGCCCTTATGGTACCTAGCACAGTGCTTTTGTCCAGAGTCAGTCTGGCATGGCAATAACTGAACTACCCAATAAATTGCTGCAACTTGATTGCTTTGTGGAAAAAAATCAAGAGGGAAAAATTTAAGCTATAATTTCTTTGTGAAGAAATCAAAGTAAAAGATTAAACTACAGTCAGGGTGACAGTATGAAGGTGGATGGTATAGTGAAAAGATCATTTAGTTAGAGGATCTGGACTAAATCCCAGCAAATATGTGAATTTGGGCAGTTAACCTCCATTTGTTCAGTTTTGTTATTAGTAATGGAGTTGGACTATAAGGTCCATAAAGTGCCTTCCAAGTTTAAATCTATCCAGGTCATCAGAGGCTTCCACAAGTTCTTTTTCTATCTTAGGTTGTACCTACATGAGAAAAGCCAATATCCACTAGTCTTTCTCAGTTCAGTCACCTCTCTTCCCTATGACTTGCTCTCCAGATCCTTGATATAGTTCTCATTGCATTTCCTAACATTAAATTCCAGTTGTACTGGCTGGCTTATAACAGGAGATGAAGAAGGCATAGTGCTCTTTATTCAGAACCAAAATATATGGGAGCTAAAACTTTAAATCTTTCAAAGGACTATATTTTCCTATTAACAATGTTTTTCATTAAAAAAAAATGTTTTTCATTTTATCTTTGTATCACCAGCACATATGTTGCACAGCATCAATCTTCTTGAATTAGAAAAGAAGCTTCCTGTTATAATGGGGAAGGGCTTTCCTAATTATCCAGTTCCTTTTCTTTCAAGGGTTTACAGTATACTCTAAAAGGTTCTTACCTATACAGCTAATAGGAAGTGGAGAGTCACGAGAGTTTTCTGAGAAGGGAGCTAACTGAATTAAGAGAGAAAATGGGAAAACTATGCTTGTGGTGAATAAATAAGATGGCAGAAGGACTTGACCTTAGCAGCAAAGGTTTGTGTGGGGGACTCTGATGAAGGGGAAATGTTGAGCTAGAAACTGGTAGGGAAGTTATGACTGGATGATGAAGAAAAAAATTGTGTGACTTTTTCCAAGCTAGGATGAAAGAAAGAATTTAATGGAGAAATAAAACCACAGAAAAGAATACGATCTCACTATGTCTTTGAGAGCTTAGAGAGCTCTTTGAGAGCCGAGGGCTTCTAAACCCAAGTGGGTCTCTCCATGGGTTCCCAGAGGTATTTGTAGGTCTAAACACCAGGTATTCAAAAGGTCGTTCAGATCAACTGCTCATATTTCCTTTGTATGCTTGGTATATGATTGGGATAGTCAGGAATTCTAGATTAGAGCTAACAATACCAATGAAAAGAAGCTATGTTTACGGTTAATTTTCGGCTAACATATTTCAAAAGCAATCAATGTGTATGTTAGTTCTCTGTTTTCAATACATGTTCATTTCTCCAAAGTTACAATACTAGTTCTGCTAGGAAACAAACTAGGAAGCAGTTTTTTTTTTTTTAATTAAGAATTCTAGAAAAGAATTCTGGTAATTGTAGAAGAAGAGGGATTATTTTTCTAATACTTTGCAAAAAGTACATGCACAACAAATATTTGTTAAATTTAATTTAATTAATCAGCAGAATGTTGAAAACTGGTAAAATTCTATCAAACTCTTCATAGCTTGTTTTTCTTGATGTTTTTTGCATAATTCAAGAAAACAGTATCTTACATTTTTTCCTCAAAAAGTTTTTTTTAAAAAAATTCATCAATTTTTGTTTCCACAGAAGTGGTACTATAGCTAGAGAAGACAATCATATAAAAGTTCATGGACTTAGGAAGAAAAATAAAGCCAATACATGGTAAGTAGGCCTACGTTAAAGAGCCCTTCCTAGTCAGAATGAAATGCAGTTAGAATTGAAGGCCTTGACTACAATTATGTAGTATATGTTTACATTCTCCCAGATTACAATGTTCTCAAACTACTCATAAACATCCTAATGGGCCACGGAAGGAATTGCCTCAAGTGGAGGGGGAAGGTATGCCATGAAATTAAATAATTTGGAAAATCAGTCCCAATCAATAGAGAATTAAGAGAATTTTCTTAAAGAAAAAGCTAATTACAAATTCACAGTTTTTTTAAAAAAATAGTTGAATTAAAATTCAACAAGCAATTACTAAGCATTCGCTATATATCCAGGGTATTGTACTAAGTTGCTGACAAGATAAAAATGAAAATATTTACAATAAGAACAATGCCATTGAAATCAGGGACAAATACCTCTTTGAAAGAGTTAAAAAGTATAGCCTTCATATCTTCTTATTCTAAATCAAGAGCACTAAACTTGCTCTATCATCTTCTATCACAGGCATGAAAAAATTAAAAAAATATAACAAGGCTATTATACACATACATACATTATATATCACACATGAATGTTTGAGTAGTGTTGCATCTTCTGAACTGCCTATAGTTTATTCAGTGTCATTAATACCTCCTAATGTAATTATAGTCTTGTTGCTTAGTTCTTCTCTGGTCTTGGCCCTTATTATTAATCATGAGCTCTCAAAAAGTCTACGGACTGAAAATTTTCTATTATCTTAAGTTAAAAATAAGAACAAAAGATAAACTTGGACCGATTCCCAATCCCATTTTCTTGTTAACTATAACAGCTAGAATGAGAAACATGGTGGAGACAGTTCTATTCAAAAACAGCATCTATTCTGAAATACAATTTCTATTCTAAAAAGTAGTTACTGTCTTTAGCTCTTTTCAAATCCTTCCCAAGAAGGATTCAGGACATAATAATGTAGCATTTTGAATTGGGCAGAAAGAAAGGAAAGGGAGGAAGGAGAGGTAAGTGGGGAATAAACACTAGGAGTCATGTAAGGAGTGTGGAACCATGGCTCTCACTCTTAACAAAGCTGGCAGGGGAAATGAGGAGCAGGGATGGGCAGGGCTTGAAAATGCATATTGTTATCACCTCCCAGTGGAAAGGGAATCTGTCTAGAGATACAGATGGTGAGATGGTACCTGTTGCACCAGCTGACAATGACTAATTTTACCTTTTGAGAAGGTACTCTTTGTCTTGTGCCCACTACAAGTAACACTAGAATTTGGATACATACATACGTACATATATGTATAAATACACACATATACATGTGTATATACATATATATATAGTATATCTTTTTTAAGTGATGATGATAATATGGAACTAATCTTACCTAAGTTTTTTCTGCCTCATTCCCCCCAAAAAACTTCAATGCTTAGAGCCTTTTTTATTATTAAGAAGCAAAAGGACTAGATTTTTTCATCCTTCAGAACAGGAAATCCTAGTTTGCAATCATTTTTAGTTTCAAATGCAAAGATGAATCTCATTTTTTATATCCTGTACCTAACATGTCATTTCCTAGAAGCACTCAATAAATCAACTGCCATGGTGAGCCACTTTATAACAGTGCTGCAGAAATATTGGTCTTTCAAAGTAGAGCTCATTTCTCCCATGAAAAATGGAAAGCAACCTGATTTGGCTGAACTTTTCAATGGCACCTATACTCATATAACGCTTAACTTCTAAAGCAAGTTTGCATCCAGAATCATCATTTACACCATGGGAGTAAAGTATGAATTTTCTCAAAATAGGAAGCATGATTTCATTAAAACTGTTACTCTGCATATGAACTTTCAATGTATATTAAACTCAGTGCATAGCACAATGTTTAGAACACAGTAACCATATACTAATAAACAATTGTCAATTGATTGGCTTAAATCTTCAGTCTTTTAAAACCTCCATTAGGTGCATTGTTGGTGGAGTTGTGAACTGATCCAACTATCCTGGAAAACAATTTGGAATTATGCCCAATGGGCTATAAAACTGTGCATACCCTTCGACCCAGCAGCACCACTTCTAGGTCTGTATCCCAAAAAGATCATTAAAGAAGGGGAAAAGACTCACATGTACAAAAATATTTATAGCAGCTTTTTTTGTGGTGGCAAAGAATTAGAAATTGTGGGGATGTCCATCAATCGGTGAATGGCTGAACAAGTTGTGGTATATGAATGTCACGGAATACTACTGTGCTATAAGAAATGATGAGTAGTCAGACTGCAGAAAAACCTGGAAAAGACTTCTATAAACTGATACTACTGAAATGAGCAGAACTAGGAGGTCACTGCACACAGTAGCAACCACACTGTGTGATGATTGACTTTGATAGACTTAGCTCTTCTCAGCCATGCAAGGATCTAAGACGACTCCAAAAGACTCATGACGGAAAATGCCATCCACATCCAGAGAAAGAACTTTTGGAGTTTGATGGCAGATAAAAGCATACTATTTGCTCTCCTTTTCTTTAGTTGTTTTGTTTTGTTTCTTTTTTCTCATATCCTATTAGCTCTAATTCTTCTTTACATCATGAAAATATGTTTAATATGAATGTATAAGTAGAGCCTATATCAGGTTACATGCCATATTTGGGAGGGGGAGGAGAGGCTAAGGGAGAAAATTTAAAACTCAAAATCTTATGGAAGTGAATATTGAAAACCAAAATAAGTTAATTATTAAAAAGAAATAAAATCTCCATTAGGGCAGTCTCTGTTGTAGTGAAATGCTATAGCTTATACTATCTGCCACACAACTCATTTCATTTAAGAGTTTTATATTTTGGCCATAATATAAATGATTTACAGGTTACTGTAGTGGTTTCTCTCATTTGTTATCAGAAAATGAACTATTTTTTTTTTATTAGGAAAGTGAAATTTTTGGAAATCAGTCCACTTTTAGTAGCTTGCTCTTAGCATTAATAATTAATTTACATGGTTCCATAGTTAGGTAACTCAAGGTCAAGCTATACACCATGGAGCTGATCTTAACAGTTAGATATGATTTTAGAAACTTCCCCAAGAGGTCTTTCCAGTCATCCTATATAAAATGTATGTTTAACAAAATACAAGCAATAGCTATTTTAGAGAAATAATACCCATAGAATCATGTTGTTGCTGTTCAGTCATTTCAGTTATGTCTGACTCTTTCTGACCTCATTTGGGGTTTTCTTGTCAAAAATACTGGAATGGTTTGCCATTTCCTTCTCCAATTCATTTTACAAATGAGGGAGCTGAGGCAAATAGGGTGAAGTGGCTTGCCCAGGGTCACACAGTTAGTACGTGTCAGGCCAGATTTGAATTCAGGAAGAAAAGTCTTCCTGACTCTAGGCCTAGCACTCTATCCACTTTTCCACCTTCATAGAGTTATAGGACTTTGGAATTGGCAAAGACCTTAGAGGTCCAAACCCCTTTAACAGTTTTAGAAAACAGAGCCTTTAGAGCTAAAGTGATTAACCTCCAGTTCGTATAGCTATATGTATCATGAACACAAATAAATAAATTTCTTCATTCTAACTTACTAAGGGAAAAGTGGATGAAAAGTAGAATGGCATTCTTATTTTTTTCATAAACTATAGGAGTAGTTTTAGGCACAGTTTTAGGCACTTAAAACTTGGCTACTGAGAATATCTTTAATTTGTACACTTCCCAACTGCCTTATAAGATCAAGATTTATAAATCTCATCCAAGCTCAAAGAGGTTGTTCACCTACTTTGCAATCTCCATGGCTTTGTGTATGATGGGCTGTTACTAACACATTTCAACAATAGAAATAGCAGAACAAAATAAAAGGTAGGCACAACCCCAAAGGCAGCTTTTTCACCAATTTTGAAATAGCTAACATAAAATTCTTAGAGTAGTAATAATGTTTCAGGATACCTAGATGATTTCCCATCTCCCAACTCTTTGCCAAATGATTTCCAAAGTAACTGTATTCTTTTTTCAGTATCTCTGTTTTGCTCAAACATGCCTTTTATCACTGAAGATTGCCCTTAACTTGTGTCCAGAATCCATTTGTTTCCAAGTACAAAGGACTAATTTTTGAGCCTTTGCCTGAGGTGATGGGGCATCAAAATTCTCTTGATAATACACATGTAATTAAATGAAAACGAACCACTGAAGTATACAAATGAAATTGCCACTCACAAAGAGAATTTTGATGAAGGCACACCAAGGTTCAAATCAGGGAGTTTCATAGTAAGTTAAAAATCCCATATTGGAATGTGTCACTGGTGCTCTAAGTATATACAAGCAGCCCTTTTTACCTAGTAGGAAACTATGACTATATGGACTGTTTTCCTTTCCAGCAAACCTTTGATTGGGCAAGAAAGTACTCCCTAGAGAAAAAAAAAATTGTTTCCTTAGTTTGAAAGGGAAAAAAAGATCTCTCTGTAAGAACGGAGTCTGATCAAAAGCAATTCCTAGATTTGTATAAGTCTGGGAAGAAGTCTATAAGAACAACATAATTAGTAATGGAATACTCCAGTGTTTTTCTACCTAAGTTAATGCTATTCATGTAAGTTCAATATCTGGAAACTATATTATTCTTTTTTAAGCTATTATTTATAGCATTATTTCAATTACATTCAAGAAACACTTATTGTCTGCTCTTGCAAAATGTTGTGCTAAGGTTCTACAGAAAATCTTAGTTTATATAAGAAATGGTTTTTACCTTAATCTAATAAAAAGATGACAGAAACATAGATAACTACTGACACAAAATATTATACAATAAATGTGTCAGTTACAAGTCAAAGTGTCAAGGTCAATGAAATAGACAGAGGAAGGTTGTGCCTGATTGAGAGATCAGTGAAGGAAGGTTTCATGTAAGAAGATACGTTGTTTGAGTTAGCTGGTAAGGAGTGTGGAATAATTCATCAGCCCCCCCCCCAAAAAAAGAAAGAAAATAAATTCCAGGCATAAGAAATGATGTGAACAAAAACCAAAGGTGGAAGATTCCACAGTATATACAAAGACACAAGGGAGAAGTAGAAAAGACATCACTACAGTATCGAGTAGGAAATAATATAAAATAAGGCTAGGCGGCGTCAGATTGTAAAGGGTCTTGAATGCCAAGCAAAAGGATTTAAACTTTACTTGACAGCGATAGAAAGCCACTGAAGATGTTTGAGCCTCTCAGAAGTGATGGTTGGAGCTATGTACATGCAAGATTAATATAGTAGAATGCATATTGTATACAGTGCTAGACCTGGGGTCAAGAGAACTTGGGTATGAATAATGATTCAAATACTTAGTAGCTGTATGACTCTGAGTAATAACTGTTAGTGTCAGTTTCCTCATCTAAAAAATGGGGACAAAATTCAGTACTGACCTCAAAGGGATTTTGTGACAGCTGAATGAGGCAATACACATAAATCACTTTATAAACTTAAAGCACTAAATACATGTTAGCTATTAGTTAAGCAAACAAGCTTTATTAAGTGCTTACTCTATGTTCTAGGCACTGTGAACACAGAATGGCAAGCACAGTCCCTGTCCTCAAGGAGCTCACACTATTTTTATTATTAATCTGGTAGCAGCATGAATGATGGATTAGAGGAGTTAAAAGGGGAAACAAGGAGATGACAGGAGACTATTGCAATTATCCAGATGAGCAGTAATGAGGCTCTCTACTGGGCTAGTAGCAGTAAGAGTAGAAAGGCAAGGCTAGATATGACGGCCATTACAGAAGTAGGATTGATTTTGTGACTGCTTGAACTGAATCAAGCACTGAAGATGAATGGTAATGTCAGAAACAAACTGGCTCCAAAAAGACCAGCCAGTTCATATACAATACAATACTTTGGAGATCTGATATTCTTGAAATGGCTTGATTTTTTTGTTCTAAATGTGGATAAGAACCTAATTTAAAAGAATAATTCCCAAAATTAAGAGCCCAAACAGTAAAGATCATTACGATTCTATGTCACACAAAAGAAAATGCAATTACTGAAATAGAGGATTGAGAGAATTCCAGTTCAACCCCTCTTTGAAGCAGTAAGTGAATAACAGATTTTCAGGAAAAAAAGATACAGGTACTTAAAACACCTCATTTTTTTCTTCCTCGTGTGATTACATGGGAGGTGAAAATAAGGAACTGACAAAACAAATAATTCTTACAGAAGCATTCCCTATTTTTGAGAAAAAAAAAAGAATTGAGGATCAGAGCTTGAAAAAGATCAATTTTGAGAGGTGAGAAAGCATATCTTTGAATTCATCTCCCATTGCGTGGCTTTTTTATCGGCTTTTTTCCCCTTTTCTCTTTGCAAGGCTAGAAGATGAATTTAAACAAGATTTGTAGTAGCCTACATGACATTAGCCTGGCCTGCAACCAAACTAATGAAAACAATTAATCAGTGTACTTCAAATAAAACTCCCCAGAATAGTAATAACACTTAAGAAGAAACCATTGGCAGTGTCATATAAAGTTCTATTTAAATTTAAGAGACAGACATTTAGTCTAGGATTTGCTA
This sequence comes from Phalanger gymnotis, assembly GCA_028646595.1. Taxonomy (NCBI): domain Eukaryota; kingdom Metazoa; phylum Chordata; class Mammalia; order Diprotodontia; family Phalangeridae; genus Phalanger; species Phalanger gymnotis. The sequence goes on from CM053622.1 coordinate 486,501,650, forward strand.
AATGAAGACATGCTGGTAAATTGGGGTTTTAACTGTTGTGCCAGATGCCTCCCTTGTTGCTACTGCTGGGAGTGCTTGGAGAATGGGAAAAAAAAAATGGCGTTGGAGGTGAAAAAGGGGCCTGGGAACAGGCAGCTCGGTGGCTGCTACCCACTAATGGACCAGTAAAGGAGACTTGCTGGGAGGATCCAAGAACTGAAGTCAGAGGGTCATGTCAAAGACTGCTAATTGCTATGATTCTCCTTCTCTGTCTCTCTGTCTCTAGCAGACAGCTAGAAGGAGCTCCCCTCCTCTCTCTCTTCTCTTCTCTGTTTCTCCTCTCTTTCTCTGCCTGCTCTCTATCTCTCTTCTACCACCACCACTCCTTTAATTTTTAATTTTGCTTGACCCATTATATATTTCCTAGAATAGGATCACACAAAAAGTTTTATTTGTCCAAGGTAGGAGGAACAGGCTGTATGTAATAGGCTCATGGTTAAAGTGATTTTTTTTTGTCCACTGAAAAACTAGACTAATATTTGGCTACACTATACCAACAATGAGAATGGTTTCTAGGTAGAGTCAAATTACAGTCTTTCCTTTTTCCCCCAATTTTTTATTTTATTTTTCCATTAACAAGCATTTTTTTTTTAAATTTCCTCCTCCTCATAGCAAATACACATGGTCAAGCAAAGCAAATTAGAACAATATTTCTGAAAGCCCTTAAAGCCCTTCTGCACTTGGGAGCATATAGGGCATGATAATAAAGGGAGGGTCTTCCAGATGTATTATTGGATTGCCTACTCGGTATTTAAACCACAGACAAATCTTGCCCAAGTCACTATAGAACTTGAATGATCATGACCATGAGATTTCAGTTAAATTCTAATGGAATACTACGTAAACATAGTACCTGTCATCAGGTAATGTTGCTCCTGCGAGTTTCACAATGGTCGGGAACAGATCCATGTTACTAGTGGGCTCATCGATCACTGTACCAGGCTGTAGCACTCCTGGCCAGCGAAGAAGTCCTGGAATCCGGATACCTCCTTCCCAGTTATTAGCTTTTCCACCTAAACAAGTAAAGGATAGAGAGCAGGAGAGACTTATATTAGATGTTCTTCCAAAATATCCTGACCAAGTTCATATCTTATTTTGTGTATAAGTAGGTGTAAGAGACGAATGTATAAGAGTGAAAAATTAGAAAAAAAAAGTTCTTGTGATTTTAACTGGATTCACAAGAATGTACTGAGTACCATGTGGTTAGCACTTATGAAGGACAATATATAGCATATTCCTGGCCAAAAAGTGTTTGGAGATAACATTTTTTTTGCCTTAAATTGGTTTTTTTGGTTTGTTTGTTACTGTAATTTACCACAAAAAGCTGTTTGGGTAATTTTCTTTTTTCTGCATCTGTAACATGATAAATGTAAGAGACTTCAGCTATCAAAGCTCCTTCCAACAATGGAGACCAGCAATCCGTAATTTAATAGTCTTAGAGAACTATTTAGAGATTCTACAAGATTAAGTCACTTGCTCATGGGCTCATACATTTATATGTGTCAGAGGCAGATGAAACTGGATTTCATGACTTCGGGATGGCCTCTTTATTCACTACACCACCCTCTCTCTTAGTCCAGAGATATGAGACAAATTCAGAAAGTAGAGTACAATATGAGAATCTACATAATTATGTGCCTGTATTTGTAATATAGTAAAATAGTATAAGAAAGCTCAGGAACCAGAGGACTTGATATGGGCCAAAACTGACAGGGAAGACTTTATACAGAGGTAGAACCAGACAAGTTAGATAGTAGATGAGGAATGAAGAAAGCACTCCTGGAGTAAAGAGGGGACGAAGGAAGAGAATTTAAAAAAATAATAATCATGCACTAATAAAAAGACCAAATCTCTTCCACCTGCAACGTGTTTTAATGTCCCCCAAGTATAGTACAGAACACAATTCTGGTCATCATTTAAATGATCTGGACAACCATAGATATGATGTCCCTATATTAAAATAAAGGAGGCAGTTAGGTGGCTCAGTAGACAGAGAGCAGACCTAAGGTCAGCTAAGATCTGAGTTCAAATGTGGCCTCAGAAATTTACTAGCTGGGCAAATTAGTTAATCTCTGCCTTAATCCAATGGAGAAGGAAATGGCAAGCCACTCTAGTATCTAGTAGTGCCACAAAAACCCAATAACAGTATAGTCCATGGAATCACAAAGAATTGCATATGGCTGAATGACTAACAACAACCACAAACATTAAAATAATGGGGCAGGAGAAGCAAATGTGGTTAGGGAACAAGAGAGTCTAATGTCATGAAAAATCTAGATAATAACATATTGTAAAAAAAGGTTTGTTACTTAAAGTATACATTATAAACACATATAAATTGGCACTAAGAAAAGTGGAAGAAGAAAAGGAGAAAATCCCCAACAGTATGTAGTATGGAAATCAAGAACTTTAAAATTCTTAAACATATGAGAATTAATTTCTGAAGACAAAAATTAAAGGTGGCTTAAAAGATTTCTCAATTTCTTGAACGCTTGGTTTGATTAAAAATAAAGTCTTGTTTTGTATTGAGTTCCTTTCATTCATAAGATCTTAAAAATGGATGCACTGATGTTTATTATATGCACTGGTTTCCAGGCCAAAGAAGAAGAAAGAAAACGAAGACAAAAAAGAAACTTCAAAGGTTTGTAATACTTTTTGTCTATATAGACTCCTTCTTTGAGAAGCTAAGAATGTTTTTCCTCCTTGATCATAATATTCTCAACAGCACCTTTAGGTTATTAGGCGACAAATGTATTGCCCCTGTTTCACAGATATAAAATCTGAGAAATGGAAAATTTAGATCACTTGCCAGAGTTCACACAAGTTGTCAGGAGCAGAGCCATAGGAGAATTTTCAATACATGAATTCTAGTCTGGTTAGTTTTCTAGTAGGCCAGATTTTTTCAGTTTTTACCTTAGCAATTTTAAATCAAAGCTGTTACATTTACAGAGTGATCGCTCATTGATGTAAGGAATATCATCATCAGTGTTTTGACATATTTTCTTGGTGCCGTATGGTTAAGGAAAGGTAAGCCATATAAAATTTAAAAACAGGCCAGAACACTGATCCACTGAAGACGCGTACCTCTCTCACCTCAACAATTCCCTTTGCTTATTTATTTCAAAAGCTATTTGATTTCACCAGTCCGAATGGTCCCTCCTGACAGAGATTACAATCCTTATACATTTCAGTAAGTGTTTTCATGAATTACAGAGACCAAAAAGATTCATCTTCAAGTGCTTAACTACCTATGTTAATGAATCTTTCTTTTTAATTTGACTAGTCTGTATTCCAGGGCAGCTAGGTGATGCAGTGGATAGAGTGCCAGGTCTAGAGTCAGGAAGACTAGTTTTCCTGAGTTCAAATCTGGCCTCAGACAGGTGACCCTAGGCAAGTCATTTAACCCAGTTTGCCTCAGTTTCCTCATCTGTAAAATGAGTTGGAGAACAAAATGGCAAACCACTCATGTGTCTTTGCCAAGAAAATCCCAAATGGGGTTACGAAGAATCAGATACAACTGAAAAATGGCTGAACAACAATAGTCTGGTGTTCAGACCACAGACACAGTCCATTCTTGATCCCCTATCTGAAGCACAGATTGGAGAGCCTGGGTCACTGCTATTGCCACAGGACTACAGCAGGGCAGGAGTTTAGTACACCTTTCACATATTGATTAAAATAAATACATCACATCTAATTTTCTCATTATACTGAATACATTAAAGGTCAGCTATGTGGCATTAAAAGGCAAAGTGTGATAGAGTTAAAAGGCATGGATATAGTTGCAAGATTTAGGTTTGAGTATTTTTATTGTTGTTGAGTCATTTCAGTAATGTCTGATTCTTTGTGACCCCATTTGGGGTTTCCTTGGTAAAGATACTAAAGTGGCTTGCCATTTCCTTCTCCAGCTCATTTTACAGATGAAGAAACTGAGGCAAACATGTTTAAGTGACTTGCCCAGCATCACACAGCTAGTTAGTGTCTGAGGCCTGATTTGAACTTATGAAAATGAGTCTTCCTGATTCCAGGTTTGAGTTATATGCACTACAAGTTATAGTGAAAAGTGCATTTGTTTGAGTCGGAAAATATAGGTTCAAATTGCATCTCCGGTACTCTCTGTGTGAAGCAAACCATTTCATCTCTTTAGGCCTCAGTTTCCTCATCTGTAAGGTGAAGGTGTTAGATTCCTTCCTTCTAAGATTCCTTCTAGTCCTAAAGCCAGTCCAATTGTGGGTACCACACCTTAGGAAGAACATTGATGAGACATATCTCATCTCCTAAGGAAAGGAATTAGGATGGTCCAAGGACAGAAAGCCTTGCCATATGAGAACAGCCTGAAAGAACTGGTGATATTTATCCTGGAAACATGATGCTTCAATATCCAACACCGCTGAACTCACCCAACCTTCAACACATAGGAAGTTTTAGCTGTGTAAGGCTTTCCTTTCATAGTTCACGGTTTGTATTTAGAAGGGAAAAAAGGTGCACTGACAAACATAATAGCATTCTATTTATGTAAAGCTATAAGAACTTTTTACTAAATACATCAGTAAATTTTTTCTAAATTGTAGCAGATTTGCACATTAATCCCACATTTCTACGGGAAAAACCATGTTTTAGGAAGTATAATTACACATTCAAGAGTATGTGTTTATGTGCATGATATTTGTCAGATGGTGTAGCTTGTACTATTTTTTGTTGTTGTTTTTTCAAACCAGGCTCTCTTTTCTCTCATCTTGGAATTAAATATGCCCATAAATGTTACTAAATTTTTTTAAAAAAGGATATGTATCTACCAAGCAATGGATGCAATGGAAACAAAATTCAGCACGTTGAAAGATGAACATTCATTAATTTGTTTATTCAATTAATATTTATTAGCCACTTACTATAAACACGAATACTCTGTGTAGGGATTGGGGTGGTGGGGAAAGTTACAAAGATCCTCTGAAAGCTTATGAACACAAGATAGCTACAATACAAGCCACTATGTTCTACATGAGTGGCACAGAAACTACAATGCATTAAAGTCAAGCATCAGAGAATGATTGCTTGTAGCTAGAATGGTCAGGGAAGGAGATATACTTTGAAGAATGAATAGGATTTTGGTGGACAAAGGGAAGAAAGAGTAAGTCAAATGTTCCAAGTGGATAGGACAAAGAGGTATGGAGGTGGAAAATTAAAATAAAGGTTTAGAAGACAATAATTAAAACTGTTACCCTGAAAACAAAGGCCTCATTTAGGAAGCTGGTAGTAGATGAAGCTGGAAAATTAAGATGGCACGAGTTTATAGAGGACTCTGAAAAGCCAAGCTAAGTAAACTGAAATTTACTCTGCAGGCAGTAGGGAGACATTAATATTTCTTAGCAGGGATAGGAAGATGTCAATTTAAAATTTAGTTTTAAATTAGTTTACAGGTTAGTGCCTATAATGTAACTTTACATTATGTGAGACCATGGAAGAAATAACTGAGAAATAATTCTTTCAAGGCACACAAACAGATTCAAATATGTCTTGCTCTGTCCTTCAGCAGGGGACTCTTGCTATGAACATCTGTTCTCAAAATGTGTTGCTATTTTTGCACTTAATGCTACCATATACAGTCAGTCAATTTTAATGGCAGAAGTACATGCTATTAATTCTTGCATGCATTTGATATTCTTTGTGGATTTTCTACAAATCACTTTCTTGCTTTTCATCCTTTGGGTTTCCTCTCTAGGGAAACACTAATTCACAAACTAGGGGCAAACCATTTTAGAGTGTTTGTTCTTTGCATTCACCACAAATTGAGTTGTTGCCCAAAATGCAGTATTTTATATTCTTTTGCTTGTTCTAGAGGAAAACATATGTAATTCACTCATTAAAGATGAGACAATTATCAGTCTAATATCTGAAATAATAAGCATCTTGACATCAATACTCAAAAAAGAGGAAAAAAGGGTGCCCCTTGAAATTAATTATGATTTTGGAGTTGTTGAAAGAACAGTTATATAAACAGCACATGAAACTGCTAAGTATCCTGGGTTATTAATTAAAAAAAAATGTAAAACTCTTAAGAGAAAGTGAGTCAATTATTTGGGATGAACTAACAAGATACTTTGCCTTTATGCCTTTTACATTAAATAGTTCAGAGTTTGGGTAAATGCCACTCAGATCTTTGCTAACAATCTCTTTCTTAGGCAAAATCTTTCCTAATGCTTTCAAGGAGATTGAAAAAAAAACAAAAACAAGACAAACTAAAAATAGATGGGAAAATGTTTTAACTGAGAAGCCATGTTAGATCATGTTAGTTTAGCTCTAAAAGTTAGAAGGACCTACATAGGAAATATTTTTCCTTGTAACTAAAAGAGATCACTGGCAGGTAAAAAAGCCCAGGGAACGCATGATGGTAACTTAAGAGAAATGTCCAAGAAGTTGGCAGCTTCTACTACCTCCTATGAAATAGAGTAAGAAACTTGCCAATGTCTGATGATAATGCTTAAATCTAGCTACCTTCCAGTAAACTACCAGAAAGCTTTACTGCTTTCTTTTTCCAATAAAAGTACCTATTGCCCTTTGAGAGCAATATTATTGCAATGGGGGAACGCTTGCCAGACTCAGTGACCACAAGGAAAAGCTCATAAGAGGTCTGGATCATTCACGGCCAAATAGTTTCTCTTGGAATCTGTGACTGTGCACAATTTTTGCTTTGCTTAGTTTTGTTTTGTTTTGTTCTCAAGCCAGGAAAAAAGAAAATGTCTTTTATATAGAAGCAATGCAAGTGTTATAAAGACATCCCTACATATGGAGACTATACTTCTTATTTAGAATTAAAGATAATAAGATACTATTTTCTACTACTGTAGAAGTCCTCCAATTAACTATTCTATTCTCATTTATTTCCATGCCTTGAAAAAGGCATCCCCCCTGCTCTCTGTTTCCACTGTCACCACCTTGGTATATAACCCCATTATCACTTACCTAGACAATTTAAATAGCCTCCTAATCCAATTTTCCTGTCTCCATTTCCTCTCTAAATCATCTTTTACAATAGGCACAAAATTAATTTTCCTTATGTAGAAATTCTGTCCCCTCACTCTTCTGCTCAAAACCCTTCAATGGCTCCTCATTGCCTACTTATTAAGGTCAGATTCGATTATTATCCACTCCGAATCTCAGCAATATGATGCCACTTAAACATTCCCTATTGCAGATTAAAATATGCCCTAACCAAACTGTACTACCATCTTCTCTATATGTATGTGGGTTTTTCCACTTTCATGCCTTTCCTTACATCATTCTCTCTTCCTGCAATGTCCTCGCCTTTTCTTACTACCCCATCCCCCTTATATTGAATTAAATATTTTGTTGGTGAGTGAAGTTTTTCCTGATCTCCACATACTTCTCACTAGCTAATAATGATACTTCTTCCCTTATATGTTCTAGAAAACACTGTGATTCTTTCATGCACTGATTTCATATTAGTTTTTTCCTTAAAGTTACTTGGCATATTCAATCTCTCCCTACTAAGTTGTAAGTTCCTTGGGGGGTAGGGTTCTGTGGGCCCTTGATTAAATCCTTTTAATTTCTATTTTTTACTAGTCTGAACTTGACAAATAGCAACAAACATAATGCAAAAAGGAGAAAAAGAGTAAATGAAAACACAAATTTCCATTGCATCCAGTTTTAATGGAGATGGTACATTCAACCTACTAGTTTTAAATTAAAATTTTAATTTCTAAAAAACTGTCCTTGTCTTTGTTTCCCTCTGAACTACCTTGCAATCTTTTCTATGTATTTAAAAAATACTTCATTGATGTCTCTTTCATATTTGTTGGCATCATTCTCACTAGATTGGCTCTAACATTTTAAAAATCCTCATTTATGACAAATCAGAATAGAAAAGCAAAACAAATCCACGCATTGGCCATATCAAAAAACATATGCCTCATTCTGCACAGTGTGTCTACCATCTCTCTGAAAAGAGGTTGAATCATGCTTCATTACCAGTACTTTGGAGTCCTGCTTGGACATCAGAATTCTTAAGTTTTTCAAAGTGGTTTTCCTTTACAACATTGCAGTCATTATATAAATTATTCTCTTGATTCTGCTCACTTCACTCTGCCTCATTTTATATAAGTTCTCCTAAATTTCTGTAAATCGGTCTGTTTCATCATTTCTTATAGGGCAAAAATACTACATTACATTCATATGCTGTGATTTGTTCAGTCATTAACTAATTGGTTTATATCCCCTAGTTTCTATTTCTTTGCCATAATAAAAAGGGTTGCTATGAATATTTTTGCACATATTGGTCCTTTATCTCTTTCTTTGGTCTCCCTGGATTATAGATCTAGTAGCTGTATCAGTTAGACTAAATTGCTTATACTGATTTTGGGGGTAAATTGCTTTCCAGAATAGGTAGACCTTTTCGAAGAACCATCCAATGATGCCTTGCCTTGCCTATCCTCCCACAGACCCTCTAAAAATGGTCATTTTTCTTTTTTCATCATCTTTGCCAATCTGATATATATGAGGTAGAATCTTAAACTTTTGTAGTTAGAATTTCTCGAATTTATGGTGATTTAGAACAATTTTATATAGATTGCTGACTGTTTATTTGACTATTTGAAGAATGGTTCTTATTCTTATACATTTAAATCGGTTCCTTTATATCTTGGATATCAGACCTTTATCAGAGAAATTTAAGGGAAAAATTTTTTCAAGTTCATTGTTCCCCTTCTGACTTTATTGTATTGATTTTTGTGTGGGTGCAAAATCTACTCAATTTTATGGAAGCAAAACTGATTTTATCTTCTGTGATCTTCTATAATCCTTGCTAGTCAAGAACTTTTTCCTTATCTGTAATGGCAAGAGGTATCTCAATCCCTGTTCCTCTAATTTATGTTGTGACCCTTTACCTGTTACATCTAGGTCATGTATACATTTGGAGTTTATTGTAGTATATAGTATAAAATATTGCCAAATACTGTTATTGATTTTTATTACAATTTAAAACTAGACCTCCTACCTTTCTACTTCTTTTCTTGATTTCCCTTGAGTTCTTTTTTTAAATTTTGCTATTATTTTGTCTGGTTCTATGAATACTCTGGTACTTTAATTGGTGTAACAGTGAATTTTCAAAGTAACGTGAGTAAAAATTTGTCATTTTTATATATTGGCATGGTCCCAACCATTAGCAATTAATATCTCTCTATTTCTTTGGGTCTGTATTTCTCTAAAGAGTATTTTATAGTTGTACACATATTGTAAGTGTTTTGGTACATAGAATTCCAAATATTGTGTATATTCTGTAGTTACAGAGTAAATTTCTCTTTCTATTACTTCGTATTTGGTAGAGGCTGATGATTTATGTCAGTTTATTTAATATTATTAGTGCTATTTTGCTGGAGTTATTGTGTTGATTTTTTTAGTTGACTTTCTCCTTTTGATTTAATTGATGTATGGAATTCTCGAGTGAGGAAATTCCTTTAGCCTATGCAGGCTAACAACTTCTCTGCAACTCATAGCCTTAGAGCATTGTCTAGAGTAGTCAGAAGTTATATGACTTGCCCATGGTCACATAACAAGTCAGTAAGGATTTTGTGACTTTGAGGATAGCTCTTTATTACCCTTCCCATGCCCCTGCTTCTGTATATCTAACATTTCTAAAATATTATTCAAGTTCTTAACTTCTATCTTATTTATCTTTTTTGTTTAATGTGTCTATGCCAGAAAAAGACACATCCCCAGGATTACGATTTTTCTTTCTGTTTCTCCCTTTCAACCAACTTCTTTAAAGTACTTGGATGTTACATCAATTAGCACATATGTATTAAGTATTAATATTATTTCATTTTTTATCAATAAAGTAGCTTCCCTATTTCTGTCTTTTAAATATGTCTATTTTTCCTGTGGCCTTGCCTGAGATAATTGCTATTCCTGTTTTTTGTAGTTTATCTGAAGCTCAAGCTTCTCATTTTATCTGTGTTCAGTTGTGTTTCCTATAAAATACATATTGTCGGATTCTCCTATCTTCAATGTATGTGAATATTTATTCCATTCACATTCATTGCAATTGTTATTCATTTTGTATTCCCGTCTATCAAAATACTCATATACTTTTTATTCTCTTTGGCTCATCTATCCCCTTTCTACAAAAAGGAGAGGGATGAAAGAAAAAAGAATATTCAACATTAGTGATATTTAATTGAAGCAATCTTCTACTCTATTGCCCCTTTCACTCTTGCCCTTACTCAGACAAGACAACTGGTTCTTTCTTCCCTTTTTGCTGTTTAGTCCTTTCAGTCATTTCCACCTTTTCATGACCCCATTTGGGGTTTTCTGGAGTGGTTTGCCATCTGCTTCTCCAGCTCATTTTGCAGATGAGGAAACTGAGGCAAATAGGGTTAAATGATTTGCCCTGGGTCACACAGCTAGGAAGTGTCTGAGGTCACATTTGAACTCAGGATGAGTTTTCCTGATTCCAAGCCTGGCACTCAATCACTGTACCACCTAGCTACCCATTTTTTTTCCTTTTACTGATATAATCTCTGAAAGTAAAGTTTGTTTTGCCTATAAATATTCCCTCCCTGACTCTCTCCTTCTTAAACTCTTTATTCCTCTACCCCGTTCCTACTTGTTTCCTAGTTGAATTTAATGTATTTCTACACCAATGACTCTGTGTGTGTGTGTGTATGCATGTGTGTGTAGTATGCACATGTGTTTTCAACTCTTCTTGGTCTGGCTCAGATAAGAATGAAGGTCTCCTATCACTTTTCCACATTTATGTATTCTTTTTCCAGAACTTCTTCCCAACTTATGAAAAATAGTAAGTTTGACCCTCTTCCTCCAAATTTCCTCCATAGGAGTCATATTTCATATTATTCCCTTTTGGACATTTGTCATTCCAGTCAACAAGTCTGTTAGGTGTTCTCTGTATACAGTTTCATCTCCAGCCTTTCTGCCTTTGCAGAGGCTGTCCCCAAAGCCTAAGATGCACTCCCTCTTCCCTGCTACTTGAATTTTTAGTTTCTTTCAAGGCATAGCTAAAATGCCACCTCTTACATTGTGTCCATTTTCATAATCCATTGTTTGTTTGTTTTTTCAATCTCTCCCTCTGGAAGTTATTTAGTATTAACTTGTATATGCTTTGTATTTACTTAGTTGTAGACAAGTTATATCCCCCAACTAGAATATAAGCCCATTGAGGGTAGGGCGTTTTTGTGTTTGTCTCCATATCACCACACCTAGCATAATGCATGACAGATAGCTGGTGCTTGATAAGTGTTTGTTGAACTGAATTGAAGATGGCACTTCAGGACTCACACCTGGAAGCAGGATATACCTGCCCTGACATTTGGAGCAGTGTGAGACCCAAAATGACAAGTGAACAAGATGCTTTTACAAGTGCCCACTGCAGACCTGATGCTATTCTGTAATAATGACAAATTCTGATAATAATGACAAATAAAATTCTTGCTTTTCACTCTTCAGGATTGCAAGGGAACTTAAATGTACTGTTAACGTCATCCTTGACATAGGACATTTAAATAAATTCAACTTTCTGCCTATTATTAAAGGATATGGTTGATGTATGTCTGTAACTTTGTAAATATTCCTTAGAAGGTTGCCTGAGTTTTAGAAACACTCAGCCAATAAGTGTCAGAAGGGGAATTTGAATCAAAGTCTTCCAGATTCGAAGTCTAGACCTCTATATATAATGTCACACCATCTCTCAGGTAATTCTCATCATCCAGATAGCATCTATTTTCATTCTGAAATCTCCTTCTGGATAAAAGGCATGAGACAAAGAATAAAGTTCTACCTTCCTACGTCAAAAGAAGATATCAGTGCTGCAAACACAGGTTGTTTATAAAATAAAGGCAGGAACATAGCTCTTAATTCCAGAGCCATCCCCAGGTAGGTTTACTCAATAACTTAATTTGCTTACTGCCCTCTCCTTTCCTCCCCTCCTTCCCTACCCCAAAGTCTCCCCTTCATATCCTAAGCCACAAAGTGAAAGTCAGGGACTGGAACATGAGGCTTCTATGACATGTACAAGAAGAATTGTGCTTCCCCCTCGCCCACCTTTTTTTCATAGTTTATCTCTTTAAATCCAGCCACTCCACCAAAATGGCTCTCAGACTGAATTAGTGGAACTGGTTTGGCTATGGGACGAGATGAGAAAGTGAGTTCAAGTTACATGGATCTTTTAAGAGCTTTTGACTTAAAACAGAACAAATTTTTGTTGTTCAGTAAAGGGATACTTTTCTGATAAGGGGGTTAAGTGACTTGATTCCTCTTTGAGATCTCATGAACAACAGTTTTGAAAAAATATCCAGAGCATGGAAATTTAGATGCTTCAACATTTAGCTACTCTTAGTCATTTATTGTGGCCAGAACAGAATCCTGGGAAGTTTTCTAATATTTTTTTAATAGACATGCTGATTTCCACAAAACCTGACAAAAGGATGACTCTGAAGTTACAAAATAGTTCTGGTGATATTAATATAGTGTCAATTACTACTAGTACACAAAGAACTAGAATATGAATGCCCAAAGACATTTAAAATATACCTAGCTAAATATGTCTGAAGTACCTACTGGTATATTTTACAGATTGTATGAGGAAGAAAGCACAAAAAGTAGCCTGAGATTGTATGTAAGATATTATCTAGAGCATCAAAGTTATAGTCACAAAGGCCTGGGAGAAGAACAACTTGATTAGAATAGGTCTGGGTTATAACTTTAAGCCATGCTCTTGAGTAGAGGTGTTAGAATATACTATACTCTTACAACACTCTTGAATGCAACCCAAATCATAATAATATCTAATATTTGTATAGCACTTCTTATATGCTAGGTACTATGCTAAACACTATAAAATTATTTCATTTGATTCTCACAACAACCCTGGGAGATATTTACTATTACTTCCCCCATTTTACAGATGAGGAAACTAAGGCAAACAGAAGTTAAGTGACTTAGCCAGGGGGTCACATAGCTAGTAAGTGCCTAAGACCAGATATGAACTTGGGTTTTTCTAATTCCAGGCCCAGAACTCTATCCAGCACTACCTAGCTGCCCGATGTAATTGGGAAATATTTAACAATTTTTTAAAAATGCAACGAAACATGGATGACATTACATTTTAAAAGTAAGTCAATATGTGGCCACAGGCATATATAGATTGGGGGCTCCATTTCCACTCGTGTTTAATACCACTGATGTAGAAACTTAATATACAGACACTGACTACACATAGCAAGTGCTTACTAAATGGTTGTTTATCTTAATTGAATTATTTGGTTACAAAATAAGAAGGTATCGACACAAAGTTCCACCTACCTACATCCAAAAAGAATAATGGTCATTCACAAGTCCTCAAAGGAAAATCAAATTATACAGGTTTGAGTCTTTGTAGAAGTCAGTGGAAAAATTTACAATCACAGTGAACAATATACACAATGTTTGCAATGCTGTAAAGGAAAATGTGATTAAGAGTCACCTGAATTCAGATTAATTATAATTATAATGATCAGTCACAGTCCTATAGAACAGATGATGAAAAACATATCTGAAGAAGAGGAGGACTACAAGATAAAATGTTGCCTACGTGATCTAATGGTTTCACTGCGTGTTTCACCTACCTATTTTCCTTTCTTTAATGGGGGGGGGGGGGATGACATCACCCTGCCCTGACCCATTAAGGAACAACTATTATGTAAAAAAAAAGGCTTCAGTAAAAATAATAATAATAAAATATGGTCAAGATTAACTGTGTTACACATATCAGACTAGACAAACTTCCATGAAGCCAGGCTACCAGGACTGTCAGATATAGGAGAATATTGCTACTTTGACTGCACTTTCCTCTTAAAACAAACAAAACAAAACTCCTACACAGACCACCTGGCAAATGTCTAACTGGCCTCTAGAGTTGTCTTGTAAGGGGGATCATCTAATTTTATAAACAATGCAATCTGCTTCCATATTTAGAGGTTTCATGGACTATAGGTCTCTGGAAACACATGAATATGGAAGAGGACTGACAATATTAGTAACACTGATTATAGAGCTTGGTCAAGTGTACTCTTTTTCTTCCTGTTGAGTTTTATAGAAGTTACTTGACAAAAATGTTGTCTTAAGATTAAAATCATGTGTCAGTGCTGTATGTTTTTTTTCCTTACCAAAACATATAAAAGGACCTTTACTTGCTAGATTGTGGGGAAAAAAATCATATCACCACTGTAATTTTCTGTTAAAATTAATGATTTTTTAAAAACTCCAGTATAATCACAGAATGTTAGCATTTGGAAGGAGGGGTCTTAGAAGTCATTTAGCTCAGAGGCATCAAATTCCAATAGAAATGAATACCTGCTGGCCACAAATTGACTTAGAAAACCATAAATTAACATCATATATGTCATATTATATTTTCATTTTTGTTAAACATTTCCCAATTACATTATATTCTGGTTCAGGCCCACAGTCAGGAGTTTTGAGAGATGCTTGTGGCATAATGGAATTTAACTCATCTTATTACCTGTCATTTTACATATTAGGAAAAGCAATCCGGAAGAGTGACATTAAGTAGTATCTTTAAAAGACTAGAACTAGAACTCAGGCCTTTTGACTCATTCTGCAAGATTCTTTGTACTCTGCTGATCCCTAAAGCTGTCATTATAATGTTGTGACTTGCATGATACTTTGGATAGAAAAAATGCAAATGGAGTGGGCAGAGAGATAGCCAAGAGTGACACAAGCCACTTAAAGATCTACAAGGTAAGCATACAAGTATACTGAGAAGTGCAGATAATGAAGAGTTATTTCAAAAACATGGTTCTTACCTTTATAAATTCCATTACTTCCTCCATGAATGTCTCCTTTGTCGGTCACTTCTTCAATGTGAGCTCCGTGATCAGAGGTAAAGTATACGAGTGTCTTATTTGTCAATTTCTTCTTATCTAGAGCTTTTAAGATCTGCCCTAAAGGAAGAAAATACCCTCAGGTTTAAAACAGCTCATTCCACACAAAAGAAACAGGCATGCCTGCCCTTATTAATTTGTCAGCTAATTTCCCAGGAAAAAAGAAAACGCATTTTTATGTATAGCAACTGGCACCATGCTGATCACATCAGGAGACTAACATGGGGAGCTCGGGGCAATCAAGAGGGTTGTTTGATTGCTCTAGGGTTTCCTGGAGTATTGAACAAGATTTGCAGTCATCAGACCTAAGAGTTTAAAAGTCTGTTCAATGCAGTTGTTTGATCTTCACTAACAAGAACCACAGAATGGTTCTGCAGAATATCAAAAAAAAAAAAATTGTTCTAAGAATTGGTCTCATAGCTTACATAATAATTCTGAAAGACATGCTATATAACGGATATAGAATAATTGCTATAGATAGCTAGATGGCATTATGCTACCAGGCTTAAAACAGCAACAAAGAAACCAAAGAAAAACAAATCCTCCCATCCCTCATTAAATAATTCATTTTTTAAAAAGAAGTTTCTGTCCTGTTTTTTAGCTTGTGTCATTAACTAGGGTTTCCCTTCCCCAGAAATTATAAAGGGGACCATCTAGTCCCTCACTTTTCATTTGGAGCATTTGTCATATCTATTTCCTTCATGCTAGAAACTTCCTGTAACTAATGATAGCTGTCTTTCCCCCTCCTTTCCTCTTCTCTTGCTCATCAGACATAATCATAACACCCCTGATGCAAGAGGAGAGAAAAGCGAAGCACTGTGCCTACCACTGCTCCTGCCATGGCTGCCAAAGACTCAGAAAAGATAGTTTTTGCCACCAAAGTCCCTGACACTGTCGAACTGGTAATCATCAGAGACCGTTAAGATTTTAATGATAGAAATGACATTAAGGAAGCATCACCAACTACTTTAACTCTTTAGCCTACGGAACTTTCTATTTGACTTGGACGTGAAACCTTTCCTCTATATTGCTTAGAATAAGAACTCCTGGAGTGCAGGGGCTCTTATATTTCAATTTAAATCCCCAGAACTTAGCACAGTACTTTGCATATAGGTAAGTGCCTAATAAATGCTTTTTAAATTCATTTTTAATACCAACACCTCCATACAACAGTGTATATCTCTGCAAAGAAAGATCTGGCAAAGTAGACAAGATGCTAAGCCAACATATAATAATTTGGGAATGATGTAATATGGTTGATTTGGGGGCAAACTGTCACTATTTCTTGTATACCTGCAACAATTTTCTACAATAATTAAATCACGCGTAGCATGTGCTGTTTGGTACAATCCCAACATGCGGATATTTGGTGAACCTGCTTCTGAAAGTTTGTGATGATGTAAAATGGAAGGTGCCTAGCACTGGTGGTCACTCTGATAGTAAAGTGGCAGAGATGAGACTCAAATACAGGTCCTCTCATTAAGAAGCCAGCTCTGTTTTCACTGGATCATGCTATCAAAGGTAGGTTTGTCATTGTTGGCCACAGAGTAACCAAAGTGTCCGGTTTTGGGGTTTTACCTAACACTATGAGGTATACAGATAAAATGAGGATGGGCCAATGGGATATAGCTTCTTCAAAACAGTTAGAAGCAAGAATATCAAAACCTACAACTAGTGTCTTCACTTTAGAAAAATATCTAAAGTCATCTGATGCAGAACATCTTTTCCCCCCTGTGTTGAAGCTAGTGTCACAACAAAAAAGATGGAACATATATTTCCATTTATTAGCACAGATGTCAAAAATGCCTAAAATGTAGGCACAGAGACAGGCACTGAACCTGTGAATTAACTGTACCGAGACTTACCAGATGATGAAACTCTTATTTACCAATGCAGATGCTGACATTTAATAAAATGCTCACCACATAAATAAGCATCATTGTGTTCATATAGAACTGAGATATATGGCAAATGACAGGCATTATAAAGGTTTGGCTACTGCGGTAAATGACATTAAGGGATGTTATGCTTTACTATTAGAGAAAATACATAAGCAGATTGTGCACAAAGATCTGGCTCCACACCAATTAAAGCCTTGTTCATTTGAAAACGGCAATTAGTTGGAATAGCAAGAAGCTATAGCAAATTTCTACAATCTCAAATATTTCTATTCTGAAACAAAATGTTCTTTTTTATTTTTTGGGTAAATGCCAATCTCTTAGTTAAAAGCATGCAGGATATGGTGGGTAATTCAAGAGCACATTTTTATCAAAATTTTATTTTCAGTAGTGTTTTTCAAGGGCATACAACCATGCACCTCCAATTCAGAGAACAAATCACCTTTCATATATTCAGAAGTACCATGTCCCAAAGTATGTCCTGTACAGGGAGTAAAAAAATGAAAAAAAGAAAAAAGTTTGCCTTCCAAATGCAATTTAGATTTCCATCCCACATAAACACCTTGTCCCATTTTATTACTCCACTTCTTCCCTTTGCTCCAGTTAAGTGTTCCTTTCCTTTATACTTCTAAAAACTATCTCTAGGCCATTATTTATCCTAAAACTCATTTATGCAGCATTTACTATACCCATTTATCCTACTACAAGTTGCTACCACCCGCTCTACCCCTTAGCATTCTGCATGTTTCCCATGGATTCCACAGTATATTTAATAACAGATATTTAATTTTCTTCCTTTCATCCAGCTTTCTTAGTCATTGCTTAAATCAGATGATCAATGCCATGGTAACTAGAAGGTTAAATCTTTCAAGAATAGAAAAAGCAGGACAGGGGTAGTTCTGGTTGAAAGCAGATTGGTCTCTATAGATTTAGAAATAGCCTGGCTAGTTTTAGCATTCTCAGGTAGAAAATCATAGCCTAATTATCTTTCCTAAACATTTTATCTCTGGGAATATAAACTGGAGAAAGGAGAAATGGCATTGTCACAACAGGAAACAGACTTCAATGAGAAGCCCCGGAAGTTCACAGCAACATCATACTCTCCAGTCTCACAGGTTCTAGAATAACACTATGGTGAACTAAGTTACTCAATACATATGTGAAGTAAAGACTATTACCATGAGCTAAACTCTTATCACTGAGCACGCAAGGATACGCCGAGCTCGGCAAAGACTCTTACAATGAAAGTAAACAATGCAGAAGTGGGATACCCCAGAGCAGAAATGTCAAAATCAGAGCCTATGGGCAAATACCTACGAAAGTCCTTAGTATGGCCTGAAGCACATCGAAACATGAAATGTAACTGGGAAATGTTTAGCGAAACAAATAAAACTACAATACAATATAATGTTACTTCATTGTTTTCTAAGTCAATACACAGCGGGCAGAGATCTGTTTCTGAGTTTGATGCCACTGCCTTAGTGAATTGCATATCAGTTAGGGAGGGAATATGGAAAGGGCTAAAGCGTGGTAGATATCATCAAGATAGAAAGAGGCCAGGAAGATCTTTTATGAAAATGAAGTATCCTATTTCTGGAAGAAAGGGCATATTATCCATATTCCACGCTAAAATCTTGCTTCTCATAGTTGCTAGCTAGATCTATATGAGCTAATAAACCATTTAAATAAATTAAGTTTTCCTCTTTATTATTTATGACTGTGGAAAGCTATGATGTAGAAAAGGTTGGGTAGAAAAGTGATCACTAAAAGAATCCTTACAGGACTGGCTTTCACTTAAAAAAAAAAAAAAAAAAAAGCTCATTTGAATACCTCACAATTTTAGAGCACTTTAAGTTTCATGAAGTGCTTTACTTACATTCTCTCATTCGATCTTCACAGCAACTCTGTTAATTAGGTGCTATTATTTTCCCGTTTTATATATTGAAGAATCTGGGCTCAGAGATGCAAAGCGATTTGCCCAAAATTACACAAGTGGATAGAGTACTGGGCTTGGAGTCAGGAACACTAGAGTTCAAATCCAGCCTTAGACACTTATTAGCTCTGTGGCTCTAGACAAGTCACTTAACTTCTGTCTGCCATAATCCTACCTACCTCCCAAGGTTGTCATGATGATCAGATAAGATAAGACCTGTAAAGTACTTAGCACAGTGCTTGGGATATAGAAATGCTTATTATTCCTTCCTTTCTTCTTTCTTTCCTTTTTTCTTTCCTTCCATCTTTCCTTCCTTTCTCCTTCCCTTCTTTCTTTCCTTCCTTCTTTTCTTCCTTCCTCCCTTCCTTATTTTCCTTCCTGGTCTTTCTAGATTCTTAGTCCAGAGTTCTGTTCACTACGTTTGCTATCTATAACACTCAAAGAAGCAAGCAGATATGCTACAAACAAGAACATAGGGTATTTGTCTATAGCATTGACAGTCCTAGAGTGCTTTTAGAATTTTCTAATATAAAAGATAAAATCTGGACCTCTTACCTGCTAGGGTCCTCTTGCTGTCAGTCATGCTTCCTAAGCTTGAAGTGCATTTGTAAAGCTGGGAGCCTATTAACTATTTAATTTTTGTAAGACAAATTCTAAAAAGTCTCACTAAATCTGCCCTCTCAAGCATCCGGAGGGAAATCTCCTTTGGGAATAATTTTTATCTGCTACTCCATTCTTGATCTCAGAGCAATCTATGTAAAGTCTGAGAGAGCTACAAATGTTATTTTCTGGAAAAGTTCTCAAAATATGATGATACCAATTTATACGAGATGATAGTCTTGTGCTGTTGATTGTGAACTGTGGGATGGCTTAAAAATGGGCTATTTTATTTCTGTACCTTTCTCATGTTGTTAAGCTCAATACAACAAATAGAGAAAATGATGTTCTTTGAAAGTATTCACTTATTTAAGAGGGAAAAACAAGTAAGACCTGATCAAGAATGGAAAAAAAAAATCTTAAAGCTCACAGACACTTCTGCCAGTTTGGCAAGGTTTCCTAACCAAACTTTAAGAGCCCTTAATGGTGTCACTAGAAGATTTGAGAATCTTGTCTGTTTTTCTCTTTAAATGTTTCTTTACCTTTCATGATATTATTTTGTTTCTATTAATTTTTGTATATGTGGAATGGAAAATTATGTTTTCCAAATACTCAAGAAAAAAAGTATTAGAATCATAGGATTATAAAAAATTCCTTTGTGTTACTTGAGTTGTGGATGGGCATCTAGGTGACATAGTGGACAGAGTGCCAGGCTTGGAGTAAGAAAGGCTTATCCTCCTGAGTTCAAATCTGGCCTCAGACACTTAATAGCTGCGACCCTAGGCAAGGCAATTAACCCTGTTTGCCTCAGTTTCCTCATCTGTAAAATAAGCTAGAGAATGAAATGGCAAACCAATCTAGTATCTTGCCATGAAAACCCCTAAAGGAGTCACAAAGAGCCAGACATGACTGAACGATCACAAAGTTGTGAATTTGTTGGTGGGGGGGAGGTGTTCGTTTTTGGTCAATACCTGTGATTTTATATATATAGGAAGCTCCTGATGAAGAGATGCTCCCTACTAACCCAGCTTGACAACTGTTCTATGACTTAGAACTTCAGAGAGCCTCCTGATACACTGATAGTTAAAGTAACCTTCCTAGGTCCATTCAATTAATATATCTATCATACATGAACCAAGGTCTCCTTGGTTCAAAGGCCAGCTCTTTATTTACAATGCCAGACTGCTATTTAGAATGTTACTTAAAGAAAAATAGGTTTTTTTCTCAGCTATCTACAACAATATGGTGACAGATAACCAAAGCACAGCAATAGAATCTATTCTGAAGTGACTATTTACAATGCTGGGATGATCAGGTTAATACAGAAAGAAAACGCACAATTTTCTAGAACAGTCACTAACTGTGCAAAACTATGAATAACTGACTTCCTACCTTTATGGTTTCACCTAGGACAACTTCAAGCACTAGAGGTATCATGAGGGCCACACGGACTGTTCTTAAAGCTCTTTTAAAGAGAAAATGGACCCATCTATAACCTACAGGTCAATGTTGGGGCTCAAACAATTCAGAATGAAATGCTCTGAGATTTATGTGGTAGGAAGGATCTGAGCCCATGGTGGTGGTTCCTAAGTAGCACAAAGCATCTTCATAGCGTCTAAGATGCCCTGGCTCTAGGATAAGATTTTTTTGCTTCATATGGGCTTAGAAATATAACTTCCATCTCCACCTCAGCGTAAATACAAAAACTGAGTTTGATATTCTCTACATAGATGATACATAAACAGAGACATAGTCTGGCTTAATTCAATTCTTCTGCCTGAAACAAATGTTCAAAGCTTTCAATATTCTGATCTTATTTTTCTTCATTAATATAATGTTAAGTGTGTGGAATGAGTGAAGAACTCTCATGAAAGAGGACAAATTAGATAAATAGAAATAAGTAGGATAGTGAGTCCCATTTCTCTACTTAGATATTTTCCTTTCTGTAAAGCCATTTCTCTACTTAGATGTTTTTCCCTCCATAAGCCAAGCTAGTGACCATAAGGCCCCCGAGGTTAAGAATAGGACACAGGATGCTCACATCCTGTGTATTTACCTAATGGCAAGAGGCCTGAAAGAAAGAAGGGTTGAGGTGAATAAGTCAGCAACCATAAAATCCTCTGAAAGTAAGGACAGGACACAGGATGCTTACCTCCTGTGCATTGACCCCAGGATAAGGGACCCCCAGCTTGGGAGAAGAATGGATGAAAAGCCGGAAAGCCAAGTGCAATGTAGACGTGCAAGACCAGTCAGGTATGAATGATGGGAGACAAGGTGTAAGGGTGCTGGAAGCGAAAGGCTAGTTTGCCACAGATGTGAAGGTGAGGTAACCAACAACTGGCTTCTGTCTGTCACAGATAACCAAACCATTTGTTCATTGTCATTGTCATTAAGATAGATTTATCACTTCAGATTGATTGCAGAATGGGATAAGAATGGTGGGAAGGTTATGTCCGTCACCTCCTTGTCAAAAATAACCATACTATTTGTTCCTTGCCATCGTCCCTGGGATAGATTTATCGTGTCCAGATTGTACCCTCAAAGCTTACATCTGCAAGCTGAGAGGAAGGAGGTTGGGAGGGGGAATTGCAGGTAGGGACCTATATAAACACCCCAATTCTCTGTGTCCAGTGCGCTCTGACACTGAGAGGACCCCCGGTCCTTTTGGTGCCTGGAGTTGCCCTTTCCCACAGGATCGTAATAAATTTTCCTTTCTACTTTCACCTTGAGATGTCTCTGTTTTTAATCCTTGAATTTGTAAATCCGTACCACACATTAAGGAATATTTATGAATCTGATATTTGGAGTCATGTGACAGAAATAGCTGAAATGAAGTTATGGCACTTAACACAAAATTAATCCTGAGATTGTGTTTTCCATTAGTGACTCATGAGCTGAATATGAATCAGCAAGGTAGTACTGTTTTTGTCCTGTCTCTTAGAAAAGCAAGCAATAGATTTTGGTACATGAAGAGTATCCATGAGGTAATTTTCTCATTATGCTTATGTCACACTTGTACCTGACTTGATACGAAGCTGAGAGTATAGCTAAAATGGAAAACCTGATGTCTCCTCTAGCCTGTACCTTTAAAATGTGGGCATCAGCAACCAGTACCAGCCATACCTTCTTTCACGTCACTGCACACTCCCTACTTTCCAGTCACTATCTTCAACTACATGCTGCAGAGAACTTTCTACTCACACACAGGGTGGAGGGAGAGGAGGAATAATGACTGAGACCAAGTGACCCAATAGTCTAGCCTTTCCCAGACAGTGAAACTGGCTCTCTGACTGCTTCTAGTCTGAAAAAGAAAAGGAAAACTAAATCCTATTTAATTCTGACTATTAAGAAGCTTATGCAAAATCAATAAATCCAAGCTATAAGATTTTCTACTGATTTAGCTCAGTCCTCAGCCAGGAGGAATCAGCGTTTTTAGATAAGAGCTCAAATCTCGGTCTTTTCTGTGTTTCTGAATAACAAAACCAAACACTCTATTTAACAAAACCAAAAAGACTCAAGGAAAAGATGTCACAAAGGAGGCTACCAACTATTCTAAGCTAATGCTCTACTTGAGGAATATTAAGAACCTATGGAAAGAGAAGAGTGAGTTCATCTGCAAATGATTATGCTGCTTGGCTCAGAGTATCTGCCTTCATTGAAGCTGGCTGAGACACGAAAGTCTCCTATAATCTATACTAAGAAACCCAAGGTCCAAAGGGAAAGGGAGGGGAAATCACAGAAATGAGGTTGCCTGTGTCACCACCCAGGCTCCAATACTAGAGGTTTAACCGCTAGGATAGAGATATTTACCTCAGTCCCAACCCTATCCTGTAGACTGTAAGACTTGCTCTATGAGAAAAAGTCTCTGTGTTACCATGATATAACAGGCATTAGCTGCCATGAGAATTTTCCTCTGGTAGATGTTGTAAGGTACATAATATTAGGGTGCAAGAGCACGAGAGCACATCTAGAGGGAATGGGTTTCTTTGAGAGGGTAATGGGGACACTTATGTGCCCCTTAGCAGCTCCTCAGACCTGACCAACGGGGCTTTCCCTCTTCCACTGAATCTTATCCCTTGCTTCTTTACCACTTTCAGAAGTATATAATTAATCACATCCATAAGTACATAATTAATCTCAAGTCAGAAGCTTCAAGTTCCACAGCTGTACCTCTCTGGGCCAGAAAACTGTTGTCTGTTTTTCCTGCTAGAGTACTAGTATTGCTTGTTAAAAAGAAAAATGACTTGAAAGTACACCATGATTGCTGGATCTTTAGCAACATTGTAGTCAATAACCAATATCCACACTTCCCTCATTACCATCCTGAAGCATTTAAAGCAGGTCATCATTTTCACCAAAGTCTCCATGGTATTTACAATCTATTCCACATCTGTCAGGGAGAAGAATAGATCATGCCTTTCAGACCCTCTTTGATACTGATGCCCTTTAAAACTCTATAATGTCTTTCTTGACCATTTATTAGGATCAGATATCTAGAGTTGGAGGGGCCCATAGAGTTCATCTGGTTCAACCCCCTCCTTTTATAGATGAGTCCTAGAGAGTTTAAGGTCACAGAACAAAGCTTTGGTTTGAACCCATGTCCTCTCTTTTCCAACTACAAAACTCTTTTGAGTGTAAGACACTATGTACATGTTATGAACTTTGTCTTCTGGGACCTGCTCTCTCATGCCATAATGTTCTACTTGGATAATATCACTCTTTACTTATAAAAGCACCCACAGCCATGAAGTCCTGTTCTGTCTTCACATGTACCACACCTCTGTGTGTGAATACAAAAGTGTCAGCTCAACAGGGATGACACACAATTTCACACATACCTGATGGGACATCAGAGAATGAGAACGGATCTGCAGAGAATGAATGTGGTGCTATTGTTGATGGATCCCAAGTATTATATGAGCCAACCGAGGACTAGGGAGCTTTGTAGAATTTTTTTCAGAGCTATATCACCCGGTGTTTGTCTTAGCAACTCTTCCCAAGACACAACAGGACATATCTGTGGACACATAGCTCTAAGCAGGCATTACAAGAACTAAAAAAGGAGTTGACCACCATCCTATTCCAGGAATACTCCAAACCCCAATGCCCATTCAGGATGGAAATATGTTTCCAAGGTAACAATAGGCGATCATCTACATGAGGCAGCAAGGTGGTACATGGAGTGACCTTAACCTGTTTGCCTCAGTTTCCTCAACTGTAAAATGAGAGCAACTTACCTCCCAGGATTTGTTGTGAGGATAAAGTGAGATAATATTTGTAAAATGCTTTGCAAGCCTTAAAGCTCTATTTAAATACTAGCTATTAATATTATTACTATCATTATCACAACTAGATCGACAAGTTGGCAGGCTACTATGATTTTATGTCAATATTCCGCCCCCCCCCCGCAAAAAAATGGTGGCACCTGAGGTAGGGGGAACAACTGATGGACAAGCAATGGCAACCAGTTTGAAAGAACATAATACCAAATCACGACACATACAGAGCATTAGACTTTTTAGTTTGTACTTTCTATCTATAAACTAAACCAATACAGAATTTGGTGGGTTCTATTCCTTATGAATTTCAACCACAAAATCAAATACTTCCCTAGAAGCCAGAGCCAACGAGCAACTACTTTACCAGGAAACCAGACTATTCAATTCAGTTCTTTTCAGTCGTGTCTGACTCCTTGTGATCCCACTTGGGGTTTTCTTGGCAAAGATACTGGAGTGGTTTGCCATTTCCCTCACCAACTCATATTACAGATGAGGAAACTAAGACAAACACTATTAAGTGACTTGCCTAGGGTCACACAGCTAACACGTATATAAGGCCAGATTTGAACTCAGGAAGATGAGTCTTGCTGACTCCAGACCCGATACTCTATCCACTGAGCCAACTAGTTGCCCATAAACCAGACTAAAAGGGCCATTTAAAACAATTCAAATCACCGCTCCACCAAGAAAACACATTTGGCTAGCTACAACATTCTCGATTCTTCCCAGCTCTTGTTATGTGACCATAGTTGTGGCAGCGGATGATTATTTGAGTAACCTGCAGCCACCCACTATAATCTGCAGACCTTCTTAGAGGCTGTTGAGTAGCATACAAAGAGGAGCCAACTGGCACTTATCTCCAGAGGTAGTTTGTATATATAATTGAAACAAGGACAAGACTAGACTGATCTGGTTAGGATAGAGACTTTAAAAACTTTACGATGAAATCATTCTTATAAGGTTAACTACATATTATAATGAATGACTGAGGTTGGTAGTATAATTATGGAAAATCTTAAGAATGAGATGCTATACACTATACCATAAGTCGGCTGGTCAATAAACATTTTTTAATTTCTCAATATGCATAAGGAACTGTGCTAAGTGCTCATGACACAAGGAAAGGCATACACACACTCACACACATCAGTCTCTGCTTTCAAGGAGCTCACCATCTAATGGGAGGAGACAACAAAGAATAATGTACAAACAAGCTATGTACACTACAAATTGGAAACAA
Source organism: Phalanger gymnotis (assembly GCA_028646595.1). Lineage (NCBI taxonomy): Eukaryota > Metazoa > Chordata > Mammalia > Diprotodontia > Phalangeridae > Phalanger > Phalanger gymnotis. The sequence goes on from CM053622.1 coordinate 486,527,545, forward strand.
TCATCGAGAGAAGGCAGTAGAATTAAGGGTGATCAGAAAAGGCATCCCTGTAGAAGGTGGGATTTTTGCTAGGATCTGATGGAAGCCAGAGCAGAAATGACTAGGGAGAGATTTCTAGTTATGGGGAACAGCCAGGGAAAACACACAGACTAGGGGGAATCATGGAGTGTCTCGTGAAGAGAAGAGCAAGGAGGCCAGCTTTATCACTATGACTTTTCCTTCTTAGTTATATGAATGTGTTCATATGACCATAGATTTAGAGCTGGAAGAAAGATCAGATATCATTTAACCCAACCCTTCCATTCCACAGATGAAGAAGCTGAGGCTGAGAGAAGTTAAGTGACTTTTTCAAGGTCACACAGATAATAAGATGTTTACAAATACATCCCAGAAAGTCTCTTCCAATTTTTTGCGTTGCACACTTTTTCTATGATAATGTTGTATTTCTTCCAATCAAGCCATTTTTGTCCTAATCACAGTGTTTTATTATATAATTTATGACTATGTTCCTACACCTGTAGATACCATCTGTGGTGGTTTCACTGTTGTACCTGGGCGACTTTTTAGGTTAACAATACGTGAGTTTAACTCAGGAATGTACATTTGCTGGAAGCAAATGACTTGAGTAGTTTTTATCTCTATGGAAAATATTGATGCTTTCCTGTCAAAATTCTGAGAACCTTCAACATACTGTATTCATGAACAAGAGAATTGACTACTACTTGTGTATAAAACAAAATCCTTGATTTATATAAAGAAAGCCCCTAATGTCTGTTTTCAAGGCTACTTTGGGTCTACGTTGAATATGTGTTCCCCGGGAGAATCCCTCATGATTCACCTGGGGTAGGGCATTTCCCCCCTCCATCCTCCTTAAAGCAAGAACACAGAGATTCCCTAAAAGGTATGATTTAGAGTGAATAATATCCTATCCAGTTTTCCTTAATGATTCTAAACTAATTTCAGCTAAGCTATTATATTTTATGGAGCTGAATTCTCTAATCTTACTATAAGTAAGTTTGACATTTTAAATGTAAACCTCTGGTATTTTATATCACCATCAACTGAATTCAACTCCTGGAGAGCATCAAATTATTGAAATATAATGTAACTACTCCCTAAAACAAACAAAAATATTCCTTTGACATACCAAGTTGAGTGTCTTAGAAACAGAAATTCATAAAATTGAAAACTGACAGAATTGGGGATGGTTGAAAACTGACCGAATTGTGGTATATAAATGCAATGGGATATTATTATGCAGTAAGAAATGGCATCTATGAGGAATTCAGAGAAACATGGTAAGATTTTATGAACTGACTTGGAGTAAAATAAACAGAAACAAAAGATGACCATAATGACTAAAGAAGATCACTAAATGAAAATCAGACTGAGCAAATGAAAAGCCAATAGACAGCAACAAAGTGGCACATGGGATAGGGTGCCAGAACTGGAGGCAAGAAGACCTAAGTTCCAATTCAACCTCAGATACATACTAGCGGTGTGACCTTGAGCAAGTCACTTAACCCCTGTTTACTCAGCTTCCTTATCTATAAAATGGATACTTTACTTGCATTTATATCCTGGGGCTGCCGTGAAGATAAAATGAAATAATATGTATAAAGTGTTGTGTAAATGTTCACTACCATTAGTACTAGAAGACAGATGAGGAAAGATACTTTCCTCCTCTCGGCAGACAGCTGGGGCACTATTAGGGCAGAATATTGTATACATTTTCAGATGTGGTTCTATCAATTGATTTTGACTGTTTTCCTTTGTTACAGGGAGAGTTCAATTTGGAGAGAGCAGGAAAGGTGCAAGTATTTCATAGAAATGACTGTTATGTAAAAACAAAAGGCATCAATAAAATAGATTTTTAAAAAATCTCAAGGAATAGCTATAAAATGAGCAGCAAGAAAAGAGGTTTATCTAGCAACAATGACTGAAAGGGATGCTTTTCCATGTGAACCCCCTCCCCCTCAATTAACTTGAATTGCTGCCTATCACCCTGAATTAAAGATAAAATCTTCTACTTTCATTTTTAAAACCCTTCACAACCTTGCCCTTTTCTACCCTTCCAATGTTCTTACACTTTACTACATGCTCTATAATCTAGGGACACTGGCCTCCTTGCTAATCCTTGAAAATAATACTAGGTCTCCCTATTTTGAGCATTTTTCTTGGCGGTACCTCATGCCTGGAATGCTCTCCCTCCTGGTCTTCACCTCCTGACTCCCCTTCATTCCTTCAAGTCTCAGCTCAAACCCTACCTTCCTTAAGAGACCTCTCCCCTTCAGAGCTAACACCTTCCCTCTGACGTTATCTCCAATTTACTTTGCATATATCTTGTATATGCCTAGTTATTTACATCTTATGTCCCCAGTTAGAATGCGATCCCCTTGAGAGCAGGGCCAGTTTTTTTTTGCCTTTCTAGTTTACCCTGCACTTAACACAGTGCCTGATACATAGGAAATGCTTAATAAATGCCTGTCGACTTCACCTGACAAATTTACAACTAGCTTTTTACATTTTATTTCAGGGAATGTTTTCCTTCCAAATAATGTGATTTTGGTGTAGATTTCATGTCACTTTTCACAGTTTTAAGAACTGAAGAATACACAAGTAAAATGTTCATTTCCCCTTGTTGTCACCTTGTGTATTAATCACAGTCTCAAACATTTTGAACACAGATAAATTAAAACCCGAACACAGACAAGCATTATTTAACTTCTAAGGAAAATCTGTGTTTTTTTTTCTTTTTTCCTTTCTCAACCTGACCTTCAGTTTGCTTGTCTAAAGCTGCTCTAGCATACCTGAATAACTTTGAGGGAATGTGTTTACTTCGCATAGGTTAATGCTGCTAGACACTCAAAAAAACTATGCACTTGTCAGTAGCAGATAAGACAAGCTGTGAATGAAGGTCTTCCTCAACACTGTTAATATCTAGAAGGAATAGAATCTGACTATGCTGTCCCCTCTGGGGAGTTCTGGGATGATGAAGGCAAGCTCTGCACTGTCTCCAAAGGTGACATCTTGAATTTAAACAGAAGTAGCAAGAGAAATGTAAGACAGTAAATATTTCTGTTGATTCCACCATCATAGACATGTTTTTCCTTCCTCGTGTTCCCCACTCAACTGACAAAAGAGACTTTTGCATGTCTCAAACAGAAATCCTTAATATGTTGGGGGTTTGTCCTGAGAGGAATCAAATGTATTTATTAGTCTCTCTCTTGCTAAATTATAGACGAGAAAAAAATAGAATAAAAAGAGATTTCTCATTTCCATTTATTTCTCATTTATTCATCATTTATCTCTCATTTATTCTCATTTATTTCTCATTTATTCATCAAAAACATCCTTAGGTAAATGTTAGCATTAGCATCATCTATTTTTGAAGGTGAAGAAACTGAGGCTGAGAGAGGTTAAATGAATTGTCTGGGATTGCACAGCTCACAAGTGTCAGAAGCAGAATTAGAATTTGGGTCTTCTTGACTTCAGGTCTTACTTTCTATTTACCTTGCTGTTGGTCAATATTGGTGCAGAGAATTTCCTCATCCAAGAAAGTGATAGGGTTCAGTCCCTATTCCTGTATCTAAGAACATTAAAAATATTTCATG
>CM053622.1:486531658-486551982 GCA_028646595.1 Phalanger gymnotis
GCAGACATAGGTACCTGACAGAACAATTCTTACTTTCAAATTATTAAAGTTAAGATTTAAGATGCTGTAATTTGAAAGGAATTTTTTCTCCTTTGGCTATTGTCTTCCCTCAGCCTGAAGAAAATATTATGACAACAATGCTCTTTTCCTTAAATTTCTCTGTAAACTGAAAATATGAATTTGTGGAGAAGCCACATTTTTGCCTGACTTATGGAAAGGAAGATAATATGTGTGAATGTTACTGATACCCTGTTTAATTTTTAAATACAGACAGTTGAGAAATGTCAACACTCCTATTGCTCTAAATTATAATCAGTGTTGTGTCTGCCAAGCTAACACTTCTGAATAAATTAAAACCCTGCTTTGTGCAAAGAGCATCTATTTCCAGGGACCACAGAGTTTGAGCTTTGTGATCAGCAGTTGAAATGTAGACAATAGATAGAGAATAGAGACCCATTCTTGTTCTGCAGGGTAATACTCTTAATTTATGTAAATGTGCTAGATTCAGCATGCAACTTATCCCTTTCCAACTCTCTAAGGGCAGGGCTGAGGCAGGGGCATGGGAAGATGAAGGGATTCCCTGCAAATTCCTGGAAGAAATTTTTTTTTTTCTCCAAATAATCTTTTTTGAATTGAGACTTAAGTGCCTGGTTAGAAGAGAAAATCAGTGAGCCCTTGTTCTCAGCCTTTGATTCTTCCTCATTCCTGTCATTCAACACATGGACTCCAAGAAGTAAATCAAAGTGACACAAGAAGATCCTGAGGACCATCACTTTTAAAGCTTAGAGAATGCCTGAGGATGTGAACAGCTCTCTTTGAACACCAAGTGTTTTACAAGTGTGAAATGAGCAGGTAGTGGGGTTCTCTCTGCCTTCTTTCACCCCACATGAGTCTGCAGTGGACTTCTTATTATGGGATTTTTATTCATGACTTGTCTCTCATCCATGAATCCAAGAAGCAAACTCCCATATTTCTAAGAAGCACAGGATTGTTTATGTTCCTTAATTTTTTGGATTGTTCCCCTATTACAGTTGATTTGGGGGTGACTACATGGGCAGATTTAAAAATGGGATTAGGATCACAAGAATACACTAAACTCATAAGATCATAGCTTTAAAGTTGGAGGTCTTAGAGGTTAGCTATTCCAATATCCTCTTTTTATAGTTAAGGAAAGTGAGGCCGAAAGAGATCAAGAGGTTTGCTCAGGGTCAAACAAATATTAAATAGCATATCTAGGATTCAGACTCAGGTCCTCTAAACCTAAATTCATAGGTCTTTTCAATGTGTGATAGTAAAAAATACTCTTAAAAACAACTGGCCACATTTTCAGACATTTTCATGTTTTGATTGATTGAGATAAGCAAGCGCTAAGCTTTAAGTATTGGAGATGGTAATTCAGTAAACAGTGGAATTTCAGAATGGATAATCAAATGGGGACACATTAAACCTATTTTGTCTAGAGGCAGCATTGTGGAGTGGATAGAACGTTGTATTTGAATCCAGTTTTTTACCTAGCTCAAATACTTTCTAGCTGAATGACTTTGGGCAAACCACCTAAATTCTTTAAAAGAAAGTTTCTTCAACTGTAAAATGGGGATATAATTACCTACACCACTGACATCACAGCTAGCGAGAGAAAAGTACTTTGATAAATTTAAAGAGGTCTATGAATGTGAGTTATTATCAGAGCTAACCTTGGTGGCACTCACTATTCACCCTCAGTATAATGCAACTGAGTAGTGGTCATCTATCAAAGTGGTTCATGCCTTTAAGGGTCTGTTGGTTTCTGGAAGAAATTAAGTCTTATTAAGAATGTTGTATCTTATAGCACAAAGACAAAAGTCACAAACAAAAATACTTTAGTGTCAACCATTAACTTCATTAGAACAGAATAGCATTTTAAAAATGTCTCCAAACATTATTGATGATAGGTATTTTTTATGGTGAATGTGTTTTTAATGTGGAAATCAACATCCCTACAATAAACTCTTTTAAAACAAGTCTTAAAATTAATATGGTGCTTCAGTACAAAGATTTCAGGAGTGAGAGGGCCTCATTTCAAAATCAGGCTCTACCATTTACTACCTGTGTGACCCTGAGAAGTCACTTAGCCTCTGTGTGCCTCAGTTTCCTCTCATGTAGTACAAGGGCATTAAACTAGATTGATTCTTCTATGGTCCCTTCTAGCTCTAAAATCGATGCTCCAAAGAAAAACCCCAAACTGGAAAGCTAACAGTTTCCACTGTTTATCCATCGGTAAAGGAAAATGGAGGATCTTCATTCAGAGGTAACCAAAGAACTGCCTTCTGAAGTTATCTGCCAACAAACTCATGATATCAGTTCCCTTTGTCTTCTCAAAGGACTCCTGCCCTTAAAGGGAATAAAATGTCAGTATTTAGAGAATCTTCAATCCTACTTCTTTCTTCTAACTCCCAAGCCCACAAATAAGTATCTTGGCGTTTATGACATGCAAAACATTAGCATACTTAAAATAGCCAATTTCAAATCTTAAATTTTAGATTTAACAAAGTAAAAGCTTTTACTATACTGGTAAGAATGTGTCCGATGCTAATTTTAATGAGTTATATTTTGACAATATTCTTTTTAAGCCAAGAGCTCTTAACCTAGGGTATATTAACTCCATTAAAAATGTTTTGATAATTGTATTTAATATAATCTATTTCCTTTACAATCCCATTTCTGTTTTATGTATTTAAAAACACTACTATGAAAAGAGATCCATAGATTTCACAAGGGAGCTGTGACAAAAATGGTTCAGAGATATCAAAGTGTCTAAAAGGATTTGTTTTCTTAATCTTTTCATACCTCATGAGGGAAATTCTATAATCAGTTATTTCCACAGCAATAGAATATGTACCTGGTGATTTTTACACAGTCCTTTAACAATTCTGGCAATCTTGAAAAGAGAATTCTACTTGGGTGGGTCTTTATTAGTCAATCCTTTGCAATTTATGGGTTGTCATCACCTACTAGATATTTTCCTGAAGATTCAAAACCTCATTATGTATCTTGCACTCATATAAACAGTGGTTTGTAGTGGGAACTATTTCATTCTTTCACTGTCTGGATCTGCTTGAATAACAAAATTGTTCATTAGGCTAAGGTGACTGAATATCAGTCCCTGCCAAGAGTCCCTGGAAAATACTGTCAGGCTGTAACTTCACTTCTTATGGGTAGCTAAACAGCAAAATTTTAAGAGCAAAAAAGGTATTTGGCCATACCCCAAAATAATATCAATTTATTTATTCTGAGCTAATACTCAAATTCTCATACTCTTTTGCTAAACTTGATGATGCCTCATTTTTCAAAGTATTATAATAGCTCATGTTTCTATAATGAGAAAGTAGAGTTCATATTTAGGTAGCACTTCAAGGTCTTATGTCAAGCCCATTTCTCACAATAATCACATGAGTTAGTATAAATATTATACCCATTTCATAGATGAAAAAACTGTAGTCTCAAAGAGTTTTGGATGACTTACGCAGGATCACACTTTTCATTAAGTGGCAGTCATCTGTTTCTAAATACAGTATTCTAACTGTAGCAGGGTACTTAGTGAATTAAGAATAGTTTTTACAAATCCAACCACTTTGAAATATGATACTTAATTTACAATGTAGTTTAATAAGAGCTTGTAAGAGTTTCATGTAAAATCAAAGAAAACAAAAACAGCCAAAAAACCATTTGAAATGTTCAAAATGATACTTGAAATAAGGAAGAACTCCAATGAAAATAAAAACGAATGTGTCGCTTGGGTTTTTAATTGTTTTAAACTGTTGGGGATTCAGAAATGAAAAATACTGCCTGAATATTTAAAGCATGTTCACAAATCAAAATAAATGCTATGTGGGTAAGGAGTTGTAAAATGAATCTTCTGTTCAGCTGTAACACCCCTTTGATCATATTCCCCCATGGATAGACTGAATGACCTTTCCAGTTTGCTTTCAGTCCTATTAGTCTGTGAAGTGTGTCTTCGCTGAGATACCTACTCAGGAAATTAGTTTTTAAAAAAACATTACTCCCCTTCACCTAAGCAACGCCCTCTGTATATAACCTTCACTTCCAAGAAAAGACAAAAGGATTGGAACAGAACTAGAAGGACTGACAGGAAACAGAGTGGAGACAATAGGCCAAAAGAGCTCCCAAACTCATTGGAGAACAGAGAATCAAGGAGCAAAGTATTTGAGCTGTGTGAAACAAGGGGGGCAGGGTCTCATACAATCTTTTATTTTTTAGAAAAGCTGGAGGCTGGTTTACCTCCATTATGCTGAAAGTCCATTCAGAGGCTTAACCCTTCAGGGAGAGGGTAGAAACAGAGTCAGGGCAGTAGTTTCATTTAGGGTGGGGAGGAGAAAACAAGGCAATTTCAAAAGGGGTTGTAACTTGGAAAAATACTTCCAAACTTTAAGCAGGGTTACAAAATAGTTCATTATTATCTTGATAACAACTCAGTACATTATTTTGTGCCATGGGCAATGAAAAAAGGGATCTGGTCCAATAATAAAAAGTAGAGAGTTAGACGATTTTGAGTGTTGTGGTGGTGGTGAAGAAGCAATGCATATCTCACTGATACCCACTAACTCCAATGGGGATAAATAAGAACCATGGATCTCTGTGCTCTAAAGCTCAAAGGTGACATCATAATCTTACATTGCCACAGGATCAAGTCACCAAGGTTAAGACCAATGAGATTAAACTCTCATCTGCTAGGTAGCTCGTCTAAAGAGAGTACTAAATAAATTAGAGCCACGGCCTCAGAGTATCCATCAGCAAATGCCATGGTGATAATCACCATGACTGCCAGGTGCCAATGAGAGAAGTCTATAGGTTATGCTAAAGGATACTGAGATTGAGCCCTTCCCTGTCAGATGACAGATGGTGCTATGCTGCCTGAGCTGGAGGCCCCCACTCAATAACGTACAGGCAACATCTCCTTTACCCCCAGCAACTTCCCAACCACCTGGAAGTTTGGCTGATGACCAGATGAAAAGGTAATTTTTCAAGGCCTAGTCATGAAAACCCTGAGATCTAAGTCAATATTTAAAAGAGATTTGCTATTTAATGAACTTGTGGTTTGACAGTCTCCTTGACTCCCTACTTTCACTCCTGAGTAACAATAATGACCAAACTTAGCCCTGGCCAAACTCAGTTCTGGAAATTAGTCCTGTATCCTCCTTCATGGAAACATAGTGGGGAACTAGGATTAGCAAAGTGTCACATATACTATCCAATCTGTTTAAAAATATTTGTTTTTGAAATGTCACACCTAGGACAATTTTATCACAGTAGACCATTAGAGTAGGCCTGCACAACATATAGCTAACTGCCAAAGGATTTTAGGCAGCCCACGGAAAATGTAGGGCTGCCACTGCATGCTCTCCTGTTTGTCATGTGACCCGGGGCAACCAGCCATCATCGGTCTGTCTCAAGTCTAACCCATCCGCGGCCCCAAGAAGTTTAGCCTATTTTCATTTTGGCCCCTACCTATTGCCAAGTTGTGCAAGTATGCGTTAGAGAGCACTAAGCAACAGGTTCTGTGTGAGAGTACAATTTAACCCTTAGGAAGAGTCCAGAGATGGAGAAGCAGAAGAGAGTCAGATCATGTCTGATGACCTTTCTATCTTGGGGGAAAGATACAGATTTTGGCTGAAGAATCCCACATCAACCATATGACACTGACTCCCATTCCATTGCTTTTATCAGGAATGTTTATACAAAATATAAATGTATGTATATATGTCACATTTTAATGTATGTGTTAAAGTATGTATAAAGATTATACTACATACATAATTATTGAAGATAGAAAGCTCCTTCCATTTTTTTATTGTTCACTTACATTTTTTTTCTTTTTAAGATCCAGAACTTACTGTTCTAATCCTGAGCAAGAGCTGATTTATGATTCCTTCATCTATTTCTATTAATAGACTGGGGCTTTAAATAAAAGCTGATTGCATGCAAATTTCACATAATAGACTGGGACTGTGATGGCTCTAACAGCACACACTGATGATAAATAAAAGGCTACCACTGCTTCCCCCCACGCCCACCACTCTCCTTAATAGGTGTTTGGTAAATGTCATATTTCTAAAGAAAGAAAAGCAGTGAGGGAGCACATTAAAAAGAAAAATATGTATTATACATTCCAATTTAAAGTAGAATATTCGTGCTTTCCCCTCCCAACCCATCAAAAATTTTACAATTCAATACAGTTAAGATACATTTAATCTGACTTGGGAATCCAAATCATTAATCTTCATGCAATTGTGATAGAATTAATGTGGAAATGCATTATGATGAAATGATATGGCACACTAGGAAACAATACAGCATACCATATACCCGGCTTGGTCTCTTCTTAATTGTCATTCACAGCCGTCTTCTTTCCCCAAACATTTTAAGGGCAACCTTTTGGTGATATTTTTCTCATTACGGCCCTTCTCAAGACCACCTTTCTTCTTTAGTGATATATAGGTATAAGCAAATTGTAAACTCATTTGTTTACTCTCAAGATACAAGTTAGGGCTATGTTGTAAATCATCAATTAATACAATGATTTTTTTTTTAAAAAGTATGCAATAGCTACAAGCATACCAGTGCTAAAGTAAACCTGTTCCCCAAATGGACAGTAACCTGATGAAGTATTTTAGGTCTGTCCAAAGGCAATGTCAAGGCAATCATATTGATAAATACCATCTTGACACTGTTTGTAATGTCATATAAATTTTAGTTAGTATATTGCTGTTGTCATTTTTGTTGTTGTTATACCACCATCATCATGAGGGGGAAACGCTCGGAATGGTGTAGATTATGTCTTTATATTCATCAGTTTTTAGGTAATTGCTCAACTCTAGATTCTATTTTCAAAAATGGCCTTCTTATGCTGAATTGTCTGATAGAAAAGATGAAGTGGTCATGTGGTGAGGGTAAAAGATGACAGCTAGATATCAAGAGTACTCTACTGGTATCCTTGTGACATCCAGAGAAATCAAGGAAAGCCTCTAGAATCAAAGGTTCCCAAACTTATCTGGCCTACTGTCCTCTTTTAAAAAAAGAATATTAGCACATCCTTGGAAATCTGCTTTCTTAAACACTTTAACAGGTTTTTTTTTTTAATTTGCATCATTTCAAAAAAATATAAAATGCATTTCTTAAAAATGATGCATCTTGGGGCAGCTAGGTGGTGCAGTGAGTAGAGCACCAGCCCTGGAGTCAGGAGGACCTGAGTTCAAATCCAGCCTCAGACACCTGACACATTTACTAGCTGTGTGACCTTGGGCAAGTCATTTAAACCCAATTGCCCTGTCTTCCCCCCTGCAAAAAAAAAAAAAAATGATGCATCTTAAATTTAATAATTTTTCGTAAATTTGTGGGTTTTTTCCTACACTGAAATTTTGATGACCCAATATCATATCATGTAACCATATAGTATAGTATTGTAAACAAGTCATTACATGCACATATTCCTGCCAATGCAGGCTAGACTTCCCAACAATAAGGGACATGCTCAATTGCCAATACTTGTTTGTTAAGACCAGTCGGTGAACTTGACCACTGATGGTTATAACTTGCATTTTGTGCGTTTATTTGGAAAACAATGTAATCACTATGACTTTAACTCTATTTCATAAAAGTTGAAACATGTATGGAACTTTTTTCAAAATTTTCTTATATTCTCTTCTTTCCTTATTTTTTTTTTTTTGATGGGGGAAGGCAGGGCAACTGGGGTTAAGTGACTTGCCCAAGGACACACAGCTAGTAAGCCTGTCAAGTGTCTGAGGCCGGATTTGAACTCAGTTCCTTCTGACTCCAGGCCTGGTACTCTACTCACTGTCCCACCTAGCTGCCCCTCTTCTTTCCTTATTTTTATTCAACCCGCCCCCCTTAATTGCACCTGAGGCTACTATCACCCTGCTAGATCACTCTAGTATCCCCCTTAGGGGTGGTATTGCCCACTTTGGGAACCTATGCTAGCATGTTGGGTAGGGAGATCCCCCGTGGTGAACTTATGGAAGGACATAGATAAGAGTCCCACAAGATGGGTAGAAGTGCATGGGTTGCAATTTGTACCACTAAAGGAAAGTTCCAAATGGGTGAGATGATAGATCCATTTGAGTATACTGCACTGGATAATAAGCAGCTCATAATAATCGTGGTTCCTCTCTGATTTACTCTGGAAGGACCTTCTTGGAAAGATGTTTTTTTTCACAGAGCACTAGAAGCTGATTAGCTGAGAAAGCAAGAAAACCATCTATAGAAATGGAAGTAATGACTTATACTGGAAAGATTGTGTGGCTATATAATACCAATTTATACATATCACATAATTATCTAATGTAGAGTTTTCAAACTTAAGTGATATTTCTATTTTGGATATGACAATTAATAAGATAATACACATGTTATTTTAAGGAAATTAGAAAGTAAAGTCAAAGATTAAGATATGGTATAACTTGAAGTGTTGTCCGTGGACTAATAATATCAGTTTGGTCCCATGTAGGCATATCCAAATCTAAAAAAAGTTGTGTCTCTGTGTCTCTATATAAAAACTTATTAAAAAGAGAAGTCCTTAATCATATTGTAAAAGTATTGCTTGCTCCTAAAGAGAAATTGTCTGAAGGTTCCTTTAAATGGCAAGATCACGTGTTAAAAATAGAATTTGATTTACAAACAACTTCCTAAGAAAACATCTAATATACAAAGCCAAGTACCATATTAGTTTGTGTGAAGGCTCTATGTACAATAATTTCTTATGAATTTTAGGGAATATCCAATTGCTACATTTATTGCTATTCATCATTTAGAATCATCTCTCTTACTTATTGTTGTTATGAGAACACGAGATTCTACTCCTACTGCTAATGAAATCATAATATGATTTTCATGAAGCCAAAATATTTAGTCTTCAGTCAATATGTTTAAAAAAAACAACCAAGTATAGGTAATATGACAGGTTGGCAGAAGAATGACTTAGAAATCTGTGGGTTATACTCCAGTCTCTGATATAAACTAAGTGACTGGGTAAGTGATTTAACCGCCTAGTACGTCGAGGCAACTCTTAAGACTATAAGTTATAGATGGCAATTTGTATCAGTGGAGTGATTTTTTTTTGCAACAAGGCTTCCCCACAATGATTAAATTCTTTGTTCAGACCTCCATCCTCTCCATCACCAAATTAAAACATAGCTTGGTCAACCTGGGTGTCTGGCATATGATGAAATTTTGGACTGAATTGACTGGACAACACAGCTTCCTGCAGGGACAGCCTGAGAGACATTTAGTCAACCAATAAGCATTTGTTGAGTGCCTATTACGTAGCATGCATTGTGTCGGGTGACAGGAAGAATAAAAAAGTGAAACAGTCTTTACTCAAAGATCTTAAATTATTAGGCAGAGAGTATAGTACTTACTTTAACTAGAGAGCAGGTGAATGGCCAAACTGAAACTGGATATGCTGAGTCCTTTGATTTTCTACTTCACTGCACAAACCATTGAACTATATGTAATTTTATGGTGTTTTTATCAATCATTTGGAGAAACCAAAAAACAAAACTCAAACATGAACTTGCTATTAAGTAAAGCCATGTTCCTCTTCACTGAGTCAAATACACTGGAGAAAAACCTCTCTCCATTCAAATTCAAAATTGGAATTTTTATCAAAGGAAGGACATTGACCAAGGCTCCCTTTTGTCAGCTTTGCTTAGGGAGAAGCAGAAAGAATAGTGAAGAGCAGAGAATCACTGGCTTCAGAGCAGAACACTGAATTGTTACTATAAATAGCAAATTTATTCCAATTGGCACAGAAATAAGGTACAGTTAAGGAACAATTACCTTGACAGACCTGTCAAGGCTAGATTCAGCTTTACAGGCCAAAGAATATATTGTTTCCAAACATCTGAACCCCAGCTAACTCACTTTGCTAATAATGAGGTTTTGTTTCCATTTAATTGTTAAGAGAGTATCTAATAGCAAGTGCTAATGATTTGGCTCCATTCCCCCATTAATCTTTGACTATGACCCCATAAATACTCTATAACACAGTTTTGCACAGACACAGATTTATCTCTGGTGATGTAGCAATTAGTTTTTACCTACTATTCACATGTATATTTAATCTACTTATGGGATGTTGGCATTTTGTTGTTGTCGTTCTGGACTTATTCTTTCAATCGTATAAGGAACTCTGCTGAGGAAATTTCCTTAATTGATGCGGATCAGCAATGGCCCTGCACTTGTAGTCACAAAGAGTTAGTTGGCTTGGGTGCCAAGGGAATCAATGACTTGCCCAAGATTACCTGGGTAATATGTGTCAAAGGTGGGATGCAGACAGTTCCGGTTCTTATCAAACAACCCACCATTCAACTTAAGCAGCTGCTTTTCTTGGTAGAGCAGCAAATAGAATGCTAGACCTGGAATCCAACAAGACCTGAGCTCACTTATTAGCTCTGGAATCCTGGGCAAGTCATTTAGCCACTGTCAGCACATTTTGTCATCTGTAAAACGAGAAGGTTTTACTCAATGACCTTTGGGTCTCTTCTCCCTCTAAACCTCTGATTCTCATACAGATTTTTTTTGGGGGGTAGCATTTTGGAATTTGTTAGGAGTTTCAAAGAAAGGACAACAAAACTGTATGAACTCCTTTGAAAATACACATTGAAGAACTACATCAGGTGACATACCTATACTCCAGTCCATTTCCTCCACAGCATCCCCATACATGCCATGTTTGCTCTTGCCCACAAACTCCTTGGCAGAAAAAAGTGCAGTGTGGACATGAATGTAGGATAAGAAAAGAAGGAAAGGTGTCCCAGTATTCCTAAAAAAGAAACACAAAAGGCAGAAGCATATTTGTTAAAGACATGGTTGGGGAAAAAGTTAAAAAGAAATATATGATGATGTTGCAAAATACCTTTAAAGAAGGAAACTATATAAGGTATCTAAAATTTAACTTATTTCTTATTTATGAATAAACTGAAGTACCAAATGTTTGTGACTACCCTAACAATCACACAGGCCAAGCAGAAATATAGTGAAAACTTCTTGGTTTACAGTATTCTATTCTCCTCACTGTACAATGTCTAACTATGCAAGGAAACATCCTAAAATTAGCAGTTCCTTGGCGGTAGAGACTTCGGGATAGAGGCGAGTAATGAAATACCACTTGCTCAAGCTAGCAACTTGATAATACTATATTTTCCTTTACCTTCTTGAAAGGTACATAGACTATACTTCCTGACCATTTCTCCTTGACTTTCACTAGAAATTTTGTGGAATATGATATTGACTGAAATTGGGCATAAGGAAATGTTGCTTTTTCAAATGAGAGTTTTGCCCCCTTTAATGGTATCAAACTTGTGCCTACTTTTACATTGTTAAAATATACAAAATTTTAGAAAATGTATTAATTGCCAAAGTTTGAATATTTCTTCAGGCACTCAAAATTCAATTAAGTTCCATTAAACAAATATTTATCAATAGCGTATATCATGAATGACACCGCTTATCTGCTGGGGAATTATAAAGATGTGAAAAAAGTCAATCCCTGTCCATAAGGAATTTATAGCCAATTCGAAGTCGAGGTCCAACGCTTAATAGTTACATACCCACAAACAAATCCCTAAATGACTCTGGGCCTCAGCTGTCTCAAGTGTCAAATGGGAAGGGGGAGTAATACACTATTTACCTCACAAAGTTATTTGAAGAGAGTGCTTTATAAATTATAAAATGCTATATTCCTGTGAGTTTTTCTTACTATTATTGTTGAGATAAGTTACACAATTAGAGCCATAAAATAACAGAATCTGAGAATAAAAAGGGAACTGATGGCTCTTCTAATCCAAACTCCATCAATTGATAAACATTTATTAAGTGTCTATTATATGCCAGGCACTCTCTTCAACAATGCAAATGAAAAATGAACTCTTCCTAAAGACCTCCAGTGACGACTTATTACTTCCTAATCTACCTAGTCCATTTTTTGATACCTCTCTTAGAAAGTGTTTTTCTTTGACTGGATCACAATTTAATTCCCTGTAACACCCACCTTGGACAGACTTCAAAAGATAGTGGAGGATTGAAGGGCCTGGCATACCATGTCCATGGGGTCATGAAGAGTCAGACACCACTGAATGACTAAACAACAACAAACACCTATCTATCCCTTTCAATTCTTACCTGTAGGGCCAGGAAGAAAAAATTTAATCTTTTTTTCCATATCACAGTTCTTCAAAATACCTGAAAACTATTATCCTGTCAAGTTTCCTCTTTTTCAATTTAAGCATACCCTTCTTTAAATTTATCCTCACATGGTAAAGTTTCTAATCCCTTTACTACCTAGCTTGATATCCAGTGGACAGCCTTTATAACAACGTCCCTTCCAAAATGTGGTTCCCAGTACTAGGCACAATAGTCTATGTTTCGTATGAACAAAGCAAAATATACTGAAGAGTCATTCTGCATAATGGTCTTCTATTAAATCAATCTATGGTCTCATTAGGTCAGTGTTTTCTTTTCTTTCTTCCTTTTTTTGGCACCCAACCCCAATGCTGATTTATGTGGAATTTGAAATCCTCTGAAGCCCCACACCATTTTTTCCTTACACAGATTGCTTTTGAATTACGACTATGCCATCCTATATTTATGTACTATTTTTTTTAATCTGGAGAAGACTGGATATGGTAGGAAAGTCTGTTCTTCTCTAAGAGGCTGGAGCATGCAGAAGGAAATACCCTCTGACTTTGACATCCAGGGTTCTCCAGGAATCTGTAACACTCAAGGCTGTACAGTTTGCCTGGTAGAAATAAGGCGCACTTGTGCCCTTTTCAAAAGAGACTTTTTTTTGGAGGGGGGAAGGCAGGGCAATTGGGGTTAAGTGACTTGCCCAAGGTCACACAGCTAGTAAGTGTGTCAAGTCTGAGGCCGGATTTGAACTCAGATCTTCCCGACTCCAGGGCCAGTGAGCCACCTAGCTTCCCCCAATAGACTTTTCAAGGATAAAATGCTCAAGAAACATTGTCAACATATAACTTGAATTTTCCAAACTGCATGTTACGTACCAGATGTAGAAGAGGAAGCATCTTGGAAGCTAAAGAGAGATAAAGAATCAACCATCCAAGCCCAACTAGATAAAAGGTATGCTTCTGTCCCTAGGTATAGTAACACATTCAGCTTGAAACTATGACCTGGGACTAAACTTGATTTGCAAGTGAATTTTAAACTGATCTAAAACATAATATAGTTGGCTCCAGATCATGTTTCCCAACTATTCAATTCAGACATTTTAGAACATTAGACCATCTTTCTTGATGCCCACATGAATAACATGCCCCCCAACCAATTTCTATGTCTTCTTCTGGGAACAGTAATATCAGTTATTAATTTTGGAAAGGGCAGGATGATGGACTGTCCTGTGGCTTCACTTACCATTCCTGTGACTCTCCAGACAAAAACTTGTCCCCTGGCCACCTTACACTTCACTATGTATGTTTCCTCCCCCTTAAGAATGAAAACTCTTTTGAGAAACGGATTCATCTTTGTGAGCCTAGAGCCTGATGTTGTGTCTGACGCAAACTAGTTGCTCAACAAATGCTTTATTCATTCATTCATCAGTTCCTTCATTCATTCATGTGCCAGATTTTACATTATCTTATTCAACTATAATGGTGCTGTGACAGATATAAGGAGGAAAGAAGAGTACTGTTGGGGAATGAAATCATAGTAGACTTCATGGCAGATGTTGTGAGACGGGCCTTTGCATACTGGCAGAATTTCAGGGGAAATAAATGCAATAGAGGTAAAGTTGAAGGGACAATATTCTAAGCATAGGGAACAAGGAAAGGCATGAGGTAAAGAAGGATTAGAACTGGATAACTACTTTCCAGTTACAGCATAAAATAAATGAAAGATAGAATTATAAGACAAGGCTAGAAAAGTCAGCGGGAAACAAACTTCAAAAGCACTCAAATTCTAGGCCAAAGGGATGAGACTTTACTGAGTAGGGAGCTGTGAAAGGTTTCTCAGGGGAGAATGACATGGTCAGAGTTGTGCATTAGTAAGATTAGCAACAATGAAATGGATAGGTTGGATGAATGAACAAATGGAAACAAGATCAATTTAGGAACTTGAGCAACAGGCTAGGCAAAGGGTTTAGACTAGGGAGGTCACAATAGGAAGGAAGAGTTTTGAGGATTCTTGTATCTATCTCCTAGTCTCTTCAAAGGTGCTCAATAAATCATATACATTCTTTTTGTATCTAGTTGACATTTGGGAACTGCACCTATTACTGCATTTCAGCAATGCATAATAGGTTCAATTTTCACCTTTGAACATGAAAGAGTACCTGTAATTTTTTTCCATCTTTATGCTTTCTTGATCATTTCCTTTCTAGCTGAAGGAGAGAATAACTTGACAGGATACTGGCAGTCTTCCTGGATGTGGAGAGTTAATATGCATGTCTATTTCACAATTCAAGTAATTGCGTGTTTCAGGAGTTGTATGTGGGAGCCCATGGTCCAGAGAATAGAAACAGGACCTGAACCAGTCTGCTTCCATTCTGCTCCTCCCCAGGTAAAGCTCTGATGTCTCTGTGCAGCAGGGAGTTTTTATGGTCTCCTACATGGGGTTACAGGAGTCATTGTGTACAGTGGCTTTTTTAAAAAATTGGTTCACAGTTGGTGTTGCAAGAGTTACTATTTAAACTATTATTAACCTCATTTATTCCCACTCCTAGTATATACCTTCTTCCTATTAGGTACCAAGACATGAATTCCCAGATATTTTGAAGGTATAATAGCCTATTTAATTAGAAAATTATATTTATGGAGCATGTGTTATGTTAGTGCCAAGTGTAGTGGAGTCTTACTCTGAAGTTCAAAAAGCTTACATTCTAGAAAGGAATCATTCGACAAGTATTTAGGAAGTATTCTCTACCTGCATTGCATTGTGGTAGGGATAAGAGAGGTAAATAGGTCATAAAATGTAAAATATAATAAATGTCACAAGAAAGGTGTAAATACTGTAATGTAGAGATCCAAAAGAGAGAAATATCATATTGGGTTGCAGAGATAAGGAAAGTTTTCATGAAAGAAAGAAGTATTTGAGATGGATATTGAATGATGGGCACGATTTAAATATATTTTTGTAGTGTTAGAGGAAACAATAGGTGAAGGGGATAGCTCAAAGATAGACCTTGGAACAGAAAAGTTAGACGGGTGTAGGGAACACTGAGCATCCCAGATTGGCTGAAACAAAGAATACATGTTGGAAACTAGTGGGAGATAGGGTTAGAAAGGTGGTCTATGCCTGCTGTGATGCTATCATGGAAGGTCTCTAATGGCAGGCTGAGGAGATTACACTTAACTCAGTTGACAACATAGAGGTGTTGGACATTAAAGAATCTGCTAATGTGCAGAGGAGTTAAAATCTGCATCAGTAGAAAAATACCCACATAACACTCCAATATTCCAACAGATCTATGATCTCACCAGTAAGGTTAATCCCTTCAGTGATGTAGATCATAGTCTCTCCATGATTGTCCAGTGTGGCTCTCATCGATTGTCCAGTGTGACTCTCATCTATGACCTCCTCTAAGTCCACCCAATATCCTGGGAACCTTTGTCAAGTTCTCTTGACCTTGTAAGGAAACAAAAGAACTCATAAGCTATTCACTGGTCACTCCTCTCTTGCTATGTCACTGGCTCAGGTTTTTCAGTCATACATTTTATGTATTACATGGCTTCTCTTACATTATCCTCCGCTTGCAATGTATTGAAGCCTGCTTAAACTCTCCATAGGCCTCTACATTGACCTTTCAGTGCTCCTCAACTTCAATATTTCAGAAACACAAAATAGCTTACAAGAATTAAAAATTGAAAACAGTTCTTTAAATTGTGAAAAGCGCTGTACTGGAATTACCTCCTCATAACAATCCTGTAAGGAAGGCAAAATAAATTTTATTATCTACACTTTATATTTGGAGGAGCAAAGGCAAAAGTGATCATATAACAAGATGTCAGAGGCAAGACTCAAATACACTTTTTTCTGATTCTAGAGCTGGCTCTCTGCCCACTATACTATGCTGCTTCTTATTTTAGTTATTTGTGATAATTGTTGACCCATCTATAAAGGGATGGCTAAGAAAGCAGAATGTATGTCTTCTGGTCATTCAGGAGGGAAATTCTATTCATATTTCTGACACTTCATTTCTAGAGTATTCCCTAACATTTACTGTTTACACGATTGGCCAAGATCACTAGAATAGAGCCAATAAGTTCCTCAGTCTCTCTCTGTCTCTGTCTCTCTGTATCTCTCCCTCTCTCTCTCTCTCTCACACACACACACACACCCATACACACACCCCTACCCACTCCTCAAATTTTTATTGTAATTCCAAGTGTAATTATACTCTTTTCTCTGCCTTTGTTTGCCAGTGATGAGCAATTAAAATTAAAATCAAACATTGAACCTTATAGACTCAATATGCTGCCACATCTAAAGACAAATTTGCGTAACATCTGCATATTGAATACAAAAAAGTATCAAAAATAATGACTTATTACATACAATTTTGTATTTTGGAGATTAAATGGGGTTCTTTGACCTCTAATATAGTAGGGTTAATCAATTATTTCAGTATTTGTCCTAAAGAACAACTGATATTTATAAAAAAAAAAGACATGATCTTTGCAAAGTGTTTTAATATATTATTTTGTTTGATTTTCAGAATAACAGCCCTGATAGAATGGCAGAACAAGTTCTGGCATATTACTGTGATGAAATAAATACATTACAAGAAATGACAAGCAGTATATTTTCAGGAAAATCCTGGACTTTCATGAACTGACGCAAAATGAAGCGACCAGAACCAGAAGAATATTGTGAACAGTAGTAGCAATATTGTTTAATGATCCACTGTGAATGATTTGCTATTCTCAGCAATACAAAGATGCAAAACAATTCTGAAGGACCTATGATGAAAATGGGATCTACCTCCCGAGAAAGAACTGATGGAACCTGAATGGAGATTGAAGAATACTTTTTTACTTTATTTTCCTTGGGGGTTTTTTTGGTCTATTTTTTTTCTCCCTACAACATGATAATATGGAGTTTTTAATTTAATATTTTATTTTCTCTGATTACATGTAAAAATATATATTTAAAATATTTAAAATAAAAAATATATATGTATGCATGTATGTGTGTATATATATGTATAAGCATACATATATACATATATATACATATACATATACATACACACACACACACACACACACACACACACACACACACACACACACACACATATATATATATATATATAGTCATGGAAAACTTATTTCCAAACTGGGAGAGAATTTGGAACTCAAAATTGTAAAAAAAAAAAAAGTCAAAAACTGTTTTTCATGTAATCAGAAAAAAAAATTAAAAAAACAGCCCTAATAGATGGGTGCTATTATTCTTATTTTCTGACTGAGGGAACAGAGGCTTGGAGAAGTTATGTGCTTTGCCCACTTTCACACACCTACTGTCAAAGGGAGATTCAAACCCAAATCTTTCTCACTGTATATTTTCTCCATGCTGCCTCTAAAGAACAGTCACATAACACATTTTGCTGCAACTGTTTTTACCTGGAATATTTTATCTAAAAGTTTTGACATAAAGATGAGGAAAAGGAAAATGACACATGCAACAGCAACAAAAGAATATAGTATTTTGGTCTCTAGTTTAAAAAATGGAAACTAAGAATAAGAAAAGAACAACAAAAACCCAGAATAGGTAAAGATGACAAAGGAAGTAGAAAAAAGCCATCATCATTAAAATAAAATTGAATTAGGAAATTCCTCTCAAGGTTATCATGGCATCAAGGCCATGGCCAGAGAATGTTAATTCTGCCTTGAGCTGTCAGCTGAGATTTCAAGGAAAGGTATAAAGAGCAGGAAATTGATTAGTGCACATACTTATCAAATGCTTTTCTGCAATCTTTGGTAAAAGATTCATAAAACTGAATCTCTCATTCAAAAGGCTGCACGTATAAGCCCTCTGAGCCTCAAAGAAGAGTGGTTATTTATGTATATAAGAAACAGATACAGCAAACTAAGAAAACTAAATTCTAAAAAAAATGCCATGTCAGAAAAAGTTACTGTTCAGGAAGAGATATGTAATCAATTGTCCATAGAGATGTAGATAAGATGGACATAAATCATTTGCTACTTTACAACTCAAACTGTTGTGTGACTGACAGCTTGTTCTCAGGTAGAGAGGATACTCACTTATTAATATCTTTTGAAAGATCAGGCGAGGCTATTTATCTCATATCGAGCCTCATCTAGGAGACTAAGTTCTTACTACTTCTACATGACCTTGAAAATGGAATGACATATTAGCTAGGTGGTGGGAGGTAGATTTTACAATAACAGTTAAACTCTTTTTTTACTAGCTGGAGCTTCTCAGTAAATAATTCTTTCAAAAATTTATTGCCACTGTTTTACACACAATGTGAAAAGACATTTTGGATCTTACATTCATGCTTCCAGTCCATGTGTATGTGTATGTGTGTGTGTGTGTGTGTGTGTGTGTGTGTGTGTGTGTGTGTGTTTGAGGCAGGCCTGCACTTTGCCAACATCAAACAATACCTTCAATCCACAGTATATAAAGATTGCATCATGTGAATATAAATATGAACCTATGCAGGCCAAGAATATTGACTGGGGTATGTATGTGGATATTTTTATCTTGGGTGATGCCTTTTTTTAAGCCTTGAAAACAATCTTCTACCTCCTAATGACCCTTCCATCGACAAATATACCAACTTGATTCAGTGAACAAAATGCTTCAGATCATGAGATCCTATTCCTTAGTTTGGTGAGCTAGCATTAAAAAGAAAATGACACAGTCTCAGCTCAGGAGCTAATGGGGTAATTGTTACCAACATGTGACACATTAGTTGCATGTCACATACACAGAGATATTATTTGTCTACAGTCACAGAAGTAGCCTGTAAAAAAAGAAAGCTTTTGAGAGAAAAGGGCAGAGCCAAGATGGTGGCTGGAAAGCAGGGGCTTGCATAAGCTCTCCCCCCAGGTCCCACCAAACACCTAAAAAAATGGCTCTGGACAAATTCTTGAGCTGCAGAACCCACGAAATAGCGAAGGGCAGTAGGGCTCCAGCCCAGGACAGCCTAGATGGTTGCTGGGAAGGGTCTATCGCAGGGAGCTGGGAGTAGAACAGAGCACAGCCCAGTGTTAGCTGTGCCAGGACCAACCAGACTGGCAGGTGGGTGGAATTGGCCCTAGCGCCTTGAATCAGTGAGCTGTGGCAGTTGCCAAACTTCTCAACCCACAAACAACAAAGACAACAGAGAAGGTTAGTGGGAAAAGCTACTGGGAAAGAGTGAAGGAGTTCAAGGTCGGCCACTACGCCAGAGATGGTGGAAGTGGTGCAGCTCTGAGACTGCTTCCAGAGCTACAGCTGCAGTTGCTTCTAGCCCCAGGCCCACCTGGTGGGAGGAATTAAGTGGCAGATCAGAGCAGGAATGCAGAGCCTGCTTTGCCCTCCCTGGATATGGGCTGTAATCCTGGTTGGCGGTTTTTGGGGGAGAAGGCGCACTGGTGTGGCAGAGCTTGCTGTATAGAAGTAGCTCTGAAAATAGCAGCACAGCCCCTCAAGCTTGGAACAAAGTACTCTCTGCCAGCAGTCCACCCCGACAAAAAGCTCAAGGGTCAATTAGTTGTCTGGGAACATGAACAGGCAGTGAAAATGGTCTCAGATTTAGACTCAGACTTTGGAATCTTTCCTTGGTGACAAAGAAGACCAAAACATACAGACAGAAGAAGTCAACAAAGTCAAAAAACCTACATCAAAAGCCTCCAAGAAAAATACGAATTGGTCTCAGGTCATGGAAGAGTACAAAAAGGATTTGGGAAATCAAGTAAGAGAAGTAGAGGAAAAATTATGAAGAGAAATGAGAAGGATGTGGGAAAACCATGAAAAACAAGTCAATGACTTGCTAAAGAAGATCCCAAAAAACACTGAAGAAAATAACACCTTAAAAAATAGACTAACTCAAATGGCAAAAGAGCTCCAAAAAGCCAATGAGGAGAAGAATGCCTTGAAAGGCAGAATTAGCCAAATGGAAAAGGAGGTCTAAAAGACCACTGAAGAAAATACTAGCTTAAAAATTAGATTGGAGCAAGTGGAAGCTAGCGACTTGATGAGAAATCAAGATATTATCAAACAGAACCAAAAAAATGAAAAAAGTGGAAGACAATGTGAAATATGTCATTGGAAAAACCACTGACCTGGAA
>CM053622.1:486552482-486568331 GCA_028646595.1 Phalanger gymnotis
GAGGCTTGTGTTCACAATACTGGAATGGGGAGATTGGTTTGCTAATTTGTTGCTCTGGGTCCTGAATAAATTTTTTGATGCTTTCTGCTTGGAGAAATCTGTATACCCAACGATTTTGAACCATTCAGATATTTATATGATCCTTTTAGAGATCATAAATTCAGCCTTCCTACTACAGGGGGGAAGTGGGGTGACAGAAGGGAGAGCTGACTGGGGAATGGGGCAATGAGAATATATGCCATCTTGGAGTGGGGGGGTAGAAATGGCGAGAAAATTTGTAATTCAAAGTCTTGTGGAAATCAATGCTGAAAACAAAAAATATTAAATAAATTTAAAAATAGGAAAAAAGAAGCTTTTAAATCATTCATTCTGAATATTTTTCTTCTGGAAGATATGGTAGGTATTTCAATACACTATTTAAAGTGTCTTCTATGCGAAAAAAGATAGTAAGTTGTAGTGAATAGAGGTCTATCTTTGGAGCAAGGAAGATGTGGGTTCAAGTCCTACTTCTGACACATATTAGTTGCAGGATCAGGGCAAAGGACTTCCTCTCTAAGTGCCCCAGGCAAGTCTCCAAGACTATAAGTTAGAGATAGTGCTGATCTGCATCCCTGAAAGTGGAGGGTATTTCCATATAGGAAGTCCCTTACATTGATGAAATGAAGAAATCAGAAGTTTAGACAAAAACAAAACAAAGGTCTCTCTCTTGATGTATACACACATGTAATATGTGAGTATATATGTACACGTATATGTCTACATATACATACACATATATGTGGTGGAAGTATATATTTTAAGTCTAAAATTTCCATTAAAATATTTGCATAATTACTATTTTCATAATTATCAGTCATCATAATTTCATAATATCAGTTGTCACCCCTTACTTCCTCTTCTTCCACTTAAACTCTGCAGTGAACCTCTTCCATCACAAATGGTAAATCACCTTTGGCAAGAAAACATATCCTCATCTTGTGGCTCACAACACCAAACATATAACAAAAGGGCTGCTTGATCTATCTTTCAAAGAATAGTCTATACTTTTAACACGTAGAGGCAACACATTGTTGGAGGGGAGCCTTAAGCATTTGTCTATCAAATAAAAGACTTTTTAATAGTTAACATTGAACACAATGAGATCTTGAGGTATCTGTACCTTTTAATTAATTATGTGGCTTTGGAAAATTATTTGGTAAAGCCAGTAGCCTGTTCCCTTCTTAATACTTTTATCAAGGCTGCCCTAAATAATCTCTCCCAAGTGATTATCCTCCTAAAGAAAGTACAGAGATGGTGAAATAGAAATAAGGGTTCATAGTGATTAATACTCATTCAATTATTTTTTCAGTAGTATAATTTATCTAATCTTTTCCAAGCATTTGCTATTTTCCTCTTGTTCGGAAATCTTAAAAATTGATTTTTGTGTCCCTACAACTGTGTCTTTTTTGATACACCTCTTGAATACACTCTAACCCAGCTGATATTCCTGTCTTGTCTTCTTCAGTGACATTTCTGTTTTCTCACATAGCATATCTTGTACTATGAAGATAGAATCTCAATATGGTGGCTCTTCATGGACAAGACAGTTTCTTATAGACAGCATGACAGGTCTTTTCATCTGTTTGTTATCATTTTTCATCGTTCAGTGCTCTCTGGATGATCTGTACTTATTGGGTTTCTAATTTTTCTAGAAACAATCCTCTTCACTTCTCATCATTTTGAGTAAAAATAGCTGCTCATAATCATCCATCACTCTCTTCCATATGATTTTACAAATTCATTTATATTCAAAACTATTTTTGCCCTTGCTGTTATGTCACTTCTTGGGAATGAGATGAAGTATGTGCTGGCTTAGGAGGTTTCTATGCTTGTTTGGTCTCCTGGTTGAACTGATTTACTTATAATAGTTAAACATCCTTAGGAAACAGGGATAATCTTTGATAATATCTATTCTTATATTAATTTTCCATTGCTTAAGCATCAATTGTTTAATTAAATAAGACAAATTGCAGGTGACATAGATAGATAATACTGTCTTTTCACTTTTGCTATCAAAATTTGGTACTGATATTGATCTTTGTCCTTAATACATCACTAATCTAATCTGGACTGCTAATTTGATAATAATTCTCATTCCAACAGTAAGTCACTTTATGTGTATTAGGATTTAATCAATTATCATTTTGGGGGTGATATTACTCAATGTTCCTATGTCCAGTACCTCTTTATTCTCTTGAAAATATTCATGTTATATAGGCATGAAGTTTCTGTCTAGTGTGCAATTGTCTGGTTTCTTTGTGTTTTACTCAATCTAGCATACATTTAACTATTCTTCCTTGTAACCAACATCACAATGAAATCAGTAAATTAGTAAAAATTGGTTGATTTGATTTGGAAGATTTTGTCAAGTTCTTTATAATTTTTTTAACCTTCTCTTCTGAGTTGGCACAGAAGCCATAATCATTATCAGATGGTCTTTTCAAGACTCACTATCATCACTGGTGTTCTTACTCTCTTCACATGCCTTCAAGAATCCATCTAAGCCAACTGGGCATCAGGAAGACCTGCCACTACCAAGGATTCCCTCCCCCACTGCCTTCCCTTTGAAACCTGTCCCAACAGTGAGTAGTCCAAAATCGATAGAGACTGCTTGTCACATGCCTTGGATGAGGAAGGAGCCACCAACTCTGGAGAGATAGAAAATTATCAGGCTTTACCATCTGCCATGAAAATGTATACTGAGGTCCTCCAGACTGTATGCCTTATTTCTATGACCTTCAGACTCTTGCACTGAGCTACTGATACAACATAAAAACTCCTGAGCCTTGCCACCCATCCCACAGCACCTTTAGAACATCTAGAACTTTCTAGCTACCCTGAAGGTGATATTTCTTTCATGTGTTGTTTCCTCCAATTAGAGTACCATGAAAATCTTTCTTGTTGCATTTGGATACATGATAAAACCAATTCAGTCAATTCTTTATTTGCCTCTCCAAGGATAATCTGTGAAGCATACCTTCATTTAGCTACAACTTCCTTTGTCTTCTGGTTTCTTCTATAATGAGAATATTCACTAGATAAAGCATATCACCAGAGAAATGTATTACTGGAAAAAAAGATGGATTCATCACATAATGAGAGAAAAGGATAACTTATAAATAGCCTACACACTCTACTGTACTCACATAATGTCAAAAGAACATAGGGCATGCCTCTTTCTAGAACTTAAAGTGGGTCTTCTGTTGATAATTTGTAGGACATTCATAAGTGACATGACAAATGGCCATGAATGGGCTGTGATCTGCATTAAGTGAGATGACATATGTAATGAACTTTGCAATATTTAATGAAGTATAGAAATGTTAGGTATTATTATTATTAATGATAAGAATTTTCATATCCCAGAGATTATAGGTCCAAAGGTGTATTCAAGCCTGAACTTTGTTTAGAGTGACTGGTAGCTGTGTTGCAATCTGCCAGAAATGTACTAAATAGATTTATTTACTATAACAGGAAGTTATTTGTTTTATTGGCTTATGGTATTTTTTAAAAAATCTACATTTAATTTTAAAAAATCAATAAGCTTTATCGAATTCACTTCTATCTCAACAAATACAAGCCAATGTCCTATAGAACAAATTAACTTATCTCAGAATCATATTGATCAAAATAATAAGAATCATTCGACAATGGGTGTGCCAAATCTCAGATAACCATCATAAAGGTTTGAAGTGTGGCATTGCTGTAAAAGTTAAAGAGCAAGCCTTGTAAGAATGTTACAGCATCTTGACTGTGCTAAATTGTGATGGTAGTAGAAAAGGAAAAAAGGTAACATCTTTTAAGGACACATTTATCAACTGTCACAGATTTGGGAGAATTATGATTATATAAGCCATCACTGCAGAAAGTAATATTTACCTGCTGTAAAATTTGTGGACATAAAACACGAAAGAGTAAAGTTACCACCATGACTCTCAATTAAGGACTTATTCTTTCCTTGCAAATGTTATTTTATTTTCTATTCTTCACTCACACTTTCCATAATTCCAATTTCATAATGTTTCCCCCCTGTAAACAGGGTTTGAGCTTACTCAGGGCTGAACATGGAGATGGTGCTACCCTAGCAAATCAGAGCAAATAATGATAGAACTCCATGACACTTTTAGAATTAGATTGACTGTGTCCCAGTGCCTTTAGCAAAGGGCATATAAATGGAGAATAAGTGACATAGATATTAAATTTACTGGCATCTATTTAGGTCACACATTTAGTATACTATCTAATATGTATCTTGTTATGTGTAGGACCAGTGGTTTCATTGGGGTAAGAACTTTTCGCTGATACAGATCACAACCTGTTCACAGTTTTAAAGGGCACTGGAGCCTGAGAGATTAAATTATGTGTCTAGAGTGAACTGAATCTAAGTCTTTCTGAGTCCAAATCCAGCAGTCTCTTGACTATAGTATATAGCTTTTTTTGCTTTCTAATACATTTCTCAAATTAATATATACTAATTCTTAAGGTACTATTTATTCACAGGTGATATTCTGTGAAGTGACAGGTCAGTTACTATCAGTTACAGAAACTCTTACACTTGTACAGACACTTCCCTCAATCCATTATGTTATCCTCTTTCACATTTAAATTGATCACTTTTTCCCAAGAAAAACAAAACATACAAGAGTTTTTTGCTTGAGTGATCTAGTGATAAAACATTATTGAGCAGCAACTAAGCAATACAGTACAGTGCTGCACTCGGTGTCAAGAAGATCTGGGTTCAAATCTCTCCTCAGATACATACTGGTTGTGTGAGCAAGCCATTTAACCTCTCTGGGCTACCTTATCTGTAAAATTACTATAATGTCACCTGCCTCATGGGATTGTTGTGAGTTATTGAGTAAGATAATATATGCAAAGTGCTTTGCAAACCTTAAAGCATCGCATAAATGTCAGTTTCTGTCATCATTATTATTATTTAATTAAAAATACCAAGTCATCTGCTTTACACAAAGAAAAAGCCCAAGGTTGATTGCTATTTATCTGAAACAGCATAAACGATTCATTGATCTCTTTGGTCTCATTGATGTAGGTACCACCACCAACAAAGATCTATCATGACTAATTCAAGCTTTATCCTTTGTGATTCTTCTAAATGTTTTTTCCATAAAATCCCACCAGAAATACTATCCAACATAGGCAATTTATGAAAAAAATATTGAGCTTTGGTTTTCCATGTGTTCTCTAATGTGGAAAGAAGGCTAATAGTCTTCCTCCTAGTCCAACAATTTCTTTGGGTAATCCTAAACTTTCCCCTAAAGAGGAGCAAAGTACAACAGACCATAGAATAAAGGAATTGTTGCATCAGTTTTTTCTTGTTCTAACTTCAGCTAATGCCTCAAGTCAAGACTATGCTGCAAAATTATGAGAATAACTACAATATAGAAAAGTGTCGATGAGAGAAGT
The DNA here is from genome assembly GCA_028646595.1 of Phalanger gymnotis. Taxonomy (NCBI): domain Eukaryota; kingdom Metazoa; phylum Chordata; class Mammalia; order Diprotodontia; family Phalangeridae; genus Phalanger; species Phalanger gymnotis. Next base: position 486,557,946 of record CM053622.1, read on the forward strand.
GCTTCTGTTATAAGGATAGCTTGGTATCTTTAAACACTACTTATTTTGCCATCAAGACATTCCTTGGATAGGAAGGTTATTGATCTCATTAATCAAAATGTACAGCTTAGTTGATCAACCTTCTGTGATAACAGGCATATATAGCCTCACTATAAAATTATTACTGCATGCTAGCCCCCTATAAATGCCCTAATAAGAGAGAGTGAGGAACAGAAGATTGGATAGGTATATAATATCTTAAGTGTTAAAATGCTTTTTCTAACTTTTAAAATATGAAATGGTATTTTTCTTTGTGGCTTCCATTTTGTAGCTAACTCTACTTCATTTAGGAAAATATTAAACTGCAGAAGTGCTCTCTATGCTCCTGTTATTCATATCTTAGCATCTCCAACTGGTATCTCAGAAACACATTTCTTGAGCATAAATCACTTCAGGAACAGGGTGTACAGAGATAGAGTATAAATTTCAGAAGCAGAGTTTAAATCATTTTACTAGCCTCCCTTGACATATAAACTATAGAGAAAGTGCCCACATAGAGCTTTTTATAATTTTTGTACATCAAAATGAAGCATAATCTTCAATTGAGAGTAAGGTAAATCAGCAACCTGTTGAATACATTCCACTAATCTGTTATCCATATTACCCGCAGGGATCCACTATTTTATTACTAGGTAACTTCAAAGAAATCATTTAGCTCCCTATTTGCCCCCAGCAAAGATTGTAAAACCAGCCTCTTACACAAGTAATATAGGGCATTCTCATTATTGGGAGAATTCTCATAAAGATGTCTTATGGTCCTTAGAAAGGAAGATACATTATTTTCGTATGGCCTCACTTCTACTGATTCTTGTTTTGTTCTTATACTATTAAGTTTCTTTCTGACTACCAGGAGCCGTATTCAGTCAATCATATACCCTATATCACAATAAGTTCACTATGGTGAAAACTCTAACCACAACTTGGGGTTCTACAGAAAAATCTTGATATTTCCATTTCTGCAACAATGAGCAGCTAAAGTGCAAATTCAAGGAATCCCAGAATCAGTAATTAAGTACCTACTATGTGCTTGATGTTATGCTAGAAGCTATCGCACAGAAAAATCTGTTCATTCATTCTTCATTCATTCATTCATTAGATATGAACAGGCTCTCTCCTAGTTCTCCTACCTATCTGACTGCTCCTTTTTAGTCTTTTTTTGCTGGATCTTCATCCAGGTTACACCTGCTAACCACAGGTGTCCCAACGAACTCCATGGCTGGCCGTTTTCTCTTCTCCCTATATACTACTTCCCTTGGTGATCTCATGAGCTCCTGTAACAACAATTCAGCTAGCAGCAACTGTTAAGGTATAAGACCAAACAAGACCAGCAACAAGAGCTGCCAGCACAGAATCTTTGATCTGCTTTACTAAGGAAAGCAATGTTTAAGGGGTTAACAATCTTACTTTAATCCAACATACAAATATCATTCACTTAGTTCAGGAGCAAAAGCCAGCAACCTGAGCTTCAGAGCAAATACAAACAAATTACAAACACACACAATACAAACAGACCAAATCACAATTCATAGTTACCAGGAAATTATCAACATGTGGGTTTACAAGCCAGAGGGCTCTTAATGGCTGCCCAGAGTCTCTTCAAGTCACACGCCACTTTTCCAGTGACTGAGAGCCTCAAGGGACAGTGACAACCTCTGGGTTTATATACCTTGCTCAGGGTCAAGGGCGTCACAATGTGCTATTCAAATCCAAGTGACCTAAAAGCATCACAAACCTGGGACTCAAACCCACGTGGCCTAAAAGCCTCTGGCATCACAAACATGTCACTCAAACCCATGCAAACCAGGATTTCACTTGAGGCAAGGAGGTCATCAAAGACTCCTAATTTAATCAAAGAAACAAAGGCCAGACTCATCAAGGGCACTTGATTAAATAAGTGCTCCAAAAGAGAAAACAGTAAAAAAGTCCCACCTTAATTAATATTACAGCTCCCATGGATTTACTTATCATTTCTATATTGATGATTTTCAAATCTACTTGTCCAGTCCTAACCTCTATCCTGACCTCCAGTCTTGCATCTATCTCCAACTGCCTATTAGAGTTAGACATCTTAAATTCGACATTTGCAAAATTGAACTTACTAACCTTCTCCCGAACTCTATCCCTTCCATATTTTTCTATTAATGTTGAAGACACTGCCACCTCCCAGTCCCCAAAGACTGAAACCCAGGTATCATCCTCTGCTCTTCACAATTTCTCAAAACCCTGCAAAGACTCACATCCAATTTCTTGCCAAGGTGTATTGATTTCACCTTTGCAACATCTCTCGAATATAACTCCTTTTCGTCTCTGATCGATTAATCAATTAACATTTATTAAACGTCTACTATGTGCCAGACACTGTGCTAAGCACACATTGTACCCTATGAACATAGTTTAAGGGACTGAGCATGTTTAGCCAGAAGAAAAAAAGATACAGCTGTTTTTAAATACATGAAGATGTGTCAGATAGAAAAGAGTTTAGATATTTTTTGTTTGGTCCAAGGTGACAGCCAATTTTTCTACCATCAAGATAGTATTTTTCTCTTGTAATATGAATTCATGATTAAGTATAAAGTTATTATCACCCGAAGACAGTGGGGAGATGGTAGTGTTTGTCATAAGCCTACTGGCTATCCCCCAAAAAAGGTCCTTGGCCTGAGTATGTATTTCAAAGGACTTGGGATATTGGCTGATATCTCATTCCAACCATCACCAAGCACCACAGCTGTCTGTGTGAAGTCTTGAATGTAGTTCTGCAGCCTACCACTATGTTGTTATAACAGAGAAACAGCACTGTCCATTGAACCTCACCATAATTTCCATTTCTTTAAGAGATGCAGAATCACTTCAATGGCTAAAATAACTGTCTCTTCAAAAGTTCTAAATTTGCAATTTGTTTATATGCGTGACGATAATCGTATAGAGTAGAACCATGTTATTAATGTTTTTAAAAATTTAAGATGAGGGAGGTTGGACTTGCGGTTTAATAGATGTAGAGAATTCCTGGTGTAGAAATATCCTCCACAGATGTAGACTGGCAACTCACTGCAATTTACAATCCTAGAGAATTGCTTAGGGAATTGAGAGGTGAAGTTACTTGCCCGTGGTCACACAGACAGTATGTATCAGAAGCAAGACTTGGACCTAGGTCTTTCTGATTCCAAGATAGGCTCTACCGACTATACAACACTTCCCCTCATTGATGATTACCTGTGGATATGTGTATTCATAAAATCTCGACACATGTGATATAAGACTATGTACATATGCATGGCATATATACATATGACTATATAATGTACACTGTGTCAACATACATACTATGTATACATAATACACAATACATATATATATATATATGTATATACACACACACACATTCATATGCCTTATAGTTTAAAATATTATCCACTAAAATTTAACACAGTAAAAGCTTGGAATAGCTTCAAAAAAAAAAGAATGTTAATCCTGATCTCCAACATTTTAAATCATCATTATAGTTTCTACTATATGTATTTCTCTTCTTGGTATATGTTTTGAGACTATTTCTGCTAGATAAAAAGAGTGATATCAGTAAATTCTGATGGTTGACTAAATTTATCACATGGCAGAATACCATGGTTGTGGTTTTTCCCCCTACTCAGGATTTATTGATTTGCTATCAATAGTTCTAACCGAATACATTTTAAAATAGCTGTTTTCTATCACTTTCTTGGGATCATAGCAATTAGGATGTGTTAATCCATTTATTAGTTCACATTTCAATGTTAAATGTTAATGTAAAAGCTTGGCAATGTTGTTCGACTTGTTGCTATAATCTACTGTGGCCAAAGTGGTATATCTTGTAATTATATGCTCTATTCCCCCATTAACTGTAATACAACTCCTTCACCTGTCACTAACCAATTGTCATTTCTTTATCTACTTGGGATGACATGTGTCTCTATCCTTATCTAATTTGTTCATGATTTTGAGGCTTGAGTATGGCTCATTAATGTTTTAGAATCATAAAAATCACACAGCTATTAGAGATATTACCAGCTGCCTACATCAGCCCCCTCATTTTCTAAGTGTGAAACTTGTGGCTCAGATAAATTGGCTTTGCCCAAGAACACACACTTATTGGGAAACTTAGTGGGCAACTCAGAAATACTGCCTTCTAGTATAGCGCACTTTCCCATGAACCTCAAAAGCTGTTTAAGCTGCAGGCATATTGAAGCAGTCACTGCTTAAACAGTAAAGCCTAGCTTTAGTTGTTTAGGTAATGATGAAGTTTCATTTAGTCACAGTTAGCAAAAGTAATAGCAGACATTGATATAGAATCCAAAGTTTGCAAAGCACTTCATATTTATCATCTTATTTGAGTCTCACAATAAGATAGGTGCTATTATCCCTACAGCTGCAAAAAGCAGCTAGGTGGACCAATGGATTGAGGCTTAGAGTCAGAAAGATCTAAGTTCAAATCTGGCTTTGGACAATGACTAGCTAGATGTATGACGCTGAGCAATTTAACCTCTGTCTGCCTCTATACAACTAGAATAATAATAGCACCTACCTTAAAGGGTTTCTGTGCAGATCAAATGAGGTATTATTTGTAAAGGTGCTTAGTTCAGAGTCTAGCACATAAGCAGGTACTTATTAAATGCTTATTCCCTCCCTCTCTTCCCATTTCACTGGTGAGGAAGCTGGGTCTCAGAAAAGTCAAGTAATTTTCCTGTGGTCATGTGGCTAGAAAGTGGCAGAGAAGGGACTAAAACCCAAGTCTTTGTAAGTAAAAAAAAAAAAAATCCAGCAATTTATCCACTAAACCATACAGCCTCTACAACTACATGGCCTTTTTCTATGCATGCCAAAATCAGATCAGTTCCCTTAATTATTTACTTCAAAGTTGCATTAAGGTTTTCATCAGCCCATTGCATTGTTAAGAAAAACAATCATAGTCATGTTCAGCAGCATGTCAAACAGTAGCTTACAATATTCCCAAGTGCAGCCCAACAACATTAAAATGTAATTTGGAAACAAATATTTAACTAAACAAGATTATAAAAGAAAGAAGATAATGTTAATATGTAGTTTCTAAGTCAACATGTGGCTAGCAGGGATCCTTATGTATAATCCTTAAGTGGCCCTGTTTCTCTTTGAGTTTGACTCTACTGATTTAGAGGGACCCTTTGGATCACTATGCTTGCGTGAACCCAAGCTTCACTGAGCACTTGGTATATGCCTTGAAGTAATTAGTTTCTACGAAGCTGGCCTTGTAAACCTCAAACCAAAAAAATGACAGCAAACATCACATACACACCATTCTGAATATAAGGAAAAATAATGTTCTAACCATAGCTTTGGCCATATTTAATTGCAAAAGTGAAAGGGAAATCGAGTGATTAGAGACTCACATGATCATGGATTTAGAGTAGAAAAAGACCCCAGAGTTCATTTAATCCAACCCTCTCATTTTAAAGATAAGAGGTTAAATGATTTGTCCAAAGTCACACTTCCACTCACCTTTGTGCAACTGGATACTGAAATTATTCAGGACACTGGTCATATGTGCATGTCTTAAACATATGTAGGGAGAACTTTCTTGAGTAGCTTATTTCCATATTTTATCATGCTTCTAGTACCTAATGGAGCATTTTGCACATAATAAGCACTTAATAAACTTCTGCTGAATTAAATTTGACATCCTCTCTCATGTCCAATCAAAAATAATTTCTACTCTTATTTCATCTATCTTATTTATATTCAGTGTTTTTCAAATAGTGGAAATAATTAGTCTTATCTGACAACTAGAAGAGATGATAGAGATTTAGTCCAATCCACCAAATGCTGTATCCACTCCTCAAGCAATCCAAATACCAAATGCTGGCCCTACCACAGAGGGTGCACTGGGCCTTGGCATTGTGATACAATGATCAAAAGCTCAATAGTTCAATCGTTTCAAGGAGTTTGCCACCCACTTCATACTCTGTTAATCATCCTCATTGCTTCTCCTTTGAAGCCCTTTCAGCTTTGCCACAAACTTGTCACAGACTCTTTAATGTCTGACAAAAGACATTACTCCCTTGTCTTTTCAAGTCACATGCAGAATCAGAAAAATTGAATGTTTGTGTTTTTCTGGAAAGGCCCTTAGAGATTATAGAGTTATAGACATAGAGCCGAAAGAAACCTTAGAGGTCAATCCAGTGGAAACCCCTTGTTTTACAAATAAGGTCCAGGTATTAAGCAGCCAAGGCAGGCTTTGATGCTCAAACTCCAAGTTCCTTCCACTGTGTGTTCTTTCCACTATTCTGCCTCCACAGTCACATAGCTAGTTACTGGCAGAGCCAAGACTAGGCTTCTGACCTTATCATTCCACTGAAACCACCCTCGTCAAAGTTAGTAATGAATCATCTTTTACTTGTCAAATCCAATGGCCCTTGCGTAACCACCATTCTCCTTGACCTCTCTGCAGCCTTTCAAACTGTTGGTCACTCTCTCCTCCTTTATATTCTCTTCTCTCTCTAGGTTTTCAGGACACAACTCTCTCCTGATTTTCCTCCTACCTTTCTGATCGTTCCTTCTCTCTATCCTTTACTGGATCCTCTTCCAGATCATGCCCGTTAGGTAGGTGTCCCTTAGGGTTCTGTCTTGAACCCTTATTTCCTCACCCTCTAAACTACTTCATTTGGTAATCTCATCAGTTCCCATAGATTTAATTACCATCTGGAATTGGATGTCCCGTAGACATCTTCAAATTAGTATGTCCAAAATGGAACTTCTCTTTCTGTCTAAACTGCCCCCCTCCTCACCTTCCCAGTTCCTTTAGAGGGCAATACCATCCTCTCAGTCCCTCAGGCTCACAAACTAAGAGTCCTGGATTCCTCACTAACTTTCATACCCCATCCCACACCGATATATAATCTGTTGTCAAGGCCTTTCAACTTAACCTTTGCCACATCTTTTGTATTTGCCCCCATTTCTTTTCTCTGACCCTGCCACCACTGTAGTTCAGGACCTCATCACTTCATGCTAGATAACTGCATTAGCTTGCTGGTGGGTCTGCCTCAAATCTTTCTGTATTCCTATCCATTCTCCATTCAGCCACTAAAGTGATTTTCCTACTTAAACTCCAGTGGCTAACTATAGCCTCCAAGATCAAAAACAAAATACTCAGGTTGACATTCAAAGTCCTTCATAACCCAGGCCCCTCCTACCTTTCCAATCTTATTGCCCCTCCTACCTTTCCAATCTTATTGTACTTTACTCCCCCCCAATATGTATTTTTCAATAAAGTAACACCCACCTTCTAGCTATTCCATGAAAAAAGACACTCCATCTTTCAGCTCCATGCTTTTTTTTTTTGGTTGTCTCCCATGCCTAAGATGCTCTCTCTTCTCCATGCTTGACAACTAACCTTTCTGACTTCCTTTAAATCCCAACTTAAATCCCATCTTTGACTGGGAAGCCTTCCCCTGTTATTCTAGCACCTTCCCTCTGTTAATTATTTCCTTTTTATCCTGAATATAGCTTGCTTTGTGTGTATGTATAATATGTTTGCAAGTATGTGAACACACATATGTATACATATATATATATATATACATGTGTATATATTGTACTTTATCTCCCCATCAGATGGTAAGCTCCTTAAGCACAAGACCTGTCTTCTGCCTCTTTCTTTTTTTTTAGACCCAGCACTTAGCAGTGCTTAGAACATAGTATGAATTATTGATAGAACCTTCTATAAAACATCTCAACGTCCTCTTGGTTTCCGTCACAAAGGCATCATTCTTAACTTATTATCTAACCTAAAGTTAGCTTTCACATGATGCACACAGTTTTGGGAAAGCTGATGTGTGTAGTTATGCAAAAATAATTTTTGTTTCCAAATCTAAATTTTATGTGCCATTATTTATAGAATTTATTTTGGAATCTACTCTATGCTTCAGGGTCAAGAAGCTGAATTCATTTTTTAATTTATTAATTAATTTATATAGTTTATAATCTTACTTGCTATAATACTAATTTTTCTACTTTCAATCTGAAGGCTATACAAATTGTTGACATTAATTCATCCTATTGTGACTCTTTTTCTTCCAACTTTGCATGATAAATTAATCCTTTTAATAGTAATTTTTGTGTATTGCTTATAAAGTTTTCCATTAAAAACTTTGGGTAACAAGTGGTTCATCTAAATCTATATTTGTTTTAATTGAAAATAAACATGTTGGAACTGGTCTTTATACAATCTGGACTTTCTAGTTCAGTTGGTTTGAGCATATTGAGACCAGTGTTCTTGTTTGGACTAGAGTGAAGTTTGATTAACTCTTAATGTTTCATAGTCACAGACTTTACTCCTAAACCCTAGTCAATTAGCTAAAGAATGTATGGTGTATGCTTCTATTACTGTTGCAAGGGAGTGCAGATGGTTCAGTGCAAATCCATCTCCATTATGGAAGAAACAACTGAAATCACCAGTTCTATTGACAGTAAGACAATAGCTTCATTTTCATGTACAAAAAACACCTAGAACAGTAGGCACTTAAGATTGACCAAATACAGGCACACTGAGAAACCCTAGGAGACCAGTGAAGTAGTCTTAACTGTTCTAGATTTCAATGTGGAATTATGGAAAAAGATTGACTAAACTTTTCACATGCTTTGACTCAGCAAACCCACTACTGGACAAACAGCCCAAGTATGTCCAAAAACAAAACAAAGGTACAATACATATATCCCAAAATATTCATATTTGCTCTCTTTGTTATATCAAAGACTAGAAATAAACTGAAGTGCCTACCAGCTGGGGAATGGCTTGAAAAAACTTTGGTATATGAATCTAATGGAATTTTAGTATGTCATAAGAAAAAATGAATATGAAGAATTACAAGAAATATGTGAGATCTGTATGAATTAAAGCAAAATAATCAGAACCAAGAAAACAGTATAGGCATGTAAAGTTCATACTACTATAGTAAAAGGAAGTTGAATTCCAAGTAACAGAAAACACAATGAAGGCTCCAGGAAACAGGTGGGAGAAAAATAAGATAGAGTATTATCATATATGGTCATTATACTAGAAATCTATACCTGGTTTTCCTTTGTGCATAAGATGGTTCAAGGAAAGTTGGGGTGAAATGATTGGGATATGAAGATAAAGCATATGGTAAAACATTTCGAAATACTTAACAAATACTAAAAAATGGTGAAGATTGAAAAACGCTATTTTTCAAGAACTCTTTGAAACATATAATGTAAAAATACTTTTATCCCCATCTTTCAGAAAAGGAAAGAGAAATTTCTAGAGGCTAAATGACTTGCCTAGTATCCCCAACTATTAAGTGTGAAATCCATAGTCTTTCACAATGCTGTGTCTCAGAGTTGGAAGAGTGGTTCCAATTATTTATGTAAGGCAATTGGTTGAACCTGGATTGAAAGCTGTATTTTACTTTAAAGTGACGATGGGTTGTAGTTTTCTTATCCTGTTCCAAACATGGTATTAATAGCATACTTCCTGAAATTGTCTCCACTTTATCAATATATAACTCTTGACTTGACAATTTATTCCTTAGCTAAATTATGTCACTGGTTGTCGGGTTTGCTCATTTCATCCTGCAAAACTTAACAGTTGAAAGACATTCCAAAGGTCAGTTGCAGCCAACTAATTTCCAGATCTGTTTAGTGATGATAAAAATTGCTCAAAGCTTCTTTAGGAACTCATTAGAAAAATTCTCAATGTTTCAGAGACCCATGGGATCTTGGAACCATCAGGGAGAGATCTCAGGCATCACCTAATTTTACCTTCTGCTTGATGATACATGAATTCCCCCTACAAGATCCCTGATCAATGGTTATTGGCCTCCACAAGCAAACTTCTAGTAGCAGAGAACTACTTATTGTCTGAAGTACCTCATTCTTTTGGACATTTTAATAGGTAGGAAGTTATTTCCAACATTAACCCAAAATCAGTCTCCCTGTAACTTCAATCCATTGGTCCTAGTTCCACATTTGACTCTAATATTTAATATTTGACTTAATATCTCAGCCATCTTCCACATGACAGCCTTTCATAAATTTAAAGACAGAATTATGTCACCCCTTAAGTTTTCTCTTCTCCAGACTATATATCCTCATTCTTTGACCAATCTGCATATGACATGATTTCAAGTCCACTCGTCTTTTTTATTGCCTCCTTTAAATCTGGGGAAGCTCATTAACATTCTCTTTTAAGAAAGCCTAAACACAGGGGCGGGGGCCAAGATGGCAGCTGGAAAGCAGGGACTAGCGTGAGCTCCCCGCCAAGTCCCTCCAAAAACCTATAAAAAATGGCTCTGAACCAATTCTAGAACTTCAGAACCCACAAAA
>CM053622.1:486568831-486588646 GCA_028646595.1 Phalanger gymnotis
AGGGACAGGGTCAAGAGAGAAAATTCAATAAAGGGGGATAGGTTAGGAAGAAGCAAAATATAGTTAGTCTTTCACTACATGAGTATTGTGGAAGGATTATACATAATGATATGCATGTGACCCATGTTGAATTGCTTGACTTCTTGGCGGGGGCGGGGGAGTGGGTGGGAAGGGAAGAGGGGAGAGAACTTGAAACTCAAAGTTTTAAAAAATAGATGTTCAAAAACAAAAACGTTTTTGCATGCAAATAGAAAATAAGATACACAGGCAATGGGGCATAGAAATTTATCTTGCCCTACAAGAAATGAAGGGAAAAGGGGATGGGAGGGAAGTGGGGTGACAGAAGAGAAGGCTGACTGGAGAACAGGACAACCAGAATATATGCCATCTTGGAGTGGGGGGGAGGGCAGAAATGGGGAGAAAATTTGTAATTCAAACTCCTGTGAAAATCAACGCTGAAAACTAAATATATTAAATAATAAAAAAAATTAAAATTAAAAAAAGAAAGCCTAAACACAAAAATCATCTCATGAGTGCAGAGTATATGGTAGGTCTCAGATTTCCCTTGTCCTAGATATTAATTTTCAATGAATGTTGCATCAGATTCTTTCACAGCCACAATATACTGCTGACTTTTGTTAAGCTTGTAATCAAAATAAAAGTTCAATATATTTTTTTCACAAGAACTACCATCTTTCCATCATCATGTACTGTGCAGCTGAATCTTGGAAACTTAAATGTATTCCTATTAAATTTTCATCTTCTCAGATTTGGACAACCATTCTGGCCTGCCAAGGTCTATATAGATTCTATTTCTATCGTCCAGTGTGTAAGCTATGCATTCTAGTTGTGTGTCACATATGTCTGATAACAATGACATTTATATCTTTACCTAAATAATTTATAAAAATGTTGAATAGAATAAATGCAAGGCCAGAGACATTTAATCCCATGTAATGTTGATCTATTAATTAATACTTTTTGAACCTAATCATTCAACCAGATCCAACTGGGACTGGGAATGGGAGTAGTGGGTGAAAAGATATAATTGTAGAGTTAAACTAAACAGCCTCTGAGGTCCCTCATAAGTCTGACACACTGTGATCCTTTGAAAAACTCTGCTTGCTAAAGGAATGTTTATCTAAAGAAAACCAAGTACCAGTTTAAAACTGCTAGGTCAGCTATAATGAGATATTGGATCCTTTAAAATCAGATGTTAAAAGTCCAACTACATTGTAAAAAGGTATGAAAAATCATTAGTAAGAGAAATAATGAATGGGTTCCCCTTTACTAGAGTCTTCAAGAAAAGGCTCAATAACTACTTCTTGGGTGAATTCTTGTGAATTGCAGAGTAATTGTAGAGTGAACTCTTGTGCAAGTATTAGTTAGACTAAATTGGCCACTGAGGTCCTTTAAAACTCTGAGATTCTGTGTTTCTCAGAATCAACTTTGAATTCACTTAACTGTACTATGGGTACCTAGGTGGCACAGTGGATAGTGCCAGGCCTGGAGGTAGGAAGAATCATCCTTAGTTCAAATCTGGCCTCAGGCACTAGCTGTGTAATGCTGCGTTACGTTAAATGACTACTTAACCTTGTTTGTCTCAGTTTCCTCATCTGTAAAATGAGCTAGAGAAGGAAATGGCACTCCAGCGTCTATGCAAAGAAAACCCAAATGAGATAACAAAGAGTCAGACGTGACTAAAACAAGTGAACAACAACTCTACTATATTATCTAGGACACATTTATTTCTCTTTCTTACCTACAAGAATATCGTGAGAGAATATGTAAAAAAAATACTTGCTGAAATCAGATGTTATATTGACCACATTCCAGGCACAATAGCCTAGTAAAACCATCAACAGAATAAATGAGGCTATTCTGGGATGATTTGTTGATCTATTCTGGCTACTAGGGATCACTGCTTCCCATGTTAAGTGCTAGTGAACAATCTGCTCTAAAATTTTGCCAGGAATTCATGTCAAGCTGACAAATCTATTATTTGCAGACTTTACTTTTCTTGTATTTTGAATTCCACAACATTTGCTCATTTCTTTTCAATCTTTAGAATGTCTCTTTTTCCTCTTGATTCCTGAAAGATGATCTAGAGCACCTGAGCAATCAAATCTGCAGTCTCTTTTGGAATCCCACAATGCAATTTTGGCCAAGAGACTCAAACTCAGTTTTAGAGGACCTGGTCTTCCCTTACTATCTCCTCTCTTATTTTTTTTTAATTGTCTTTTATTTATTTTTATATTATTTTATTTATTTGTTATTTTTATTACTTTCTTCACCATTTTTGTTTGATCTCTTTGAGACTGAAAATCATTCTCCCAACAGAGAAGTTGAGTTGTATGTAAATAGTTCTTTTGGGGGGGGGGGCGCTTTTTCTATCATCTATTAACATTATATATACTCTATTGACCCTAAGACCTACTCGTTCTTTGTCATTCTTGACCCAAACATAGCTTAAAAAGCCATTCCTGGTTTTCCACAACATTTCCCCCAAGGCTAAGCTCATTTTTCATTTAGAAGGGTAAAATGTAGACTAGAGTGAACAATACTATTATTCTTTTTTTCACTCTTCCATAACAATTCCTGGTGACTAACACAGTTCTGGCCAAGTCTCACTTTAGCTTACAGCTTTCCAGTCAAAGGGTGACCAACTACCATACTTTTAAAAGGTCATAAGAGAGAAAAAGTTGATAGAAAAGTTATCAAATCAGTCTACAGTGTTTAAGAAACTAAGATAGCTGGGGAGTAATTTCTGAAGTTATCAAGTATATACTATTTAACTTTTCATATTGTTATTTTATTCAGACCAAGTGCCCTCCCCATGTGTTCTTTTATTATCTCTCTGGATACCTATTGAATAAGGAAGAGAAAAGAAGGCTAAAATAAGGAGAGTGTTTGACTGTTGTCATGGAAATATATGTTAGCCAGTTTTCATGAGCAAAATCCCTGTACAAAAGGGTTACCAACCTGTTTATGAACTTGAGAGCTTCCCTGGTCAACCTCTGAGTGAGATTTTCGTAAGACATTGGCTGCTGGACAACCTCATGGTTCCTCATCAAGATGCAGTTTAAAGGCCGGAAAAAATGAAGGAAACAGGCTAAGAGTCCAATTATAGTGGCTGCTAATAAAAGACAGGAAAAGAACACCCAGTGAGGGAGCCGAAAGAGGCCAAGGCAATTGAGTGCCTCCAAAGTGACAAGGGCAATGCCAACAATTTGCAGGGGAATGAAAACGAACATATGAATGGCTGTGGTAAACACAGTGCCTGATCCTGGCTTGCAATCTCTCAAATTGGTCACTGGAAGTCCATAGAAGTGATCAAAACCATGATTTAAAGGGTGGTGACAGAAGTCATCTCTGCTGTTACAATTTATCCCAAGGTGCCATTTTCCTATGGAAAGAGAAATATATGAGACACATATTTTCAGGTAAATTTTCTGAAGTTCCTGACTTTGAATGCTAAATCTGACCTACAAATTTAGGTGATTTCTACCTACTGAATAATTGAGTGTTTTGATTCTGAACTTAAACACACACAAAAAAAATAGCATTTTGATACACATGGACAAACACAAAAAGCTGATTCTATATAATGCCACAAGGCTTTTTTTTCTTAGTGCTTGTCTTTTTTTAATATACAAGACATTCTGCATATTACTTTCAAAATTGTACTGTATTCCTTTCAAACTTCCTTTTGTACTATTCTCTGTGCTTAGAAAATATTACAATGGCCCCCTTTCCTTTTCTATCTCTATTGCTAACTGTCCACACCCACTGGAGCTCCATAGTCTAAAACTAAATATGTATGTCCCACACAGTCTAAGGTTTAAAAATGTATTTCTATAAGCAAACAGACCTGATTTTGTCTTTATAGCCCATTAAATGTCTTTATTAAGTCAGAAATCACAACATATGTAATATAGGCAGTTCCTGATATGTGGCACAGTTTCCTGAAGAATTTTCTTTAAATCAGTTTCTTTATATTCATCCTTATTTCCTTATTCCAATTTCATGCAAAAAAAAAAAATATGGACCTGACACAAAATATCACTGAATGATACAGTAAATATTTTAAAAGATATATTTTAAAGACAAATGACAAATTTTTGTTTTTTAAATAAAGTTAATGCTGCCATCCAAAAGTAGCAAGGAAAAAAGCTTATCTATCATAAAGAAAGAAAAGTAGACAGAGAAGCAGAGAATCTGAATTCTCTGGCTTTTGCCACATATGAGCTATGTGGCCTTGACAAATCCCTTAATCCCTCTGGCTCTCAGTTTCCTCAAATGTAAAATAAGATGTTTGAACTAGATGACCTCTAAGATCCTTTCTAGCTTTAAATCTATACATTCATAGTAGGATGCCACATCGTAGGAAAAATTATTCTGAATGAACACTTATGAATAGTGGCCAACTTTTCACTTCACTTAGGTTAGGCCAAAATAAGCTAAACAATGGTATTCTCTTTTCAAAAGAACAACACATGATATGAGGCAAATGTGACATGCAAAACACATTCTTGTTCAGTTTTAGAAATAAAGGTGGAAGTAATAATATTTAGTCATATGTTGTATGAAATGTTTACTTCAACAGTTCACAAATAAAACCACAAAACAAAACTGTGATTTCATTGTTATAAATAATGCTTCAGAACCATGAGTCATTGTGGTCAAAATAATTTCTTACCTTATTGCCAAACTTCTAGGGATAGAGTGTAAATTTTGCTAAGTTTGTGCACAGGTGACAGTCTGCCTGGTCCTTACCTGAAACCTTTCCAACTTGGTAGGCCTTTCTAGATCTGGTGATCCACTGGCTTAAACTTACCTGAACCTACCTGAAGTAGAACTTCTTAACTGGAGGATGATTTTATATAAACATATATAGGTATGAAAACATTTTGTTATATACATACATACATATATATATATATATATATATATATATAATGCACAAACATAAATGTTCAATATATCCATTCAGAATTTGCACAAATTTCAGAGGATTGCATATTTAGAGCTAAGAAGGACCATAGTGGTCATCTAATCCAAGCCTTTCATTTTCAGATTCAGAAACTGAGGCTCAGGGAATTTGAGTAATTTACTCAATACCATATATAGTTATGTCAAAGTTTGAACACAGTCCTCTAAAACTGAAACCCCAGGCTATCATCCTTTCTATAAAAGTAATAAATGTTACTTTCAGAATTTATCTCAAATTATCTCTGACACACAATTTTATGTCACAAGTGTGTCTCAGACATACTTTCATTTGTCCTTGTAACATTCCCATTGCCTTGCCCATCCTACACCTATATGGAATCTAGCACATTACAAGCACTTAATAAACTTTTGTTAATTGACTTCTCTGTAAAGTTCCTTCTTCTTTCTATAATCTTAAGTTCCTTTCCTCCCCCACATTTCTCTCAACTGTCTCTACCTATCAGGGCTGTAGAATAGCCTTGGTTCTTCAAAAGCTTGGCAAAAGTGATTTCATTTGCAGGAAGTCCACCTGAAGAAGCAGAAAATAGGAACACTCCAACCTTAGAGCGTGAAGCCATCCCTGGACCAGGTGAAAAAAAAAAAGAAGTAGAACATTAGCAAGAGATGTTTTCCTAACAGAAAAAAATTATCAATAAAAATTTTTAAATTGATTTTTACCTGATCGGACAGGGTAACGGCCTGTCAGGAAAGCTGCTCTGCTTGGGGTACACAGTGGAGATGCAGCTAAGTGCTGAGTGAATTTCACTCCCCCTTTGGCTATCCTGTCAATATTAGGAGTTCTAGGGAAAGGAGAAGAATAATTTCATTGTAATTGCCCTAAAACTGAAGTTTTTTAATTATAATAATAGCTAGCACTTATACAGCACTTAAAGTTTTGCAAAGCACTTTATATGTTATCTCAATTGATCTTCACAACTCTTAGAGTTAGGTACCTTAGGATTTGAACTAAAGTCTTACTGACCCTGAGTTTAGCACAGGATCCACTAAGCCACACATCTGCCCCATTATATATTTTATAATTAATGTTTTTTTTCTAATTAATATTTACCTTCTGCTACACAGAAGTCTTTGTTTAACTAGTGCTCATTTGTAAATACACTACCAAGATGCTATATATTGAAATCTAAGTTTTCGTGGTGCCATTTCTCTGAGAATTGACATTCTAACAGCCTCCTTCTGGATGAACTGGATATTCAAGCCTACCTAAACATTTCATCCCCTTCACTCCTCTTCACTCATCATTTTGCAAGTATCATTTTGATTTTTATATAATATTCTCACAGAAGACAACTACAATCATTCAATTGATTCCTTGCCAGAATTATTTTTGTTTCTCCCCAGTATTGTTTGGCTTGGATTTCAAGGCCTAAGAAGGTAACACCTATATCTGCTAACTCTGAAACTATGTTTATTTGCCATAGCCCATGAGAGGGGAAGAAATAAACAATGAACTAACACTGTGAAGAAGAAATTGTGGATTTGAAAATTAAGAGAAGCAGAGAAATTAGATTACTCCTGAAGTGTACTTTTCTCATCGTGAAGTCTTTCCTTCCTGGGAACTTCAGTACCTTATCCTTTCCAACGAATGAGGTGGTGACAGGAAGTGGGATTAGAGACTTTGAGTCTTTTCTTTCCTTACTAAGGGTCTGATTAATGATGATTAATGATGATACTTTGATTTTCTTACAAAGGCAGAGAGCAGGGTCATCACTTTTTTTTTTTATTTGTGGACTAACTGAATATCAAGGAAATGAGAGGGGGAAAAATTCAAGAAAAAAAAAAAACTAATATAGATGAGCCAGAGAAGATTTCTAATACAAAGAAAGATGCATATTTTAAATATTAAAAACACCCTGGACAGACTGCAAATCAAATGGCTAGAAAATTACAAAAAGTATAAAACAGTGACATGCAATTCAATAAAAACTGTAAGAAAGCGGAGTAGCATATCCCAAATATAGATCTAGAAAGAATTTCCAACATCTGAAAGTTTTCTTTCAAAAATGTGTTTTAAATGAGAAATTTGTAATCCTGCATTTGTAATCCTGTAGCTCAAACTGAAACAAAAGGCAATATGACTTCTACTTTAAAAAAGCAAGTTACTCATGAAAAACAAAATTTAATTTTAAATTAACTACGGAACACGGTTTTTGGACTGCTGAAATTATCCTCATTGGAAGTCGAAATTGGTTTCCCTGTCTCAAGTCTTGACCTCCTCAAGTCTATTCTCCACTCAGTTGCCAATGCTAAAATAATATTAATACTAAAGCATAGGCCTAATCATGTCACTCCCCTGGCCAGACTTCAGTGGCATATTTCTGGAATCAAAAGCATTTTAACATAGAGAAAGTAATGGAGAGGTTAGCTGAGTAAAATGAAAATAAATCAGTATCTATAATCATTTGATAACAAGTTTACTAGTTCACATGTCAGAAAAAAGAAGTAGATTCAAATATTTATTATTCATAGTTCATTTTGGAAAATTCTAATGAAAGGAAATAATATTTTACAGTCTACAATAATTTTTTTATTGCTTTCTATTTGTGATAGTTCTCTATGGAACTTTTATATAATCGCTTCCATATTGTTATAAACATAAAAAGAACCCTGAAAATCAATATTTTAGTATAGCAAGGATTTATTTTTCTTTTTTTTTTAGCTTAAAGAATAAGGGAGATGCTCTTATTTTAGATCAATTTATTCTATTGAAACCTTGGAAATAGGATATCTATGCTGTATTTCTAAGGCAGTAATGCAAAATACATGATACTAAAGACTTACCTCTACCATATCCCTTTCCCAGTTCTGATTCTATGGCTTGTAGACCCTTTGAAAAAGATGGTAGTATAACACCCTCACTGTTTGTCGGTGAAAAATAGTAGGGGTTGCAGCATGGGGAAAAAGGAGCAGACATGTAGGGTAAGAGTTGAATGGAACGATCTAGCAATGTGGCAGTGCCAGATGCCCCAAATTTTAAAAAAATGGTGGGAGGTGTGTGATGCGGAGGGGCCAGGGGGAAGAAGACATGGAAAAAATAGGAAAAGAGAAAGATAAAAGGAATGAAAAAAAAGCAAAGGAAATAGTTTTCAGATTTTTCCCTTGCATACATTATACAATAACATAGTAACGATAGAATGAATAATAGAAAGTAGAAATGCTTCCTTTGTAGGATTCTTCATACAGATGTAAGATATATATATATATACGTATATATATATATATACACTCATAGGTCTTGGTAAACATATTCTAACTCCCACATACACATTTGTATTTCAATCTATATCCAAATATAAATCTATATATATAAAGACAAATGGAAGAGCATTAATGTTATGGTTTCTTACATATAACAGATGTGGCCTAGACTTCATGGTTCTGAGGACATTTAAAAACTACTAAGAAAGAAATACATTGAATATATATGTATATAGGCACAATTACTTATACAGAACTTCTATTATTAAACCTTAGTGTTGTGTTTCCATAGCATCCAGGATCTCCAATGCCAAGGTCATCTGCCATTGCTATAATAATGTTGGGCTTTGAAACTGCATCACTGTTGACACTGACATACAACAACATCAGAAGTAAAAGCATCTTCATCTTCCTGTGGAGAGTAAATAAACAAAAGCAGAATAAAGAATGAGAGCATGATTTTTCTTCACTAACCCTACTCTAACTCTTTCCAGCTATGAAAGAAGATCATCGAAAACAAACAAAAAAATTTCCCAGCTTGTCAACTGATGATCCTATCTGCTTCAAGGAGATAATGTCAGAGCTGATGTATAAAGATGTTGGCCTCTGCTCTGGGTGTTTGTCTTCTGAATAAATATTTTGCTTTTGGTGAAAACCAATTATCTCCTGTTTCTATTCTTGACAAATGAAAGAGACGTCGTTCTTTAGGGGGAAAAAAAGAAGTAAAAGCTCGCCTCCTATCTTCTTGGTATTGAAAACCAGCCATTTGATGACATAAAATAAATACTGTTCCTGATCAAGGGAAAAACAAATATTTTATTTAGGAGAGATATTTTCATCCAGGTCCTTAATGGAGAATCTGGAACTACCATATTGCTTCTCTCTCCTCAAGTAGATAAACATAAACACATTAGTCACAAAAAATCATTCAATATTCTGGGTAAACTAATTTCATAATATATGATGGGGAATTCAGTTTGATGACATACTGAAGTCAACGCAACAAGGAAAGCTCTGCTCAAGAGGATAAATCAGCTTCTACCAATAGAATGTAAGCTTCATGAGGGATGGGAGTCTCTTAGTCCCATAACACCACTTGCCTACCGGACATCTCACAGGCATCTCAAACTCAATATGTTCAAAATAGAATTAATTATCTTTCCTCCAAAATTCATCCTTCTTCCCAATTTCCCTATCACTATCCAGAGTACCACCATGTTTTTAGTCACCTAAGTTCACAACCCAGCAGTCATCCTTTACTCTTCATGCTTTTTCACTCCAGATATCTAACCAGCTGCCAAATCTTGTCAATTTTATCTCCGTGACTTTTCTCACATCTGTACTATTTTCTCCACTCAAAAGGCTACCCTAGTTCAGGCCCTTATTACCTCTCTACTGAAACAATCAAAATTAGGAGTTCAAAATGCTTTCCTTGTCTCAAGTCTCATCCCTTCTCCAATCTATCTTACTATACTCAGTCACAAGTGCCAAGGCACTATTCCTAAAGCACAGACCCGACCATGTCATTGCCCTCCCCAAACTCCAGTAGTTCACTTCTAGAATTCTAAAAACTCCTCTCACTGACAGTTAATACTTCACAATCTAGCTCCAACATACTTCTCTAGTCTTACTATACAATACCCACCTTCCCATACTCTCTTCCTTACTCAGAATGGACTTTTTGCTGTTCTTCATACCTGATACTATCACCTGTTTCCATACAAAGATATGGACTGGCCTTCATTTCTAGAATGTGTTCACTCCTAGCCTCTGCCTCTGAGAATCCTTTGTTTCTTTCAAAGCTCAGCTGAAATGCTATCTCTTACATCAGACTTTACCAGATAACTACAGTTGCTAGTGCTTCCCACCTAAAGATAAAGTTGTATTTATTTTACATATACATTTTATGTACTTTTTTATATGGGTATATGTATTAGATGGTGTTCCCTCCCATAGAATGCTGGTTCTTTCGGGACAGAAAGTATTACATTTTTGTCTTTGACTCTCTAATGCCTGTTACATTGTCTAACCTTAAGAAATGCTTGATGATTGGTTGATTGTATTCTCAGAATTTAACATGGCACCTAACATTTAGTAGTCACTTAATAAATTTTCATTGATTGACTGATCATCACACATACTTAACCAGTATAAAATGTTATAACATTTTGTTCCTAGAACCTTTCAGATATAATCTGTGGCCTTATTCAAATACAGAAAAGCAAAAAGGATGTTGATTCCCCGACTCCCAGACCCAGATCCAGTATTTTTTTGTATTTATACACGTACATATATGTATATACGCATATATATGCAAATGTATTATATATGTGTTACATACACATATATAAAGGTCCAGAGACAGTTAGGATGGCAACAGTAGTTGGGGAGGAGGGGGGAAATGTACCCATGACACACTTTTAATGTTAATCTGCATTAACATTTTCTCCATTACTTTTTTTTTGGAGGGGGGAAAGCAGGGAAGTTGGGCTTAAGTGACTTGCCCAAGGTCACACAGCTAAGTGTGTCAAGTGTCTGAGGCCAGATTTGAACTCAGGTTCTCCTGACTCCAGGGCTAGTGCTCTACTCACTCCATTACCTTCTTAAGTCTATGAAAACAACAAAACAATAAAGAAATGCAAACATCTAGATTTGCTTGTTTATTTTTTCAACCTAGCATTCACTGTCAACCTAATACTGATAAAGGACATACCTGGAGCATTTTAAAAAAGGAATCAGAAGCTTTCTATGATAAGCTGCAGCTTAACTCTAGTACTAATTTATGTCCCTGCCACAAATCTCTCCTCTCTCCAATCTATCCTCCATATAGCTACCAGTGATTTTCCTAAATTGAGGGTATCAGAATATCCATCCCAAACTCAATTAACTCCAGAAGAACTGGAAATTGCAGAGATATCCATCAGTTGGGAAATGGCTAAACCAGTTGTGGTAAAAGATTGCGATGGATACTACTGTGCTATAAGTAATGATGAGCTCAATGATTTTAGAAAAACATGGAAAGACTTGCATGAAATAATGAAAAGTGAAATAAGCAGAACCAAGAGAATGTTGTATACAGCAAGATTGTTTTAGGAATGACTTTGAATGAATAAGTTACTTTGTCTATTATACTCAAAATAACTATAAAGGACATATAGAAGAAAAACACTATCTGCATCCAGAGAAAGAATTGATAAATAGAAGTATGTATAAAATAATTTTACATACATATGCATACTTGTGTCTAATGGTAGCCATCTCATGGGACAGGGAAAGGATGAAGAAAAAAAAAAGAAATTTACACAATAATTTTGTTGTATATTTTGTACATTTGTATAATTGTGTTGTATATTTTGTATATTTGAAAGAAATAGCAATTTGTGCATAGCAGATTTGCAGTTTCATGTGCAATCATCTTTTTTATTGAGCTATGTTATGGAAATGCTTGTTTTATTCCATAAATTAAATATAAAAAAATTTTTAAAAAAATTAACTCCAGTAGTTTGCCACTGAATTTAGGATCAAATATATTCAACTTAATCTCATATTTTTTAATTTTCATTTAAGTTTTATAGTGAATTAATCATTAAGTTAGCAGTACAACCATATATTTTATAAATATAAACATTCATATGATATAAATATATATGTATGTGTGTATATACATACACATATATGGCATCCTCAAATTTTCTCTTTTATTGAAAGGGGTACATCATCAAAATAATGTTTAGATACTACGGGTTTAGAGTACTTAACAAATATACAATATCTTTGCAGCTTTTAAAAGACCATGTACTTAAATTAGAGAAAAAGTCCTTTAATCTTTTCTTTCTTTGACAATTGGCCTTGTTTTCTATAATCATTAACTTCTGCTGCATGGTTTACAAAGTCCATCCAAGGCAGCTAAATATTTGTATCTCCATTTAACCCATAAGGAAACATAGCTCAGAGGGTCTGGATAACTCGGCCAAGGTGTGAAGTGGCAAAACCAGGATGCTACCCTAAGTCTTTGAACTCAATGAGGTATGATAGAAAGAACATTGTATTTGAGGGCATGGGCTTCAAGTCTGTCTCTGTCACTATGTATGTGACAGAATAAGTTGCTTAAACTGGGCCTCATTTTTTTCATCTATAAAATGAGACCTTTGATGACTTCTAAGGTCCTTCCCATCTTTCTATCTGTGGTTCCCTTCTAAATATGTGTGTGTGTGTGTGTGTGTGTGTGTGTGTATGCCCTTCCCTTCTCCCTCTCTGGATAACCAAATAAGGAAAGGGTCACTGTGACCTGCACTGAATGAGGCCAAAGGAATTGGTCCCTCCCCTCTCCTCATTTCTTCTCCTAGACTTTTGTACCCCACCCTGGCAGTTGAGTTCTAGTTTTCTGCACCTAGATTGTAAGCCCACCTCCCAGCCAATGGTGAGAAAGGATAGAGGTGGGCGGGAATCTTTTCATTAAGAGTATAAATTAAGGCAGTTTTCCCTTTTACCCTGCCTCCCCGACTAGGTTTCCCTAGTGGAGGCAACGCCCAAATCTTGCAAGGTTTGTAAAATAAATTCGTTTTGCTTCTCCTAAAGATGTCTCTCCTATTATTTGAACTTTCTGTCCCATACAATAGCAAGACCATGCCCCTGGGACATACCAGCAGAAAGATTCTATAACCATAGCATCCCAGATTAAAGAGAAACTATTGTAAGCAGCCAAAAAAGAAACAATTCAGATACCATGGAACTACAGTCTGAATTACACAATATTTGGCAGTTTCCACATTAAAGAGCCAGAGGGATTGGGATATGTATACCAGAAAGCAAAGGAGCCAGGATTACAACCAAGAATCACCTAGCCAGCAAAACTGTATATAATCTTTCAGGGAAAAAAGGAAAAAAAAAACCAACAGATATTTTATGAAAAAGGACTTTCAAACATTTTGAATTAAAAGACCAGAGCTGAATAAAGAATTTGACCTCAGACACAAGACTCAAGGGAAACAAAAAGGTCAAAAAGAAACAAAGAGAAAACACAAGAAATTCAATGAGGTTAAACTGTTTTATCTTTCTATATGACATGATAATATTTATAACTCGTAAGAACTTTATTACTATAAAAGCAATTAGAAGGAGCATATGGAAATAGAGGGTGTGGATATAAGGTGACTTTGATAAGAGGATAACCCGAAAAACAAAGGGGTGAGAAAGAAAATTGCACTGGAAGAAGGGGCAGGGAGACTGAATAGGGTAAATTAGACGTTAAAAGAGGCATGAAAGAACTTTCTAATGCGGGGGAAGACTGGGGTTGGATCAGGGTGGGGTAGTAGGCAAACTTTAAAACTGACTCTCATCAAAATTGGCTCAAAGAGGAAATAACATACACACTAAGGTGGATACAGAACTCTATCTTACTTTAAACAGAGGTAAAAAGGGACAGGGATAATAGAAGGGGGTGGGGAAGGTGGGACTCATACCAGGGAGGGTAGAATGGGAAAGGCAGTGATCAGAAGTAAAACACTTGTGAGGAGGGAAAGGGTAGAAGTTAAGAGAGAGAGGAGGATAAAAAAAGTGAAAAATAGCATGGAGGGACACATACAGTTAGTTATAATAACTATAAATGTGAATGGGATAAACTCACTCATAAAACGAAAGCGGATAGCGGAAGGGATTAAAAACCAGAATCCTACAATCTGTTTTTACAAGAAACACATTTGCAGCAGAGAGATATACACAGGTTAAAGGTAAGGGGCTATTCTGCTCCAGCTGAAGCAAAGAAAGCAGGGTAGCAATCATGATCTCAGACAAAGAAAAGCAAAACTAGAACTACATAAAAGAGATAAAGAAGGAAACTATATCTTGCTGAATGAAGTCATAACAATACTAAACATCTATGTACTAAATGGTATAACACCTAAATGTTTTTTTTTGGATGGGGGAAGGCAGGGCAATTGGGGTTAAGTGATTTGCCCCAGGTCACACAGCTACTAAGTGTGTCAAGTGTCTAAGTCCAGATTTGAACTCAGGTCCTCCTGACTCCAGGGCCAGTGCTCTACTCACTGTGCCACCCTAACATCTGAATTTTTGAAGGAGTTGAATGAGTTACAGGAAAAAAAAATAGATAATAATAAATTATACTAGTGGGGGACTTCAATTACACCCTCTCATAACAAGATAGATCCAATAAAAATAAACAAGAAAGAAGTTAGGGAAGTGAATAAAATTCTGGAAAAGTTAGATATGATAGCTCTCTGGAGAAAAATGAATGGGAATAAAAAAGAGTATACCTTTTTCCAAGTACTACATGGCACCTACAAAAAAAACCTGACCATGTTTTAGGACATAAAAACTTTACAACCAAATACAGAAAAGCAGAAATAGTAAAGGCATCCTTTTCAGATCATAATGCACTAAAAATTACATTCAATAATGAACATTGGAAAGAGTATAAATTAACTGGAAATTAAATAATCTAATCCTAAAAAACAAGTAGGTCAAAGAACAATTCAGAGAAACAATCAATAATTTCATTAAAGAAAATTACAACGATGAGACAATATACCAACATTTATAGGATGCAGTCAAAGGAGTAATTAGGGGAAAATTTATAACCCTAATTGAGAAAGAGCAGATCAATAAATTGGTATGCAAATTAAAAA
This sequence comes from Phalanger gymnotis, assembly GCA_028646595.1. Lineage (NCBI taxonomy): Eukaryota > Metazoa > Chordata > Mammalia > Diprotodontia > Phalangeridae > Phalanger > Phalanger gymnotis. The sequence goes on from CM053622.1 coordinate 486,583,687, forward strand.
AAAAAACCTAGAAAAAGAACAAATTAAAATCCCCAACTAAACACCAAATTGGAAATCCTGAAAATCAAAGGAGAGATTAAAAAATTGAAAGTAATTGAACTAATAAATAAAACTAGGAGCTAGTTTTATGGGAAAAAAAAAAGCATTAAGATAGATAAAGCATTGATTACTTTGATTAAAAACTGGAAGAAAGCCAAGTTACTAGTATGAAAAACGAAAGGAGTGAATTCACCACCAATGAAGAGGAAATTAAGACAATTGTTAAGAGATATTTTGCCAAATTATATGCCAATAAATTTGACAATTTAAATTAAATGGACAAATATCTACAAAAACATAAATTACCCAGATTAACAGAAGGAGAAATAAAATACTTAACTCAATCTTTGAAAAAGAAATTAAATAAGCCACCAATGAACTTCCTAAGAAAAAATCCCCAAGACCAGATGGAATCACAAGCAAATTCTACCAAACATTTGAAGAACAATTTATCTCAATACCATATAAACTATTTGAAAAAATAGGTGGAGTCCTACCAAACTCCTTTTATGACACAAATATGGTGTTGATACCTCAACAAGGAAGGACCAAAACAGAAAAAGAAAATTATAGATCAACTTTCCTAATGAATATTGATGCAAAAATTTTAAATAAAATGCTAGCAAAGAGATTATAGCAATATATCACAAGAATCATATATTATGACCAGGTAGGACTTATACCAGAAATGTAGGGTGGTTCATTATTAGGAAAACTATCAGCATAACTGACTGCATCAACAACAAAACCAACAGAAATCAAATGATTATCTCAATAGATGCAGAAAAAGTCTTTGACAAAAGATAGCACCCCTTCCTATTAAAAACACTGGAGGGCATAGGAATAAATGGAGCTTACCTTAAAATAAGAAGTACTATTTATCTAAAACCATCAGAAAGCATTTTCTGCAATGGGAATAAGCTAGAAACCTTCCCAATACAATTAGAGGTGAAGCAAGGATGCCATTATCACCTATTATTTAACATTGTACTAGAAATGTTAGCTATAGCAATAAAAGAGGGAAAAGAAATTAAAGCAAATAGAATACGCAATGAGGAAACAAAACTAACACTCTTTGCAAAGGATATGTTATGCTTAGAAAATCCCAGAGAATAACTTAAAAAATTACTTGAAATTATTAATAACTTTAACAAAGTTGCAGGAGACAAAATAAACCCATATAATTCATCAGAATTTCTCTATGTCACCAACAAAGCCCAGCAACAAGAGACAGAGAAATTCCATTTAAAATAGCAGTAGACAATATAAAATACTTGGGAGTCTACCTGCTAAGAGAAACCCAGGAACTATAGACACACACACACACATACATGTGTGTATATAAAAATATATATAATGTATAATAAAAATGATAACTCTACCTGAATACCAAACTATCAAAAATTAGTTTATAGAGCTAGAAAAAAAAATAAAATTTAATTAGAAGAACAAAAGCTCAAGGATATCAAGGGAATCAATGAAAACATGGTATAGCCATACCAAATTTCAAACTGTATTATAAAGCAGTAATTATCAAAGCAATCTGGTACTGGTTAAGAAATAGAGTAGTGGATCAGGGGAAGAGATGAGGTACAAGTTATATTATAGTAAATGACCATAGTAATCTAGTATATGATAAACTCAAAGATCTAAGCTTTTAGAATAAAAACTCATTATTTACCCAAAACTGCTGGGAAAACCAGAAAACAGTATAGCAGAAACTACCAACATCTCACACGGCATAACAAGATAAGGTCAAAGTAGTTACATGATTTTCACCTAAAGAGTGACATCATAAGCAAATTAAATGAGCAAGAACACTTCATCTATCAGATTTATCATTAAGGGAAGAATTTAGGACCAAAGAAGATATAGAGAGCATTACAAAATATAAAACAGATCATTTTGATTATATAAAATTAAAAAGTTTTACACAAACGAAACCAATGCAACCAAAATTAGAAGGAAAGCAGAAAACTGGGGGAAAATTTTTACAACTATTTCTGATAAAGGCCTCATTTCTCAAATATATATAGAGAACTGAGTTAAATTTATAAAAATATTTTGTACTTTTATCATTCTCCAACTGATAAAATGTCAAGGGATATGAACAGGCAATTTTCAAACAATGAAATCAAAGCTATTTGAAGTCATATGAAAAAATGCTCTGCATCACTATTGATCAGAGAAATGCAAATTAAAACAATTCTGAGGTAACACCTCATACCTATCAGAATGGCAAATATGACAAAAGGGGAAAATGTTGGATGTTGGTGGGGATGTGGGAAAACTGGAATATTAATGCATTATTTGCGGAAATGTGAACTGATTCAAATCATTCTGGAGAGCAATTTGGAACTATGCCCAAAGGGCTATAAAACTGTGCATACTCTTTGATCCAGCAATACTAGTGCTAGGTCTATATCCCGAAGACATTCAAAAAGAGAGGGAAAAAGACCTATTTGTACAAAAATATTTATAGCAGTTCTTTTTGTGGTGGCTAAGAATTGGAAATTAAAAGATTCCCATTAGTTGGTGAATGACTAAACAAGGTATGATATATGATTTTAACGAAATATTATTGTGCTACAAGAAACAATAAGCAGGATGATTTCAGAAAAACCTGGAAAGACTTACATGAAATGATGCATAGTGAAGTGAACAGAACCAGGAGAACGTTATACATAGTAACAGCAATAATGTTCACTGATGAACTGGGAATGACTTGGCTATTCTTAGTAATACAATGATCTAAGCCAATCCCAAAAGGCTACGGATGAGGTACACTGTTAGCCTTCAAAGAAAGAATTGATATTGATAGAATACAGAGTGAAGCATACTATTTTTTACTTTCTTTTTTGTTCTGGTATTCAAGTCTTCTTGTACAAAATGACTAACATAGAAATGTTTTACATAATTGCACATGTATAACCTACATATGATAGCTTATCATCTCAGCAAGGGGCGGGAGGGAATGGAAGGATAGAGTTTGGAACTCAAAACTTTAAATAAAAATGTTTCAAAAAATTTTTAAATAATAAAATAAATTACATTACTTCAGAATATTACAGTACATGGTCAACAGGGCTGACCTAAGCCATTCATTTCTTTTGGGTTTTGTTGTTGTTGTTGTTGCTAAAGTACAATTCTTAATCTAACAACATCTAGACTAAAAGAGAAATTGCTTAATTGCTTTTCTAACAACATAGCTGATACCAAATTACACAATATAATAAAATTTGAAATATAACAAAACCCTAAACAATATTATGTATTTAAAACTTGAAACAAAACCCATTATCAATCAGTTGACCTTAATTTAGTCGAATGTGCTTTCAAATTACCATACATGGAAAATTATGCATCTCATTACCATTGGCATTATATATGGATCACATCTAAAAACATATATAAAGTTATTAAGTATGAAGCAATGACATCTAATTAAAAGAAATAATAAAAACAGTCAACATTCAGATAGGTTTGCCCTATGCCAAGCACTGTGCCAAACACTTTTAAAACATGTGATAATCACAACAACCCTGGAGTTGTTTTGAAAAGCAGTTGTTAGCTGCATATTGGGCTTTGGTGGAGACTGAACATCTGACTCTGGGCCATGAAGTGATATTAAGACCTGGAATCCCAATTATGACTTGGGTAATGAGTACCCCAGCATCTCACAGAATTGGACATGGGCCAGAGGCTAATATAATTAAATGGAAATAATATATTCAGAATAGATTGAAAACAGGCAAAAGTGGAGTTTCTGCTTTACATGAATCTATTGCAAGCATAGACACTGATGGAAATGACAAACCCTCTCAACCAAGGCAACAGTTGGTACAATCCTTGGTAAAACAGAATGATGAACATGATGGATTGACTGAAGAACAGAAAAAAGATGCACGGTTTACTGATGGGACAGCAAAATATTTGGGACATAAAAGACATTGGAAATCAGTAGCCTATAACCCATGCACTAAGTCTGGGGCAAAGAATTATGGGAAGATATATGGGACATGTCTTTGGTTACTAATTTGCCAGTTTTTCATTTAGACATTCATGTGGCCCTCACTACACCAGAACGTGAGTACAATGCACATGCTGATTGACTAGCAAAGATTGCTACTGAACATATCGTCGCTACTTCAACGCTAACTGATGATCTGGCACTAGCAAAATGGATCCACCAAATGGCAGGCCATTTAGGGGTCCAGGCAACATACCAATGGGCACAAGATCGAAGTATTAGTGTCTCTTATTCATTGATAAAGCAAGTAGCAGAGGAATGGAATATATGTCAATTGGAAAAGAACGAACTGTTCCTCAGGTAGAACCTGGGGAAATAGCAAGGGGAATAGTTCCAGCCCAGATTTGACAGACAGATTATGTTGGACCACTACCCCAAGATAAAGGATATAAATTTGTATGTACGTTTGTTGACACTTATTCAGGTGTACTAGTGACTTGTCCTCATAAGAATGCAACCCAGAAAAACACCTGTAAAACTCTAGATATTAAAAATCTATATTATGGAACCCCAATACAGATTCAAAGAGACGCTGGGTCACATTTCAAAGGTAATGAGATGAAAAGATATTGTGTATTGAACAATATAGAGTGGATATATCATATTCTATATTATCCACAAGGATCTGGGTTGAAATAAAGAATGAATGGATTGTTAAAAGAACAGTTAAGAAAGTTAAGTTCTAATAATTCATATCAGCATTGGAAGGATAAATTGTTTACTGCTTTACGTCATTTGACTAACAGACCATTAGGAAGAAGTACACCTCTAGCCAGAATGATGACCCCAAATCTGCAATTAGAAAACAGTAAACACGTAAGATCCAAAATATTGAGTATTGGACTGTGAGGGAAGATGTCCCACCACCCTGTGCAGGAATACCTGGTTTGG
>CM053622.1:486589146-486608004 GCA_028646595.1 Phalanger gymnotis
TTGCCCTGTGGCTCTAGAATATCAGGGCAGTTCTCCTTGATAATTTCTTGAAAGATTATATCTAGGCTTTGTTTTTTGATCATGGTTTTCAGGTAGTCCAATAATTTTTAAATGATCTCTCCTGGATCTATTTTCCAGGTCAGTGGTTTTTCCAATGAAATATTTCACATTGTCTTCCATTTTTTCATTCCTTTGGTTCTGTTTGATAATATCTTGATTTCTCATCAAGTCACTAGCTTCCACTTGCTCCAATCTAGTTTTTAAGGTAGTATTTTCTTCAGTGGTCTTTTGGACCTCCTTGTGGGTTCTACAGTTCTAGAATTTGTTCAGAGCCATTTTTTATAGATTTTTGGAGGGACCTGGCAGGGAGCTCACCCAAGTCCCTGTTTTCTAGACACTATCTTGGCTCCACTCTCCCCCACTCCCCCTTTTCTTATTAACTTGGCTTCCATATTAGAGGCCAAGCTTAGTAACATATAATTAACCAGTTTTGGATAGTTCTTCAAACCACAATATGGGATTTAATTTTAAAAATTAAAAAAAAAGTTTAAAATTAGAACCTAATCTTTTTCAGCCTCTACTCACTACTGTGAAACAAATTATGTAATACATAAACCTGTTCTTCTCATTTTAATGTCTAAATTACATAAAGGTGGTAAATGTTGACTATTTTCTACCTTCATATTCTACCTGCATCTGATTCCTTCTTTCCAATCACAAAGCTATCATTATAGTCCTCATTACATCTCACCTAAATTATTGCAACAGCCTCCTCATTGATCTCCCTGCCTCAAGTGTGTCACCAGGTGTTTCAACAATCCGGCTACCAGCTGCTGTGGGGGTGTAAGATCCACCTACAACCAGTACCCAGAAAGCTGCCGGCATGCTGCGAAAGCACATGTTCTTTTGATCTGCCTTAATAAGGAAAGCAAGGTTAAAGGGGCTGACAAGCTTACTTTAATTCAGCACACAAATATCATTCACTTAGTTCTGGGGAAAAAGCCAGCACCCTGAACTTCAGAGGAAAATACAAACATCAACAGACCTAATACAATTCAAGTTACCCACATCTAGGTTCAGCCTAGGAGCTCAGAACAAGGGCTGGCCCAGAGTCATGAGCGCCACCGCTGCTGTGGCAAAGAGCTCCAAGGAAGAATAGGCCAACCCCTGGTTTTACATCTTTTTCAGCATCAGGGGTGAGTCACACATGCGAGTCACTCACCTGACCTAAAATCGTCACAAAGAGGCAATTTAAATCCATGTGGTCTAAGAGCCTCTCCTGTCCCGGACATGAAAACTAGGCCCTCCATGGAGTTAGCCCTACCTCGGGCCCCACCTTAGTTGCCAATCCACACCCACTAAGGTTTTACACCTAATAGGGGTCTGGGCCTGGGGCTTAGCACCTAGTAAGGTTCAATGAAATACACTGAATTACTCAAAGGAAACAAAAGGCCAACTAAGTGCTAAGAGCCCATTTTGCTTACCAACACACCAGGCCTGTCCATCCTGTACACTGCTACCAAAGTAATTTTCTTTAAGCGCACATTTGACCACGTGATTTCCCCTACCCAGTGTATTCCAGTGGCTTCCTTGTATCTCAAGGATGAAATATAAATCCCTCTTTTTAGCTTTTAAAGCCTTTCATATCCTGGCCCCATCCTATTTTTTTTTGAAATTTTTTATTTTTAGTTTACAACACTAGGTTCTACATAATTTCGAGTTCCAGATTTTCTTCCCCGCCCCCTTCCTCCCCAAGACAGTACGGAACGAGATATATCTTCTACATATAACTTTGCATTGAACTTATTTACACAATAGTCAAGTTGTAAAGGAGAATTATGACCAACGAAGTGACTCATGAGAAAGAAGAAACAGAACCCCCCCCCCCAAAAAAAAACCCAAGACCAAAAACAAAAGAGAAAAAAAATGAAAGGAAAAAAAAAGACAAGCATAAAGTGTACCTCAATCTGTATTCAGACTCTATAGTTCTTTCTCTGGATGTAGCTAGCATTCTCCATCGTGAGTCCTTTGGAGTTGTCTTTGCACCTTGTGTTGCTGAGAAGAGCAAAATCTATCAGGGTTAGTCATCACAGAATCCATATATCTGTGGTTGTGTATAATGTTCTCCTGGTTCTGCTCTGCTTGCTCAGAATTATATCATGTAGGTTTTTCCAGGTTACTATGAAGTCTTTATCATCCCCATTTCTTATAGCACAAAAGTATTCCATTACCTTCATGTACCACAACTCATTCAGCCATTCCTCAATTGATGGGCATCCCCTTGATTTCAATTCTTTGCTACCACAAAAAGAGCCACTATAAATATTTTTGTACATATGGGTCCTTTTCCCACTTGCGTGATTCCTTTGGGATAGAACCCTAGAAGTGGTATTGCTGGGTCAAAGGGTATGAACGTTTTTATAGCCCTTTGGGAATCATTCCAAATTGCTCTTCAGAATGTCTGGGTCAGTTCACAACACCACCAGCAATGTAACAATGTTCCAATTTTCCCACATCCTCTCCAGCATTTATCATTTTCGTGTTTCGTCATTTTGGTCAATCCGACAGGGGAGATGTGGTACCTAAGAGTTGTTTTGATTTGCATTTCTCTAATCAGTAGTAATTTTGAGCATTTTTTCATATGCCTATAGATATCTTTAATTTCTTCCTCTGAAAACTGCCTGTTCATATCCTTTGACTGTTTTTGAATTGGAGAATGACTTGCATTCCTATAAATTTGGTTCAGTTCCCTGTGTATTTTAGAGATGAAGCCTTTATCAGAGACACTGGTTGTAAAGATTTTCTCACAATTTTCTGCTGCCCTCCTAATCTTTGTTGCATTGGCTTTGTTTATACAAAAACATTTCAATTTAACATAGTCAAAATTATCCATTTTGCATTTTGTAGTGCTCTCTATCTCTCATTGTGTGATGAATTCTTTTCCATAAATCTAATAGGTAAACTATTCCTCGCTCTCCCAAATTGCTTATGGTATCACCCTTTATTCCTAAATCATGAACCAGTTTTGACTTTATTTTGGTATGTGGTGTAAGATATTGGTCTATGCCTAGTTTCTGCCCTACCATTTTCCAATTTTCTCAGCAGTTTTTGTGAAATAGTGAATTCTTAGCCCAGAGGCTGGATTCTTCAAGTTTATCAAAGAGTAGGTTGCTATAGTCGTTGACTTCTTGGTGCCTATCCTATTCTACTGATCCATGACTTTCTTAGCCAGTACCTGGTAGTTTTGATGACTGCTGCTTTATAGTACAGTTTAATATCTGGTATGGCTCCCATCCTATTTTTCTACCCTTAGTGGACATTACAGCCTCCTTATACCATGTAATCTACCCAAACTGTCCTTTCTTATCCTCTTATATCACATTCCGTCTCTTATTTCCCTGGCTACCTCCCATGCATAGAGTGTACTCCCTCTTTACATTTTCCTCTTCCTTTAAAATGCAGCTCAAATACCTTTTCCGTCACTGCTAGTGCCTTCTTTCCCAAAAAGTACTTTGTATTTAAGTACTTTGTATGTAGTTATATTTATCAATTTTATAACACATATTTTTATATTTTATAATACATATTTTACATATTTATAATACATATTTTACAATAATTTTAATTAGTTACTTGTTATTTTCCCTATTAGAATGTAAACTCCTTGTGAGTATGGATTATTCCTTTCTTTGTACTTCTGTTCTCAAAGCCTGGCATAGTGCATGGCATGTAGTAAGTGTTTAATAACTACTTCTTGATTTATTGATTACACTATTATATATGCATCAGGGTACTACTTTAGACTTACCTTGAAGACAACCAAACTAAATGTGGTATGGTTGTTTTTGTTTTTGTTTTTTATTTTATCTTGGATTGTATATCTACTTATTCTAGTTTAAAAAAATTTCTTTATTCTGAACTTAAGAAATAAGCATTTCCAGAAAATATTAGAGTAGGAAGAATAGATGACTGTACATGAAACTGCAAATCTATTATGTACAACTTGCTATTCCTTTTAAATATGTAATAGTTATCATGTAAATTTTTCTTTTTTTTTCCTTTCTTCTTCCCTTCCCCCCACCCTAGAGATGGCTACCATTAGACACAAGTATGTATATACATGTAAATTCATTCTAATAGCAAAAATGTTGCTGTAGGTGTAACATGATGCCAGAAGTTTATCAATATGCCACTATATCTGTTTAAAGACTTTTTATGTTTAGCAATTTTTCATTTATTTATTTTTTGAAAATAATGTATTATGCCTCACTGAAGGCAATGTAGAAAAGTAAATGACATTTGACAGGAAGCTTCTCTGTTAAAAAAAAAAGAAAGAAAAAGCTTTGTTTATAACAACATTGTTGAAGACTTAATCTCCAAGTTCTTTGATAAAAATCGGTTTCTTAAAACTGCAAAAAAGATTATGATGATCACATTTTTTCTTTCCTTTTCATTTGAAGTTATTGGTAGTGAAATTTAGCTGTAATGGTTTATTAATTTATGTAAGGCGGATGACATTTTAGTGTAAAGGGTCTGATATGGGTAATCACAGACTATCCTTCAACAAATATCTCAATTTAATAAACCTTTTATAAGTACCTACTATGTGTAGGGCTCTGTGTTAGATGCTAGGAACTCCAAGGCAAAAGCAAAATAGTTCCTGCATAAAGGTACATCTGCCATTCTAGCAAGAGAATATAGCAAGGCTAACTATAATGAAGTACTGAAAGAGCTTTAGGAAAATTTGAGGAGGGGGAGAACATTCAGCTGGAGTTTAGGAAGAGATTCATGAAAGGAGGTAGTACTTGAGTTAAACCTTGAATAAAAGTAAGAATTCTCAAAGGCAGTTATGAGAAGAAAGCACATTCATGCATGGGCATAGAAGGTGACAAATAGTTGGATATCCAAGTTGACATGAATCAAAAAGGAAATGATATATGTAAAACACTGCAAAACTTAGAGCCCTATAAAATACGTATTATTGTAGAATAAAGTTGGAAAGCTATGTTGAATATAGATTATGGAGGGCCATAAATGCGAAGCTAAGGAGTTTGGACATTTTCAAGGGAAAACTGAGTCATTGAAGATTTTTCAGCAAGATCATTGATGTGGTCATACCTTTCCTCTAAGAAAAATATTTTGAGACAATTCCAAAGGACTCAAGATGGAGAGAGCTATCTACATCCAGAGAAAGAACTATGGAGTCTGAATACAGATTGAGGCACATTATTTGATCTCCTTTTTTTTCTCTTTTGTTTTTGTTTTTGGGTTTTGTTTTTTTTTTTTTTTTGGTTTTGTCTCTTCTTTCTCATGATTCATTCCATTGATCATAATTCTTCATTACAACTTGACTATTATGTAAATAAGTCTAATGCAAAGTTATATGTAGAAGATGTATCGGATTCCATGCTGTCTTGGGGGAGGTGGGGAGAGGAAGAAAATCTGAAAGTCAAAATCATGCAGAACCGAGTGTTGTAAATTAAAAAATAAAAAATCATAATTAAAAAAAAAAGAAAAATACTTTGATAGCTTTGTGGAAAATTAATTGGAAAAGGAGGTAAGTGTAGTCAAGGAGGTCGGTTAGTAAGTTGGACTCGAACCAGGGTGTTTCAGTGTGAGTAGGCGGACAGATTTGAGAGATGTTGCTAAGGTAAAATCAACTGAATGGAAATGGGGGGTGAGAAAGAGCAAAGAATCAAAGATTACTCTGAGATTGTAAACTTGAGGGGATGGGAGGAAGTTGGTACACTAAAGATTGGGAAATTTGAATGAGTTTTAAAAATATTTTGTTATTAGCTATCTTTGTAATTTATGCATTTTATTTTATGAATATAAAATATTGTTTTGAGAAGGGATTTATAGGCTTCACTAGACTGCCAAAGTAGGTAAAATGAAATTTAACTTTATCAAGCATTTTGTTGTTTGTGTGTTTGGGATATTTATTTCAATTCAAGTGTTTATTAAGCATACACTATGTTCCCTTGGGAGAAAACATACAATGTACTCTTTTATTTGGTGAGAGGCTGCTGAGTTTGGAGGTCCTCTTGTAAAAAGTTGTAGTTAAGTAAACCCTCAGAAGAATCCTTTTGAATTCCCAAATCGATCTCTGCAATTTTTCCAAGTGGAGCTTATATTCAACTTCATATCTGGTTAGTATCCTCCCTCTTGTACTTCAAACCCACTAAACACTGTAGACCCTCTATTTATTGAAGGACTTCTATTTATTAAATACAAATTCTAGGCTTTACTAATCACTATAGATAAGCAAAATCTTTGAAATAATTATAAAAAAGATAATGATCTAAGCTCATTATTTAGTGTCTGTGCTCTAAAATCACTAGTATCTAATAAAATATCTTTCATTGTCTCAATAAATATTGTTTGAAAAAAGATTAATCCCACAGAATCTGAGTTGGAAAGGACCTCAATGATGATCTAATCTAGCCTATATATGAAGAGAAACCCCTTCTACAGCATGCAGCAACAGAGTATCCCACCCTCTCCTTGAAGATCTTTCGTTAGGAGGAACTCCTTGCCCTCTTAAGGAAACTTAAATTTTTAATAAGTTTTACCTCATATGGAACTTTGATAGAACATAAGCTTCTTGAGATCCAGGTTGGTTTCATTTTTGCCTCTCTAATCCTCAGCATCTAGCATAGTGTTTGACATACAGTAAATGTTTAACAAATAGAGGTTGATTAACTGATGGAGCTTAAAAAAAAATCCTTTCTTTTCCAGTCATCAACCTCAGTATTAAAATGAAAGATAATGTGGTTTTGAACCTCATCCACTCTAGTGCTCTGAAAAAGACACCCTGTAATGAATCATTGTGACAGAACATAACTTAGTGTTATTTCGGTAATACTTTCTGAGACTGTGTTAGCTGAACCATCAAGTACATGAGCACTCATTTCAATTAGGCAAACAGTCTTGTTAGAAATAGAACATTTTATAACACTTCCTGTGATTTCATAGTTTCATGTTATCCTTGATAAGTTAACATAGACACTGAAATATGGATCTGTAAATACCTATGCAATGAAAAAATTTCATTTAATTACTCATAGTATTACATTGCTTTCTACTCATTCTCCACCATCAGTGTTGTAAAATTGGTCATATCACAAGGTAATAATTCTATTCCAGATAATTTAAGTCTGGTATATACTAAACTACTTTAAAAAGAATTATATATTGTTCTTGTTGATACATTCTTTAAGTTCATCAGAATGCATAGTGTACAATGATCATAGTATCTGTTTTTTGTCCTAAAAGTTAGAAAGGCTTCTTATTCATGAACTTATTTTTTTCCTCTTTCAACGTAATTTATATCCATTCAAGTTCTTTGGTATCTTCATTGAACTACAGGCATAGTGTCTATGTCACAGGGTCATGTGGATAATCAGGGACAAAGGTGTCAAACTCTAATAGAAACAGGGGCCATTAAACCATACATAAAGATCCTTGCTAGCTGTGTATTGACTTAGTTTTAAATTTTAATATTTTCTGTTTTATCATATTTTTTTTTATTTTGTTAAACATTTCCCAATTGCATTTTAATCAGGCTTAGGGCTACATTTGGAAAATGCGCATGCCTCATAGACCTTGTGTTTGACATCTGTGTTCTTAGGGAACAATCATAAGTAGTTTTCAGATGGCATTGGAAAACTTTCACACATGCATGTGCCTGCATTCTTGCGTGCGTGAGTGTGTGCTTGTATGTGGGTGAGGTAGGGAGGAGGGTGTGTAAATCACTACCCTGGTATAGCCTTGACAATAACTCACCTCCCTACTATGTAGTATATTCCCTCTGTGTATTCCGGCCCACACAATTGTGGATTTTTGGGCTCTCATATGTCATATCTAATTTTCTGGTTTGACTATATAAGTTATTACATACTCGCTGCATGGGGCGGCCAGGCCTGAAGTCAGGAAGACTCATCTTCATGAATTCAAATCTGGCCTCAGACACGTACTAGCTGTGTGTCCCTGAACAAGTCTCTTAACTTTGTTTGCCTCAGTTCCTCATGTGTAAAATGAGCTGGAGAAGGAAATGGCAAACCACTCCAGTATCTTTGCCAAGAAAATCCCAAATGGGGTCATGAAGAGTCAGACATAACTGAAATGACTGAACAGCAACAACTTGCTGTGTGACAAGCTTTTCTACAGTCTTATCTGATCATTGAAATGTTTCCCAGCATTGCATAGTGCTTTATCTTGTATGTACTGATATCCAACTTGGCCTAATTACTATTTAATTTTTTTACAACAGAGTTTATTATGTTGGAAATTTATGTCAATTCAATGTAGAAATAAGAAGTTCAATTTCCCTCCAACAGGACTATAATGCCTTCATATAACTTCTATTTTTCGAATTATATTTTTTTTTCAATGAGCAGCCTCCTCAGCCTCCTGTCCCAACCCTTCCGCCCACTTGTAAAATATGAAAAAACAAACCATGTTACAAACATGTAGAGTCAATCAAAAGAAATATCCACATTAGCCATATCAAAAAAAAAATTTTGCCTTATTCTCTATTTTGAGTTTTTCACTACTCTCTCAAGAGGCAGTTGGCAAGTTTCATCAATAGGCCTCTGGAAATGTGGTTGGTTATTATGCTGATTAGAGTTTCTAATTCTTTCAAATTTGTTGGCCTTTGCTATGTTGCTGTCATTGTAAATTGTTCTCCTAGTTCTGTCCATTTCACTCATCATCAGATCATATGGTAATTCCCAGCTTTCAATGAAATGGTCCTCTTCATAATTCTTCCAAAGCAATAGTGTTCCCTCATATTTATACATCATAACTTTTTCATCCATTCCCCAATTTATGACAACATTCTCACATTTCCATTTCTTGCCACCTCAAAAGAGCTATAAATATTTTTGTACGTTGTTTAGGACTGATTCCTCCCTTAATCTACCCTCACTGTAATTCTCCTTCCCCCCTTGTCCCCTTTTGCTACTGTTTCTCTGTTGAATGAAATATATTTCTGTACCCAGCTGTGTGTTTTTCTTTCATTTTACCAGTTTAGATGAAAGTGAGGTTTGAGTGTCAGCTGCTCCTCACTGCTGACCTAGGCCAGTTGAAAGACTCACTGTGACTTTAATCATTACGAATATCAACAATCATGTAATAATTAATAAGCTATTAATGGTTATTTGGATTCTAGAGGAGAATAGGGTCTAAAAGTCTACTATAGGGACATTAAGGATGAACATAAGGAATCATTTGGAGGTTAATGTCCTGTATAGCAGAACACAGTGGATGGTGCCAGACTCAGATTCAAGAAGACTTGAATTCAAATACTACCTCCAGCACTTACTGAAACCAGCTCCTTTCTTAGACTCATATCTCATCTCTGTAAGACTGCAAGTTATAGGCAAGTTGAGATCCACTCTACTGGAGAGTGTGTTCCCATACCAACAAAAACATTAGTCATTTATGTAGCATCTTCATATCATAATACATATTTTCTTATTTCTATAAGAATATTGTGGTGATAGGTATTATTGTGAATGTTTAGTTTTTATTTCCAATTCTAATTCTTAACACTGTTTCTTAACATTTTTTCCAGTACTTCCTAATTTGACATCACATATGTAACCTAAAACCATCTAATAAATATTTTATTCACTTCATTTTAAAGATGATATAAAATAAAACTGGGTGGACTTTTAAAATTGTTTTTTATTCTTATCCCTTATATTTAAAGTGTCTTGATATTGTACTAGAAATTAGTAAGTTGCAGGATGTTTAAACTTGTCTATTTCCTGCAATCTGCAAGCATCATTTTATTTTCTAGCCTAAGTGTAGTTTTTCCTTGGATGTTACATGACAATGTCTCACATTTATATAGAACATTATAGTTTACAAAACTCTTTTCTCATAACAATCCTGTGATGTATCATTTAATTATTGTTCACTTCATTTTAAAAATGAAGAAACTCAGGCTGTGAGAGGTTAGCATCTTGCACAAAGTCACGCAGCTATTGTTAGAGCTAAAATTCACACCTAGGTCTCCAGAGTTCTCTTAATCAAATGCATTATCTTATTCACACATATTTATATTGCATTAAGATTAATCTTTTAGGTAGACCTACAAGAACATAAAATTTAATACAGAATCACTTGCAGTATTAGTCATTGAAAATGTTAACTTTTCATAATAGTAGCTAATGACTAGCATTTTTATATAGTACTTTAAGCTTTGCAAAGCTCTTTACAAATATTACCCCATCTGATCATCATAACGATCCTATGAGGTAGGTACCATTATTATCCTCACATCCCCCCATAAATTGAGACTGAGACTGAGAGAAGTTACGTGACTTGTCCAAGGTCGCACAGTGAGTATCTGAGATAGGATTTGACCTCAGGTCTTCTTGATTCCCAAATCCAACACTGCATCCACTGGGCTACCCAGCTACCTGTTAATATATATTTAATAATTAATATTCATTTTTTCTAACTAATATTTCCTTCCTGCCATGTAAAATATAGGAAACAATAAGGAAAGTAGTATTATTAGTTGCATTATTTATGTCTTTATACAGGAGTCACAGAAGCCTTTTTTTTTAATTAAATGCTCACTTGCAGGCACATTGGGAAGATGCTATACAATGAAATCTAAGTATTTCTGTTGCCATTTCTCCAGCAACTGAAATTCTAACCTCTTTCCTCTGAAGCCTTTCTCTATGAACTGGATAGTCAAGCTTACCTAAACTTCAGCCCTTTTCACTTCATTTCCTGGATCATTTTTCATGTATCACATTTCACATATCATAGTGTAGTCAATGACATTTACTATTTCCTACCTCAAAACCTCCCCAAGGAACAGCTAGGTGGTACAGTGAGTAGAACACTGGCCCTGGAGTCAGGAGGACCTGGAGTCAAACTCGGTCTTAGACACTTAACACACTTACCAGCTGTGTGACCTTGGGCAAGTCACTTAACCCTAATTGCCCTGCCTTCCCCCCTCCAAAAAAAAAAACCTCCCCAAACATAGCAAACCCCCTCCCCATTCGTATTCAGGTGACTTAATATTTGAACTTTATGAAGTTGCAATGCAGTACCAAAAAGGTTCTGAGTTTGGTTTTCTTTTAGGAAAAAAAAATTTTTTTACTCAACAAAGTATCTATCAAAAAAAGTACCAAAAACCAGGCAATGCATGAGAAGCAATAAGTGTGCCAATACTAACAAATCAGAACTATTAATTTAATAATACAAAATAGATTTAGACTATCCTCTATAACTCCATAGCTTGAATATTAATGAAAAAGCAAACTATGGCCCAAAAGCTTTTACTAATGAGATTATTAACATCCAAAGAACTATAAAATTTAGAGCTGGAAAGAGCCTTAGAGATAATGTAAGCCAACAGTTATCAGGACCCTTCAAAAATTCTGATAAAAGTTATTATTATTACAGTTATCCTGTCTACATAGTGACTTTCTCCATTGTGTTTTCAATATGCTACGGGTCTGCATAAGAAGTTAAATGAGAATTTTGGAGGAGTTGTGCAGAAGAGAAAATACACAAAGTCCATACAGAAAAAGTTTAGAAACTCAGACATGCATAATATATATGTATATGTATATGTATATGTATATGTATATGTATATGTATATGTATATGTATATGTATATGTATATGTATATGTATATGTATATGTATATGTATATGTAGTATTGAATGATATCAATTATTTTTTATCTTTTACTACCATGATAATTCAGACTTCTTCTCTGGTATAAAGGGCAGGCCAAAAAAATTTATATGGATTTTCCAGATTCCTAATCCCGGTGATGTGGAAGAGATAACTTTAACAATAATTATTGTTGTTGTTATTGTTACTCTTGATCCCCCAAGGATTTTTTATGTTGGTTAATATCTATTGATGTTTGCCATGTTAGAAATGAAAATATCTCAGCATTATTATAAAAATAGTTTTGACTTCACAGAACCCCTAAAAGGGTTTCAGAAACCACCAGGACCAAAAATCCATGGGCCATACTTTGGGAATTGATAATATAAGCCAGTTTCCTCATTTTACTAATGAAGAATACCCTTAGAGGTAATGTGACTTCTACAAGGTCCATCTGTCAGTCAGTAAACATTTAATAGATTCCTGCTGTGTTCCAGGCTCTATGCTAAACTCCCGGTATGCAAAGAAAGTTAAAAGACAATACATGCTCTCAAGGAGTTCTGAATGTAGTGCAAAAGACACATAAACAACTCTGTATCGACAAAGTATATGCAGGATAAAATGGAAATAAACGAGAGAGAGAGACAGAGAGAGACAGAGAGAGACAGAGAGAGAGAGAGAATTAAGGGGGACTGGAAAAGACTTCTTGCATAAGGTAAGATTTTAGCTGGGACTTGAAGGAAGCTAGGGAAGCCAGCAGGTAGAAATGAGGAAGGAGAGAAAGCATTCCAGGCATTGGGGACAGCCGGTGAAAATGCCCAGTGTTAGAAAGTGGAGTTTCTTGTTTGAGGAATAGCAAGGAGGTCCATGACACTGAATCTTAGAGTAGAGTAGTTTAGGAGGGTGTAAGAATACTCAAAGTTAGTAAATAGCTGGCCAGGGATCCAAACCCATGTCTTTTGCTGCTTTTATTAAAAGTAGAAGAAGAGTAGTTAACATCTGAAAGTGGATAAGTCTCTCAAAATGCCTTTTCTGAAACCACTTTTCCCCCCTCTTTTCTTTTTTGCAAGGCAGTGGGGTTAGGTGACTTGCCCAGGGTCACACAGCTAGTAAGTATCAGGTGTCTGAGGCTGGGTTTGAACTCAGGTCCTCTGATTCCAGGGCTGGTGCTCTATACACTATGCCACCTAGCTGCCCTCTAAAATTACCATATTTCACCACATAATTGTAGCAGGTTTATGACAATTTCTTACCAAAAAGTGGGGTATGATCATTATGTGAAGCTTTAAAAAAATTGTGCCGGTATTACTTAAAAATCATGTATTACTAAACTGCCTTTGATGCAAGATTAGGATGCGCAGAATATTTGTGAATATATGTTAAAATTGGGAAGATGCAAGTCTTACCATATCATGTGACTTACTTAAGGCAGCTTTACCGGCCCATCTGCTCCCCTTGTGCCTAAGGATTTTCATTTGGTTGAGTGACAATACTGTTAATATTGCAGCACTCTAAACAAACCACACAAGTGAATGCCCTGAGAATTCTAGGCTGAGATAAATGTGTATCCATATGCCACTGGTGAATACGTTGCTGCTCTATTTACCTTTTAAGTGGCAGTGAGGAACAGAATTATGCCATGCTACGATTATGCAGTGAAAGGTTATAAACCAATTTTTGGACTGAGAAAAAAAAACCCACCAGGATGCAAAATATATGTAGTGGCTATGATTATGCAGTGAAATGTAGTACTTTTTTTTTTTTGAGGGGAGAAGGTGAGACAGTCAGGGTTAAGTGACTTGCCCAAGGTCACATAGCTAGTAAATGTCAAGTATCTGAGGCTGGATTTGAACTCAGGTTCTCCTGATTCTAGGACTGGTACTCTATTCACTGTGCCACCTAATGGGAAATCATATTATAATTCAATGGTCATTTAGGTTGACCAGTTTTACATCACAAAACTTTGTACCACATAGTATAATAAATCTGAAAATTGTAATGACCTTGAAACAGCATATTCAGATATAGAATCACACCCTTTCTCCTAATAATTTTTTAAAATGCATATGTGTATAGTATTTTAAAGGAAGCCAATTCTATTTTGAAGTACACTTAAATACACACATGCAAATTTAAAATAGCAAAATAATACAAAATAAAAACAAGTGCACAGACGTGGGTTAAGAACTCCTGCCTTAGAGTAAACTAACCAGGTGAAAAATTTTATGGGCAATAAAATCTCCATGGGAGAAGGGATTTTGTCATTGATTATCCACAAGCATTCTCCTCTGTCCCTTGCAACCTTATCTGATCAGTGTCACTAGATTCACACTTCACTTTTAAAATTTGCTTTTCATGAATTGCCAAGATTTTTTAGTCAAAGTGAAGGAATTAGTCAAGAAAGTTAAAGTCAATCTCTTCAAATAATCGAGGGACTGTGGGATTTTGAATAAGCACAACTATGTTGCTAAGGGATGCTCCCATGAATAACAAAGAAAAGTTGGTTTTCTATTTGAAATTTTGAAGTAGGATAGGTGCTGACATTTTAGCTCAGCATGTTCTTTCACCAGAGAAGTTTGTATATTAAGCTCTGTTATTAAACTCCTGCAGCTGCTCACTTTGAGAGTGAATACATTAAGAAAATTTCTGAGTTATCAGCCCACATATTCAACTACTGAGAAGAAAGATATAAAGTAAGGAGGTTACATAAAACATTCTTGTTAGGATCTCTGCTACTTTCAATTTTGGACCCAAATGAGTTCTCTGAGTTAACCATTTCTCCAACACCTGTCTGCAGACTTTTTAGTCAGTCAATCAGTGAACAAACTTGTTAAGCGCTTAGTATGTGCCAAGCACTCCTAAGTAATGGGGACACAAACATAAACAAAAAAATATAGATAGATAGATAGATAGATAGATAGATAGATAGATAGATAGATAGATAGATAGATAGATAGGTAGATAGATAGAGAGATAGAGAGATAGAGAGATAGAGAGATAGATAGAGAGATAGGTAGACGACAGTCCTAGTCTGCAAGGAGCTTATATTATAATGGGGGAAAGAAAACACATAAACAGGAAGCTGAGAAGCAGGGGAGGGAGCCATTCCACAAAATGAGGGTCTGAGAAGAAACTCAGCAATATCATGAAGGGGGAGTTGGGGTTTACAGAAGTCGAGGGAGAATACAATTGAGTCAAGGTGGTGAAGTCCATAAAATGAGGGATGGGTAATCTGGACTCTTCCCCAAAATGGAGGTTTCTAGGAAGAAGCTCACCAGTGGGTGAAGGGGGCTGGAGAGGCAGAGGGAAAATGAAGCTGAATCATGGTGGCCAAGTGGAGAGAATAAGAAAAGAACCTCAGAGGTCAACTAGTCCAGCCATATATGAACAAGAGCAACACACCTGGCAAGTGGCTACCTTGCCTATGGAAGAAGATCTCAAGTGAGAGAGAAGTCACTATTTCACTGACATTGTCCTTGACTAATTCATTTCAGATGTGTCAGTGATTTTAAATGATCATAAAGATTTTTAGTGATATGTAAGAAATTATGTTTTTGAAGGTATGGTAATTATGGGTTAATTAGTAAGAAACAAATTCATTTTGTGGCTGCTTAAAAACATTTAAATGATTTAATACATTGATTGTGTTACCAAATTATATTTTGCTTATTATTATTTCAATTTTTTTTAAGAAAAACCCTTTTTATGGTCTGTTGTGAAAGGAACATTGTAAAGAAGTGTCACAAAAATTTACATAATTTCCCATTTCTGACTTGCATATATTGCTTACTCCCATGTCAGTCTAACAGATAGAGACTTGACCTGTTATTTCATTGTAATGGAAAATTCTCTGGTTAAACTTATATTGTTTGGCAACTCTGAAAATTACAGCTTTAGACAGTTGTGTAGAGAGTCAGTTATGAGACCCATCAACAAGCATTTGTTGAACACCTACTATGTGTAAGTGCTAAGTACTTTCCCAGGGTGATATAATCAATATGGTTCAGAGGTTGGACCTGAGCACATGTCTTTCTGACTTCCAGTCCAATTTTCTATCCACTGTCACACTATCTCAGGCTAAAAATGTCTTAAAATGATGTTAAGATGGAAGTTAAACTAAAGTTTATCTATTCTGCCCTCTCCCCATCACAACATACCTGTCAGAATATCACCCAACTGATTTACTTCTAGTGAAGGGAAGCTTACCACTTTTCAAGGAATTTTCTTCTATTTTTTACATAGTTCCACAGCTTACAAATGTCTTAAATTGAACTAACATGTGCCTCCTTATAATCTACAATTACTGGATTTTTTTAATCTGGAGCTACAAATTGATTAATTTTGTCAGATATTAATTTCTTACCAAAATTCATTTTTTTCCATTTAGTGATCATAAACTGTTTAGAAAGAATCATTATTACAATGAATATTCTTTTTATTAGTAGTTTTATGCCCATACTTAGGTGCTGAGAACCTAATATATAAATACATATTTATAGACTATATATATATATATATATTTCTAAAATGTTCTTTAGAGTATAAGTTCCATGAGAGCCAGGGTCTGCCATTTGCCATTTTTTTTTCAGGTATCCCCAGTGCTTAGCAAAGTATATATAATAGGTTCTTAATAAATGTTTATTGATTGATTAATTATCAAAGGAAACTTATGAATAAATTAAGTAGTATCTTGTTGATACTTGTATTGTCAGATATGATCATTTCTTAGCTTGAATCCATATTTTCTTAATTTTTTATAGGCGTTGCTTTCTATTAGGGATATTGTGCTTGAGGTTTTTCGGAAGTGAACACATGTGCATACACACACACACACACACATATAAAGCAGTGGTAGCAATTCTGATCTCAGACAAGGCAAAAGCAAAAATAGATCTAATTAAAAGAGATAAGGAAGACATTACATCCTGCTAAAAGGCACCATAGACAATGAAGTAATATCAATACTACTAAACATATATACACCAAGTGGTATAGCACCTAGATTCTTAGAGGAGAAGTTAAATGAGTTATAGGAAGAAATAGAGAACAAAACTATACTATTGGAGGATCTCAACCTCCCCCTCTCAGAACTAGATAAATCTAACCACAAAATAAACAAGAATGAAGTTAAGGAAGTGAATAGAATTTTAGAAAAGTTAGATATAGTAGACCTCTGGAGAAAATTGAATGGAGATAGAAAGGAATATACCTTTTTCTCAGTGGCATACAATACCTACATAAAAATTTGCCCTGTACTAGGGCAATCACAATCCAATGCAGAAAGGAAGCAATATTAAACACATCCTTTTCAGATTATGATGCAATAAAAATTGCATGTAATAAAGGGCCATGGAAATTAATTTTTAATTAATTGGAAATTAATTGGAAACTAAATAATCTAATCCTAAAGAATGAATGGGTCAAACAACAAATCATAGAAACAATAACTTCATGAAAAGAGAATGACGATAATGAGACAATACACCAAAACTTATGAGATACAGCCAAAGCAGTTCTTAGGAGAAATTTTATATCTCTAAATGCTTACATGAATAGAGAAAAAAGATATCAATGGCATCAATCAAGGGCATGCAACTAAAAAAGCTAGAAAAAAAATTAAAAATCCCCAATTAAATACCAAATTAGAAATTCTGAAAATCAAAGAAGTAATAAAATTGCAGTTAAGAAAACTATTGAACTAATAAATAAAACTAAGAACTGGTTTTATTTAAAAAAAACAATAAAATAGATAAACCTTTGGTTAATTTGATTTAAAAAAAAAGAAAGAAGACAAAATTACCAGTGCCTAAAATGAAAAGGGTGAATTCACTGAAGAGGAAATTAAAACAATAGTTAGGAGCTATTTTGCCTAACGTGTGCTAATAAATTGACAATCTAAGTGAAATGGATGAATATTTACAAAAATATAAATCACCTAGATTAACAGAAGAGGAAATAAAATAACCACATTTTAGAAAAAGAAATTGAACAAGTCATCAATGAACTCCCTAAGAAAAAAATCACCAGGGCTAGATGGATTTACAAGGGAATTCACCAAACATTTAAAGACAATTAATTCCAATAGTATACAAACTATTTGGAAAAATATGCGGAGTCCTACTAAATTCGTTTTATGATACAAATATGGTGCTGATATTAGCAAAGAGATTACAGCAACTTATCATGAGGATAATACACTATGACCAGGTGGGATTCATACCAGGAATGCAGTCTGGTTCAATATTAGGAAAACTATCAGCATAATACACCATATCAACAACAAAATTAACAGAAATCATATAATTATCTCAATAGATGCAGAAAAAGCCTTTGACAGGATATAACACCAATTCCTAGTGAAAACTCTAGAAAACATAGGAATAAATGGAGTTTTCCTTAAAATGATAAGTAGCATCTATCTAAAATCATCAGCGAGCATTATATGTAATGGGGATATGCTAGAAACATTTCAAATAGGACCAGAGGTGAAACAAGGATGTCCATTATCACCACTGTTATTCAACATTATACTAGAAATGTTAGCTTTAGCAATAAGAGAAGAAAAAGAAATTGAAAGAATTAGAATAGGCAATGAAGAAACAAAGGTATCACTCTTTGCAGATGATATGATGGTACATTTAGAGAATCCTAGAGTATCAACTAAAAAACTACTTGAAATAATTAACAACTTTAGCAAAGTTGTAGGATATAAAATAAACCCAAACAAATCATTGGCATTTCTGTATATTACTAACAAAGACCAGCAGCAAGAGATAGAGAAATTCTATTTAAAATTACCATAGACAATTGTAATGGCAAGCAAAGGGAGACTTTTTGCTGTTTTTTTCTTTTGGAGTGCTTCTCAGCACTAAGGCAACCAAGTGCCTTTGATTGAGTCTTGCCTTTATTTGAATCAAGAGTCTTTGACTGAGGGGCGGAGCCAAGATGGCAGCTGGGAAGCAGTGACTGGAGTGAGCTCCCCACCAAGTCCCTCCAAAAACCCATAAAAAATGGCTCTGAACCAATTCTAGAGCTGCAGAACCCACAAAGTGGCAGAGGGAAGCAGGGCTTCAGCCCAGGAGAGCCTGGATGGTCTCTGGGTAAGGTCTGTCTCACATGGAGCTCCCAGCCCCCAGCTGAGGGGAGTGGAGCTGAGCCCAGCATGCAGGGCGCGAACAGACCAGACGCGGACCTACCAGACCAGGAGACGA
>CM053622.1:486608504-486629504 GCA_028646595.1 Phalanger gymnotis
CAGTGCCCTGTTAAAAGAAAGGTGACCAAAGCTCTTTGGAAACTATAGCTTAAACCTACTTCTATCCACCACTCCCTAACTCCTTCTAACTCCCACCTCAAAAAAAACAAAATTTACATCTGACAGAAATTTATCTTGCCAGTATCTCCCTCATGAAATTAGTGTTGGCTTATTACAACTAACTGTTAACAGAAATCTGATTCCTTGTTAGATGGGGATATAAGTTGATCTGGCAAGGTGAGAATGAAGTCAAGATGAGGATTAAGCACAGTTCTTTTAGGGATTAATGAATTATAGGTAGTTTGGAAAATCATTGACACCTGAATAAGTTTCTGCATGAGCAATTTATTTATTTGGAAACCTGACAAAAGGAATTCAAATGGGGGGCATTGTGGATAGTTCTTGGATTTAGAGTCAGGGAGACCTAAGTTCTCATCCTACCTCAGATACTTATTAGCTCTGTGACCTCAGGAAAATAACAACTACTCTGAGCCTCAGTTTCCTCATCTGTAAAATGTATGAGCTGGATTCTATGGCTTCTAAGGTTCCTTCAGCTCTAAGCCTATGATCTTCTGAACACCTTTATTTCATATCTTATCATATTTAGACCTGAAAGGGACCTCAGATGGCTCGTAGTCTAACCTGCTTATTTTACACATGAGGCAATAAAATTGACCCCTAAATAAAGGTCTGATTTTTTATTTGAATCAAGTCAATATCTTATGTTTTCTCTGATAACTTCTTAGTCTGTGAAAAATATCTTCATCTAGATCAGGTTAACCTGAGCGCTGTGAATCTGTTGTTGTTTTTTAATATTGTGAAAATTGTATGTCAATGTAGTTGGTTTCATTTGTAATACTATGTATTTTATTTTATGCTTTTAAAAACATTATTGTTACAGGGGTCTATAGGCTTCTCCCAACAGCAAATATACAAAATATGCAAATATATAAAAAAAAGTTAAGAACGACTGATCCAACCAGTGGGTGGCATGATTTTTGTTTTGTTTTGTTTTGTTTTTTAAAAGATCCATACATGAGGTAGGTATATTTCCTCTGAAAATGGACTAGAACTAACACTCTAGCAAGATACAGTATTCCTCTAGATATCTAATTACAACCAAAATATTTTGATTTCTTTATAAGAACTTTCACATTACCTCTTAAAGTTAGACTGTTCAGTAATATTCATGAAAATATTCACACTTTTGATATACTTCTACAAGAAGGGAACAAGCTAGCTTCTTGGTGAATATCTTTACATAGGAGCAGATTATAATTTAATTTCTGTGTCTGCAGTTCTATACTTTAAAAATAAACATGGGGGCAGCTAGGTGGCACAGTGAGTAGAGCACTGGCCCTGAAGTCAGGAGGACCTGAGTTCAAATGAGGCCTCAGACACTTGACACACTTACTAGCCATGTGACCTTGGGCAAGCCACTTAACCCCAATTGCCCTGCCTTCCCTCTGTAAAAACAAAACAAAACAAAACAAAAAATAAACATGATAATGTGATGTATGAACAAGACCAGAGAAACATGCAATAATTGCCCTAATAAATTTAGCACTAATTAGGCCTTTATCTATACAAGGATCAGGATCCCCAATAAGGTAAGGAGTAGGGAACTTAGCAAAGGTTTGGAGTAGAGACATGGAAATGTCTAAAAAGGATGGAGAAATAAAATGCTTGTCAAATACCTACTATCCTCTTGGACATCATGAAAAGAAATGATCTAAACATCTTAATAGGCCAGTGTAGTTGACAGATAAATATTGCATAAATGTACTTGATGATGAAACACTGTCATGCGTTACCCTAGGTCCTCTGAATTAGGTAATGAGATGTAATCAAATACTTCAATCTTATCATAGCAACAAATTATAGATGGAGGTAGAATGTGGTAGGAGCCAACAGATAAAAATTTAGATAAATTGAGGGTTTTGTTCTCTGCCAAATAACAATTTATCTTGTCCTAAGCTTCAAAAGAAAGATGAAATTAGCTGAACAAATTATAGGGCAAACAAAGGAGAAAGAAGAGAAAAACCTCATGGACAATACTAATATTAGTCTTTCTATCCTTCACTTTGTTTTCTGTCATTTAGTAACCCCGTCTTCATTAAAGATAAATTCTTGTGTCTTAAAAAATCAAGACAAGAAAAAAAGTAACAAAAACCAAAACATTCATCAAGACTTGTATTTACCCTTCACAAACTGTACTTGCTGGTGGAAAAAAAAAAAAGAAAGAAAACAAAACACCTCAGAATACACCAATTAACTTAACAGACTAGTACAACTTCCATAATCCTTCAATTTCAATAAATATTCCAGAGAAAGAAACAAAGTTTGATTTCCACTCTGCCCCCGGAAGAGTAGATCCATTTTAATATTATTTTATTTAAATCAGAAAAAAATTAGAGAAGTCAAAAATGAAACACACTCCCCTCTTTTCCTTGACCACCTTCAGTTAATTACTATGAATACAAGAATTTTAAATCCTAAATTGAGATATTAAAATATCCCAAGAAAGTGATGTTATGCTTGAAAAACATAATATATATTGATATCAGACATTTAGAAATGTGCATTTTTTGACCTCACATTATGCCTTAGAACATTAAGAAAGACAATGAATGCTGTACTAGTTTATCATGAATAAATCATGGGGCTTTTCAGCTAAGCTACTGATTCTGTCAATTTTATCAGGGATCATTTAGATGAGCCTAAAGAATGCCAATCTAAATCTAAGCCAAATAGGTTGAAATGAATACAAATATGGTCAAGTTGTTTTCCATCAAAATTTAAAGTTCTGATGTAGATTAAATAAAAGTAAAACTACTTAAGAGCACTTAAAAGTCTTGGAAGCCAGGTAAGAAACCAGAGATTCTGTCCTTCATCAATGAATTTAGGAAATAAATTATTTTACAAAACTTCAGCCAAAAAAAAATCAAAATAATACAAGGTACATATAAAAACAATTTACAGAAATAACAATTTGTTTCAACAAATGTTTACAAGCACCTATTATATGTAAAGAACAATAGAGAAGTCCCACAGAACCTATTTGACATTGACAAGAATACAGGCTCATCCTTCAAATGTCTTATGTGTTTACTGAAAAGAGTCTCCATTCTCATCTCTATGCGGGAAATTAAATATTTTAAAAATCCCAAGAGGTTCATCTTCATTTTGTTTGCATTCATATTTACTGTGACTTAGTTGCCTCAAAGTAGAAGGTTGTTTATTGATGTTGAGAAGAAAAGATTAAATAAAAGCATTCTTCTTTTAAAGAGTAGTCATATATCACAGATTTAAAGCTGGAAGTGACCACAGAAATCACCTGATCTAATGCTTTCATTTTACTGGTGAGGAAATTGAGGCCCTGAGAATGTATGTGACTTGCCTGAAGTCATACACAAAGTAATTGACAGTGCCAGGATCTGAATTCAGGTTTTTTGAGACAATTTTGTTTTTCCACTATACCAAATTACTTTCCCAAAATAGTAATAAGGACTGGATCTGTGATTTTATTGATGTAAGGAACTTCCAGGGGAGGAAGCTTTGTTTACAGATACAGTTCAATCCCTTCTCCACAACTTAAGAGTCTTAGAGGGTTACCTAGAGTGTGGAGAAGTTAAATGACTTCCTTAGTCACACAGTCAGCTTGTGTCAAGAGGCAGAACTTTAATCCAGGTCTTCCTAGCTGTAATGCTACATCCAAATCTCTGTTTTGTCACTGACTAAATCATATGTCGACTTTCTTCAGAAGCCATGGACCTTTTACATCATCTTCATTTCTACCATCAAAAGTCTTATCTAAATTCTAGCCACATTTAAGTTACAATATGCCCACCTCTTCCCAATCAATCTGCTTTAATACCTCGTCCTCAACATCTTCTGTACATAATTTTCCTTATACTGTTTGACCACACCCTACTTTACAGAAGCTTCCAGGAAGATGACAAAGGCTGATTATATACTGACACAGATACAAAATCTACCCCTAGGGATGGGCATACCTTAAATTTTGCACACTCCACCCAATGACTGGTGGCTTTATTGCTAGAATTAGAATCATCTTTGTGATGTAACTATAAGATGAAGATTAGGATTTTCATTCTGAAATTCTACAAAAGCTTAAATGTCTGAGTCTTTTCAAGGCCCTGGAACCAATCTATACCCTATGCTGGGGCATGTTATTTTGCAAAACGTTAAGTCAGGAAGTTTAGCACTGTGTCACATATTTAAAATGTCTTCCTCTAATCTTATACTTTGGTTGAGGCAAATGGACTTTCGTCCTGTCTATGGTGACTAAACCTTGCTCCCTTCCATCCCAGTCCAAAGTTGAAGGTCTCTTGGTATCCCAGAGTAAAACTAGTATATATACAGAAGGCAATACATTAAACATGTACTTATATTTATGTCATTTCTGCTATAAATAGAATTCAGCAATATGAAAGTTATTTTGAGGAGAACATAAAGTGAAAGAAAAGAATATAAACCTCTAGATTTTTTCAATAATGAAACCGATCTTGTTAAAGTGCTGTACCAGAAATGTTCTTTCTTCCCCAGCACTCTCTACTGCTCCCTATGACATTTGAAAGTGTAATCAATATTCAAACATGGTTATTTTCTTGTTGAAATAGAGTGGCATACTTCTAACACTGATCTACAAACTTCAAATGAAAGCACAAGAGAACTAAGTTGCAAGCTTATGTTTTTTGCCCATTTACTAAAACAGAATTCTTGATAAAAGGACAATGGTATAAAACTTGGATTTGAGCAACAGGGCAATCCTCTTTGAAAAGTAGGCACAACTCATATAAATGGAAACAATCTGAACTAACATTTTTCCCTTTTTCTCACCCATAAACTTTGAGTAGTAATTTTTAGAAGACTCACTTGAAAACAACTATGACGCTTCTCTTTTCTGTCATTAATGATGAATGAACACATTTTGAGGGGTAAATCTATGACAGGATTAAGTGCAATAAATATACCATTTATACTGCCCCAAAGAGAAAGACCCTAACTGCCTATAAATGTAGAGTTAAAGAAGTAGGATGCAACACCTAGAAAAAAACAGAAGGTATTTCCAGAAGTAATTTTTAAAGATTATGAAGTGACTGTGTTTTAGGCTGATTCAGGTTTTTTGGACTAGGCCTGCTGGTTGCATAGGAATAGTTAGAAAATGTGACATAAACTGAGACTCACAAGCGAAAAGAGATCTTTCTCTTAAAGGTATAGAACTGAAGAAAGTTGATAGACATCTTGGGGATGTGTCTCCCATTAAACGGGAGTTTCTAGAGACTAGAGAGGAAGCCAGAAAGGCGTTCCAGATTATAAAGAAGGATAATGGGTTGAGGAAAGGAAAGAGAACTCTATTTGCATTATAAATAGTTAGAGAACCTAACTATCATACATCAGTCAGGATGTTGGACAGAGGAAATACAATACTACGAGTAATAGGAGGACTATTATTGTATGGCTATGTTGTAGGTCACATCATGTCTGATAAAGAGTAATTATACCCAGAAAGTTAAGTTAGTGTTAGTTGTGCTTCCTTTAGGAGTCCAACTCTAGTTATAATATGAAAATAATGCTTACCTTATTTTTGAATGTCACACACATTCTGAATTATAAGCTAGGATGACAAAGTATCAAAGACATCTTCAGGCTATGAATCTTTTATTATAAGGACTTAAACCTTGAGAGATTCTATGATTACAATTGTCAGGAATGCTGTAGAAGGAATTCAGAGTTTGGAAAAGATGATTTATATGTTCACCTTCAATTCTATCATTTTGAATATAAATAGAGAAGAATTGCATGTGTAAATTGAAGGGCAAGAACAGATTGGTCATGTACAAAAACACAGCAGCTTTTTTTGTGGTTGCAAAGAATTGTAAATTGAGGGGTTGTCCACTGATTAAGAAACAGCTGAACAAGGTGTGGTATAAGATTTGATGGAATGCTATTTGTTATAAGAAATGATAAGCAGGATGGTTTTCAGAAAAACCTAGAAAGTCTTGCATGAACTGATACAAAGTGAAGTGAGCATAACCAAGAGAACACTGTACACAATAATAGCAATATTGTAAAGATGATCAACTATCAAAGATTTAGTTACTCTGATCAATGATCTAAGACAATTCCCAAAGGACCCATGATGAAAAGTGCTATTCCCCTCCTGAAAGAGATCTGATGAACTCCGAGTGCAGACTGAAGCATATATTTTTCACTTTCTTGATTTTTCTTGCTTGTTTTTGGCAACATGGCTAATATGGAAATATTTTTGCATGACTTTACATGTACAATTATTATCATATTGCTTTCCTTCTCAATGGGCAAAGGAAGGTGGGAAGGAAAGATAGAATTGGGAACTCTAAATTTTTTTAAAAAAATGAATATTAAAAGTAAAATTTAAAAAGTGAACCAAAAGTCGTAAAACTGTAGGAAAAAAAAGAACATCATTGTCATCTGTGTGGAGGATGGATTAGATAGGAGAGGTACTTGTAAGAGAGAGGCCAATTTAGAAGCTTCCACAGTATTTGTAGTAAAAGGTTATGATGGCCTGAACCAGAGTACAGTGAGTGGAGAAAAGGAGTTGTACAGGTAGAATCCATAAGACTTGGCAACTATTTGGACATAGGAAGGAAGGGTGGAGAAGTGAGTGATGAGTTGAAGATAATTTCAAGGTTGCAAACCTATGTGAGTGCCCATAAATAGCAACGTTAGAGTTGGTTTCAGAAAAAAAGGTAAGTTGTTTTAGACATGTTAAGTTTAATATTCCTGCGGGACATAGAGTTGGACATGTCCAATAGACAGATGGTGATGTAAGACTAGAGGTCAGGAGTGAGAACAGGGCTGGATGCTTCTATCTGAAAATCATATGCATAGATATGATCACTGACCCCATGGAAACTAATGAGATGTGAGAAAGAGTATATAGAAGGGAAGAGAGCCCATTGAAAGTAGGTAAAATTCCTCATGCTGTTACTGTACAAAAGTGACAAGTATATAAAAAGCTTAGGAATCATGACAAAGATTATGAGATGAATATGAAACTGAGGTGATGTCAATGTCATAAAATATTTCATAGAAGTTTCTGTTGAAATTTTTTTTGGGGGGTAGGGGGGAGGCATGGAAGGGAGAAATTGCATTTTATTTTTCTACTGGTGCTAATCCTAAAATAGTTTCTGAGAAATAAGCTTGTCTCCTAAAGTGAGTCCTGGCATGATAGAATGAGCTGTTTCTAAAAGTATCTTTTGAAACTGCCTTTCCATGTAGGTTCCAAGGACACAGAAACAACAGCTCTTACTGATCTTAATATGTTGAATGAGGCTTTGCCAGGTGAACCTTTGGGAATTAAACAATTTGTTTTTGAAAATAAGCTATGTCTGTAGAAATCTAAAATTGAGCCTCTCTGGCTCACTTAACAAAGTTAGAGAGAAAAAGTAGAATTTCTTAGGTGATGATTTTAAACATCAGTGGATAAATGTCAACACAAAAATTGAGGTAGGTTGTTCTGAATAGCCTTCTAGAGCACTTTTCTGGGAGAAAAGACTTTGTACATTAAAAACAACAAAAACTGAATAGTGGATAAGCATCTCAGGGTACCAATAAAAAATAATGAAAGCCAATGTCCTTTGGAAACTATATTTTTTTGCAGGGGGAATAAAACCCCACCACTAAAATAAAAACAAATACCCTCCAATAGGATGATTAATTTTGAAAGTGGTTTGTTTCTCTTCTTCAGTTAATTCCATAAATATTATGGTATACTCAAGCTGTCTGACTGAAAAGGGATAGCTGACTTTATAAAAAGAATTTTTTTTGAGTTCATTTGTTTCCTAAATTACTCATGAAACCTGCTGCTATCAAGGCAACAAACTTGCTCCTGTATATTCTTTAAGAGTAGAATTTTCTAAGACAATTGCATGGAAAATGATTTTCTATTCCTGATGTCTAACAATGTTACACATGCTGTTACACATTTATGATGAAATAAAGGGGGAAAATGCTTTTTGAAAGCATATGACTCAGCCTTTACCCACCCATTAATTCATTCAGCTATCCAACAAACAAGTAATTATTGTCATCTTTGTGACAAGTGTTGCATTAGATACCATAAAGGATACAAAATATATGACATAGCCTTGCACTCAAGTAGTTTAAATATTGATATAATAGCTTCTTTTATTTTACTTTTTAGTTATTTCATTAAATTCTTTCTAAGTAAATTCTGAATGCCTTAGATCAGGATGGGGACCCCCAGCTTTGAGGCCACATGTGGCCTTCTAGGTCCTCAAGTATGGCCTTTTGACTAAATCCAAACTTCACAGAACAAATCCTATTAATAAAAGGACTTGTTCCGTAAAACTTGGATTCAGTCAAAAGGCCACACCCAAGGACTTAGAAGGCCACATATGGCCTCAAGGCCCTGTCTTAGTCAATCAAGGCTTCACAAAAATCTAATTTTAACCAGTTTTATTCCACACCACTGATCTTTGTGTACTCTTTGGTCTAGCAAAATTAGCTATAATGGAGCACCATAAAACCAACAACTAGGGATAAGGAGGAATCAGAAAAAGCATGAGAACTGAGATAAGACTATAAAATAAATATTCTGAGAGAAAGAATTGGGGAAGAAGTGCATTCTAGGCATGAGAGATGTTTTGTCCAATAACACGGAGGTATAAGGTAGAATGATGAGTTTGAGGAATTAGTTGTGTTTGGCAGAACATGTACCATGTGGTAAGAAATTATGTGAAATAGGGCTGAAAAGTCAGGGTAATGGATAATTATATTGAGGGAGCCAAATGTTAAGACCTTATATTTTTGTTCTAGAAACAATAATTTTGTCTTTTTGGGAGGAGAGGGGAGGGCACACGATCAGACACGTGTATTAGGTAGATTATTTTGGCAGCCGTGTGGAAGCCTGATTTAGAGAGAAGGTGTGGATGAAGGGATGTCTAGATATGTCTAGATGAAAGTCCTATGTGTTGAGATAACTGAACACATGGCAACAAAAAAGATCATCAAGGATAAAGGAAGAAGAGAAAAGGGCAAGAGGAAGAATACTGGGGGACATCTCCAATTAGGGGGTCAGGAAATGAAAGATGAACCAGAAAAAGAGACTGAGGATTAGTGGTCAGACAGAAGAACCAGGAAAAAGCATCGTCATAGAAGCCAAAGGAGGGAAGTATTTAGGGGGAGAGTGTAGTCATCAACATATCAAAAGCCTAAAAGAGTTCAGAGGATAAAAACTAAGAAAAGACCATGGGATTGAGCTCTTAAGAGAGCACTGGTAACCTTTGAAATAATCAAGTGGACGAGAGGGAGATACCTATAAGTTTCAAGAGGGAAAGAAACATTTCATATTTATCTTTCTAGCTCAAAAGAATCTCTCAAAGCCAGGGCATTACAAATAGTAGACACTTAATAACTGTCTGTTGATTAAATCAATATAAACAGCTTAGTTGTGTTATTTCTTTAATACCTTTCCACTACAGTACATGATAGGACTCAAGGCATTGAATTAAATTTAATTAACAATGTATTAAGCACCTTCTATGTGCCAAGAATTTCTATAACCACTGGAGACATAAAAAAATATCTAGAGGCTTTTGTAATTTTATTTATCAGTACGCATTCCCTTCATGCACACATGGGAAGAGAAGTGAAGATAGCAGTGAAGTTTAATGAGTATTAGAAGGAGTGGCAGCATTGATTAGTAGATAAAAGCAGGCTAAAAATGAGGACTTGAGTTTTAAGTCCCAAATCTAATTCAAACTGGCTTTGTAACCATAGTGGAATATATCACTTAATCTCTTAGGGCCCAGACAACTCTCTGAGTTGTAGTACAATTACTATCTGAACCCATAATTCCCTTTACTAATGAAATCACAGGTCCAGCCAAACAAAGATGGATGATAATCAAAGATTTAAAATTTGCTCCATCTGAATAACTAAGAGCTATTTCAATCAGTTGATAATATTCTTTAAAAAGTCCTTTTCCTTGAAAATGCTTTTTGAGGAAGTACAGAAGTGAGGAGAAAACAAAAGTCTGTCCATCTAAGGCAGCATGGTATACTAGACAATGAGCTGGAGTCAGGAAGACATGATATGTATTGGCTATGTCACTTTGGGCGAGTTTCACTTAACCTCTCGGTCAAGTCTTTAAGGTAAGAAGTTGTGGAACGGTATTGGTCTATGTAGTTTCATCCCTTTAGAGTTCTTAGCAAAGATACTAG
Organism: Phalanger gymnotis; assembly: GCA_028646595.1. Taxonomy (NCBI): domain Eukaryota; kingdom Metazoa; phylum Chordata; class Mammalia; order Diprotodontia; family Phalangeridae; genus Phalanger; species Phalanger gymnotis. Next base: position 486,618,758 of record CM053622.1, read on the forward strand.
AGCTGTGTGTCATTTCCTTCTCCAGCTTATTTTATATATGAAGAAACTGAAGCAAACAGGGTTAAGTGACTTGTCCAGGGTCATGCAACTTGTATCTGAGGCTGGATATGAACTTGGGAAGATGAATCGACCCCACTCCAGGAACCACACTCTATCCGCTGTGCCACCTAGGCATCCCCAAATAACAACCAAAGTTCCTCACTTTGGAGTTCCTTACATCAGTAACATCACAGGTTTAGACCTAAGTAAACTAAAAACATTCATTATTATAACTAAAGTGGCGGGTACCACTATTGTTTATTGTTTATCCTTCCTTTTTGAAGAGGTGATGGCTTGCAGGTAAATCTGATTTAAATGAGGCAGAGTTACACAAAGCCCTCAGCCTCATTTCCCCGAGTCAATGAAGTCAAAGAAGACAGGTGATGGCATGTGCTGCATTGGATGACCTTGGTGTCTTCAATGTCTGACCAAGCTTTAAGTGCTCCACAGTGCCTGCTTCAGCCACCTTCATGGCTCTTGAACCAAACTGTCCTCATCTACCCATTCTATCAGGGGGGTGGCAGGTCATCTTCAAATGCTTGGGGTAGACATCCCCCTTAACTCACTTCACTGACAGATTCGAGGCCCATTGGTTACCCTGAACTTTCTTTAGCCTGTTTGTGGTTTACTGGGATGTGGCTGCTGTGCATGCTACAGCTTCGTGGAGCCACAGGTGAGAATTGGGTGAATCAGGTGGACACCAAAGGTGGATGAGCAGCCCTGAAAAGGGCTTGGAAAATACTTCACACCAGAGGTGCTAGTACCCCTCAACACTAGAACTCTAACACAAATGTAGTTAATCTAGCCTTTTGGAGGAGAGGTAGAACCAAGAAGGCAGGTAGGGACTGATTTCACACTAGTAGCTAGCTTGAATTGTGGGTGAGGTCATCTCAGCTAGTGGGAAAAAATACCTTAACCATAAAAGTGCAATGTGACCCTAGGACAGAGTCATGCCTGATCTTAGGAAACTGCACATTCTTGAGAGCTCCTGAGAGCCAAGGAATATACCTTTGCTAGGAGAATAAGGACTATGTAAGAATCATCATGTATTCTTGTTAAAGAGAGTAATACTTTGGCTCCAAGTCTTGACTGTAGCAGATCTCCAATCCTGACCCAGGATAGTTTCTAGGTCAATTTGGATTGAACCAAATAAATACTGTTAGAAATAAGCTTGACACTGAAATTCAGGTTATCAAGGGCAATTATTATTGAGGAATTCAAAGGAATTGGTAAACATTCCTGGCCAGGAGCTGACCCCATCCTTCTTTAGGAAGGGGGAGTGGGGAGTACAGGAGTGAGATCAACTTTATTCTGTTAGACTGACATAGATTGATGCACCATCAGCTCAGTACCTTCCTTCAGAGAATGGATTGGTCCACTCCCTTCTGGGTTACAATCTTCCCTATATGCCCCCAACATGCAACTCCTTGGTATGTTCCCCCCTCCTCAACATACATCTGTCCCATGTTCAAAAATGGTGGAAAACTTCCCTGTGGGTGTGTAAGGTAATATTCAATTAGCCAATTAAGGATGCATGGTAGCCATTTGACCCAGTTTTCTCTTCAACCCTCACTCACCATTACCTGGCCAGTTTAGACCAGTTTTCCTAACATCCTGAATAACATCTTGAATCTGTGGTTTCTGCAAAATCGCAAACTTTATTCCCATTGGCTGGGGACCCTCATCTTGGTTAATTTTTACTCCTCCGTTGTTCAAGCTGACACAATTAATTATTCTGTGGAACTCAATTAACTCTTCTATGGAAACCTAACTTTTACCAATCTCTCTGAGCTATTTCAGTTTAGCAACTAGTGGAATCAGTTCTATGGTTTAACCTAATCCCAAAGCTCACATATGTAACACAAGAAAACAAATTGTTTGTTGTTTTCTATTAAACTATATCTAAGATGCTGTGAGTTTTTTCAAGTGCCTAAGTCAATATCATGCCCCTTTGGTTGGAAATATCATATGCCCAGTCTAATTCTTTCAGTTACTGGTCAGATATCAGGCATGTGCAGTGTGGAAAGGAAATGCAAGCCTCAATGCAGAGAAACAGAGAGAACTGAATGCCACTTCATATGGTCTCTCTGCTCCTGCATTTCCTGTAGCACTCAAATGGAGTCCAGAGGCATTCTCACAGTTGTATATGGGTGCTCTCTATACACCTTCTACAATATTCAAAGGAGTGCAGAGGAATGTTGAAGTTGTCAGTGGTAAAAGATGCAATGACTATGAGGATGTTCACAACTGTAGAGGGGGAAAGTGAATTTTATAATCTTTATTTGTTGTTTTACTCACAAAGGATTAAAAAGTTAAAATTTCCTGTTGCAATTGAAAGCAAGGACAGGATTTCGAAGAATGACAAACACAGACAACCATTTCAACCTTTGTTTGGTTGCCAACTACCTTAGGCAATTCACTTAATCTTGGAAGGTAGCCTACTTTGTCTCACATACAAAACAACCAGAATTATAAATGAAGACAAAGTCTAGTCTTTAGATGTGAAAGGATTCTTCTACAGATTGAACCAGAGGTGGAGACACCTACAAAACATCAAAGTTGCATTACAATGGCTGGGAGGAAGGACTGAGGGGGAAGCTGAAAGTGTCTTTTACCTCCCCAACCTCTCCATAAGGAAAGGCAGGTCTAGCTTTTCAATCAATTTGTCTAGAGATCCTAAAACAGACTCCACCTATGAAAGAGAAAGAAGGTTATCACAGGTCTTCATATTCTGTCTCCAGTTTTTCTTATACACACACACACACACACACACACACTATAAAATATGTATTTGAAACTACCTATTTCCCTTAGAAGGAAATAGTCTTACATATTTACATATATACATAAACTTTGAATATGACAACTCTTCCACAGTTTTCTGCAACCTAATTCTGTCTTTCTTAGACCAAACTCAGGTTGACACTAAATAAATATTTTACTGTTAAAAAATGAAAAGTGAAGAAAAGTCAGAATTTTAAGTTGATGAATTAAGTAATTACTGTAACTTTGACACTGATGTATCAGAAGCACATATGTAATATAAAAATAATCAAAGTGATATTGCATTGATGCTGTCTTCTCTAATTTTTCAAAAGTATCTAAAGTCAAGGTGCCTTATGCACTGATCCTTCCAACCCTAAATCTAAGCATTTCCTTCATTTCTCTCTGAAAAAATAATTATTCCACTTACCTTCCAATGAATATACTGATGCAAGGAAATAGATATAAGATGCACAGTATGGAATGCGTGAATAGACTGTAATCTATAGTTTTGGAAGGAGTACTCACATAGATGAGAGCATAGAAAGGAACAGTATCTAGAACTTAGGGGAGTGATAGCTGTGTTAAATTATGTCCTGATCATACGACATCTGAATTTAGTCTTTCAGCGTGTTCTATGCTTACATGATGTGTTCAGTTCTGGTTGCCACATTTTAGGTAAGATATTAATTGATAAATTGGGGAGGGTCCAGAAGGGCAAAGCCAGGAAGGTGACAGACTTGAATATGATGCCAAATTAGGCTTAAAGGAACAGGACATGTTTAGCTTGAAGGGGAGAACAGTTGGAGGTGACATAAGAGTTTTCTTTAAGTATTCTGAAGGCTATTGAGTCAAAGAAGAGCTAGACTTATTCTCCTTAGTCCCAGGGGTCAGAACTAGGAACGAGCAATGGCTCAAAGTTATAGAGGCAAATTTAAACCTGATACAGAGAAGAGTTTGCTAACAAGGAGAGTAGATTCCTCCTTCACTGAGACCCTAAAAGAAAGACTGGTTGATCCCTTGTTGGGTATGATGTAGAGGAGACTTTTGATTAGGAACAGCTTAGACTGGATGAGACCCCCTTCAACTGAGTGATTCCAGAGTCTAGTTCTGTAAAAGAGTAAAGAAGTGAAGTGAAAGACGTAGTAAGACTGAGGGAATCAAGGAACATTAAAGTAAAAAAAGTAGTAGAGAAAAATCACCCTCTCCAAATTATGTGGAAATGTGATTAGTCTGTGGGGGAGGATGAAATAAAGGTTTTAAGTTTGCTAATGTTATAAAAGACATGGCAGTACTAAGATACGCATCTGTGGGATCAGATGGAGAACATCAAGAGTATTATGTATACTTTGACCTATGGCAGGTAAAAATGTAGAGAAAAGAGACCTTTTAGAGTGTCTCAGATAGGGGAGAGGGAAACTGGGGAGGACAAACAACTAGCTGATTTAATGCAGGTAGGACAGATTCAGGGACAGCCAGAAGCATGTTAACTAACCAGAACCAAGCTAGATACAAATTCCGAGAAAGTAGGAAGTTCCTGCTTCTCTGAGAATCTACAGAAACACACAAAAAGGGCGGAAGGCAAAATAGCTTAAAAAATAGATGCTGGCCAGAATTCAATAGTAAACAGAATGATCAAAACTAAAAGTGAAGGGTGGGGAGGGAATGTGGTGGAGGTCACCCATTCCATGCTTTCCGAACTTCCTCTACAAACAAGACAAAATAGTACCTTAGAGTGAATATAGAGGAGCAAAAAAATAAACTAGAGTTGGGGTACAGCAGTCTTCCGGGGATAACAGGAGATGACCAGAGTAAAGAGCCAGGAGCAGACGTTTAGCATGGAGTAAAGGGCAAACACCTCCAGGTCATCTCCACCTAAACAGCAAACAAAGCCTTGGGGAAGCTGGGTTCGGAGGCACCAAAAGTCACTGGAATTCTCTACTCAACAATGTGGGGGGTCAGACCTCAGAGGGGAAGATCGAAGGACAGTTAGGACAGTTAGGACACTAGACACAAGTGTGCTGACCAGACACAGTCCCAGGCTGTGCCTGACAGTGAGGAGCTAACACACTTTGGGTGAGTGCAATAGGGTTGTGGGTACTTACAGGAGAAATGAATTCCTGGTTTTTGGTTTCACGCCAGAGCAGGAAACTGAAGGTTACAGCACTGGAGGGCCCAAAGGGAACAAGATTGTTTCCAGAACGGCTTGGCTGGGAGTCCTAGCTTGGAGGAGAGGAATGCTGAGGTTGGGCCTCAGACCAGACTCAGAAAACAACAGGAATGGGGAAGTCTTCTGTTTGTTGTAAGCCTCTATCCTTCAAATCATACATGTCTTCCAATAAATTTTCCCCAAACATTCCACAGTCTAATCTACTAGCACAATCTTTACCTTACTTTCCTCTTCTAGTTACTGTTTTTATTCTTTCCTCTGGTAGTTATAGCAAGTGTATAAAGAATACCTAATTTTTCCATTAACCGAAGATTTTTCATTGGAAGAACTCCCTATAAACAAAACTAGGAGGGTGGATCTGATCTGATTATCTCCTCCGCCTTTCTCTCCACCCCCTTAAACTGCTTCATTCAAATTGTTAAGGAATACTAAAAAACCTCTGGTAATATAAATATAGCCAGTCTTTACTTTTGTTTTCTTTGCATACCTTTCTGCTTTGATAGCTTCAGTTGTTTTGTTATGGCCTTAGAATACATGAATGTGTTTTAGTTTCTAGGTGTTGAGCATTAGTGTTACAGTAAATACCATACTTAGTAAGGCTTATTTTACCAAGCATTATTAGTGTTTAGTGGAGTAAGAAAAGTCTATTCTAAAAGACTGTACAAGGAAATGAGTAATACTTCTTTCAACTTAATTGGAATCTTCAAAGAGTTCAAAAGTGCAATTTCATAGCAATATCTAAGGTGATATGCATAGATAGCACTGCGAAGAGCACAGGAAGCAGGAATAAGAGAATGTCTTAGTTCATGGCTGTAGGTTTACAATGACTCAAATGGCACAGCTACAATTCAATGGGATTATCTAAAAGGCTGTGAGGACAACTATGGTCTCTTGGAAAAAGCAGAGAGATTCTATTCTTTCTGGAAATGGTGGGTAAGGTAAATTCTAGAAAGTGTTTGGGGGCGATGGTTATATCAAACTTCTGTGGAAAGCTAAAAGTGCTTTGTTTTATATTTTTAACAATGAATAAAAACATTTCTCCTGACAGCAGAAACTTTTTCCCCACCAAAAAGATACACCCTCACAGCTTTTAGCACTTTTGTAGATTACAGTTTAAGCTACAGAAAACACAAAGAATCTTAAACAACAGAGCAATAAACTATCAGTTTCTCAAAAGAAACTGAAGATAGTATTTTATACACATATGTAATGTTTGTGATCTGTATATATGTGTACATATATACTATATGTAATATATGTATACACATGCACATATTTATATTATATACACATCTTTCAAAAAATCCTGAAGGTTTTTTGTTAATTCTCCTTATTTTTAAACCCACTTACTAATTATAAGAAATAAAATGCCCTTCTCAAGAAGACAAATAATCAATCAGTAAACATTCATTAAGTTCCTACTATGCACTAGGCACTGTGCTAAGTGCTAGCTTTGTGCTGGCAAAAAAAACAAAAAACAAACTGTGTCTATACTCTTCATTTAGCTGATTTTTGTTTTGTTTTGCTTTCGTCTTCTTAGGTCTAAATTCAAGATAGTATTTCTCACTTAAGGAATAGGACTTGACATTTAAAATTAAAGAAATATAACAAATTCTAATAAAAAATAGAACCAATAATGAGAGTTGCAGTGGAAACTTTTTCTCTGTTGAATTGTTTGCTACTTATTAGAGGAAATAATTGCAAGCTTGGGAGAAAATATCACGACACTTCATTTCACCAAACTGAAAGGAAACATATATTGTTTGGTTTACTTTAAATTGAGTGTATTTTATTTTCAGTCTACATACATTAAAGCATGTTCCTCTTTTCTCTTATTTTCCTTCTAAGTTTCTTCCTCCTAATTCTTTCATTGCCTCTTTTTTTTCCAATTTGCTTTATTCCAGCCATTTCTTTCACTTTAACTCCAAATCACCAAATGAAAGAATCTTAGTTATTTCCCCATTCCCATCTCATCCCAAAACCAAATAATAGATATTTTATCGCAATTGAACACGATTTTATCAGTATTGTATATAGTTTGTTTCATTGACATTTTGAGTAAAACAGCAGAATTAAAATATAAATGCCTTTAGTTGTTCCATCCCCCAAAAAACTCCTTTAAGGAAAGCATGATGTGAATTTGGAATCCAATTCCTAGTATGACCAACTGTCTCTTATAGGGAAGCCTTAACTATTGAAGTCATTGTAATGCTATGGTAGGTGATGTTAATCAGTCACCCCAAAAGAGATGAAAAGGAGAAACCATGTACTAAATAGTGATAAAATTTTAAAAAGAAAGAAAAAAAGCACCAATAAAACATTTAAAATGTGCAGAAAAAAAAATAAGAAATCCAGAATCTAACACAAACTGCACAAATTTGTTTCTAATGAGTAAAGTATACATTTACCACCCCCCCAAAAAAAAAATCAAACTAATGGTAGGTCATGATTTAATTTGAAACCATTTTTCTTCTTTGTATCCTGAAATGTTCAGGTTTGTTGACTGGTAACTTCTTAACAACAACAATAAAGAACATTTAAATGAAAAAAAAATGGGAAAGGAGAAACCTTGACAAATCTTCCACCCCAACAGAATTTGGTGTAAATATTCCTAAAAGCCATTTCTATGTCACAGTTTATCTCCATATAATATAGCAATACAGAAACAAATCAAACTCACCACTTCTAATGAGGCTTGCAGGCAATGTCTCTGGTTATGATCCACAGAGAACCTATGGACCTTTGTCTAAGGATCTCAATGAGCTTTACAAATATAATTATACCTGAAAACACCCTAGGCAAAATCTTACCTTGTTATGAATGATCATTCGGCAGCCTAGGAAGCTATAGTGGAGTCATCATTAGCAATAAAGTAATTACCTCATTATAACTGGAGAATCTATCATAAAAAAGTTATGTAACTGAATATATTTCTCCACTTGGTCTTCCTCCATTCTCCACATGCTTCAGATATAAATAAGAGGGGGCTTGTATTGCCTAAGAGAATGAGAGCATAGCTAGGATTGCATATATTAGTTCTGAATACATAGCTGCAAAATGTATTGCCTTGTGGCAAACTGAAATGGTATAAATCAGGTTTTCCTTCTTAAAACATTCAATCTGTACGACCAGTTTTAAAAGTTTAATTAGTATCTATTCTATATGACAAACCAGTACATATGTTTGAAGAACATGGCTACTACAGCACAGGAGTCACCAGGAAAACTATAGCTAATCAGTTCATTGGCATATTTACATCTTCATTTAACTTTCAACTAAAATAAATATGATTAAGTATTAGTGTATAAAGGATAGAGTAGGAATCTAAGGATCAGCTGGGAAGGTTTATGTTTGTATTATCTTTTTTAGAGTTATACTCACTGACCTTCTGTACCTGTTGATGATCTGTGTGTAATAGGCCTGAAGGAATTCATTCTGTTTGTCAACATCATGTGACAAAATGATTAACAAACTTATGATACATCTCCTTCAAGGCCACCATTAAGTGTGATGGGAGGTGACATACTATGTAAATCCATATATGAGGAGGAGGGAGATTTTTAAAAGGTAGAATGAAATTGGAGAGAAAAGAGCTTCCTTTTCAGGTTTTTGTTTGTGTATCAGGGGAGGGGAACCTGTTGCCTTGAAGCCAAATGTGGCCCTCAGGGTCCTCAAGTGCAGCCCTCTGACTGAATACAGACTTCACAGAACAAATTCCCTTAATAAAAGGATTTGTTCTGTAAAACTTGGACTCAGTCAAAAGCTGCACCCAAGGACCTAGAAAGTCACATGTGGCCTTGAGGTCACAGGTTCCCCACCCCTATATACTATAGATAAATAATAAAGTATCCAGTAACTGAATGCCTTTCTGTTCTGTGTTGTGTAAGGATCATTAAGTATGGTGAAACTCTTCACTTAGTTGGCTGTAGGGTCATATACTGCTGCCACTACCATCCCCCATCAACCAGATTTAAGTCTTACAGAGATTGAGACTTGTGTGGGTCTCAACACCAGAACATCAGAGTAAATCGCAGATCCTTGAAGTATAGGGAGAGATAAATTATAAGATCTGGTTCTGAGTGATCATGTTCAGGATTCCTTCAGCATTAATTTATTCAACAATATCCAGTGAGCAATATTTCTCAGGCCCCTGAGATACAAAGATAAGAGAGTGCCTGCCCTCAAGGAATTTGGGGAGAATAAGGGAATGAGGAACAGTATATACAAATAAAAATAAACGCAAACTCGACGCTAATTTTGGGAGGAGGCACTAATGACTGGGCAAGGCTTTCTGTAGGACAGTGACACTTTGACCAAGCTTTGAAGGAAGCTACAATATGACATTGCTTGACTTTTTAAAAACGTACACCTACTGCGTTCAGCATGCAGTAAATCATAAGCCATTGGGAGAGTTCTAATGCAACTATAAAAGAATGTTCAAATAGAGGATCTTCATTTCTTATTTCAAGTAACGTGTTGTATTTGAGTTGCTAACCCAATTACCTGAAACCCTTCAAGCACTGAAGTACTGTTATAAATCAAGGCAAGAATTACCCAAAAATACATTATTTTTATATAGCAGTTTATGTAGGTGACTATACCAAAAACATGCTGGAGTGAATGCCTTCAGATCACATGACCAAGGAGGCAAGCCTATCTTAGACATGAAGTAAGAATAGGTAAAAAATAACAAGAAGTCTATTACGCTGACTGTCTTAAAGGTTAAAAAGGAGAAGCGAGAGAGAAAACTTAAAAGTTATTAGATGAAACGAGGTACAGAGATTTGTCATTTCCAGTTTTTATGCTTTTCCTACGCTCTATCAGCAGCAATATTTACTGTCTTTTTACTCAACATATAGGAAATAGAACTCATCTCCTTACTCTACCCTTCATAACTTCTCTTCATTCAGGGTACTGCCATCCTTCTAGTCACCCAGGTATAGACACCTACACAGGTTGGCAGCCTCTACAGTCAGTCTTTACTCCTTGCCAAGTCTTGTCAGTTCCAAAACAACCTTGCAATTTGTCCTGTTCCTTTTTCTTCACAAGGCTACTATTCTAGCTCAGTTCGTGACCTCTCAATTCTTTCCCCTCCCCAATTTATATTCCATAAATTATGTTTTAGCTGCCGATGATTCCATTAGAGCATAGGTCAGACCATATCATTACCCTGCTCAGAAAACCCCAGTAAATCCCTATTACCTCAAGGACAAAATACAAATTCCTCAGTTTATAGCTCTGGCCTACCTTTCCAGAACGATGGCATATTGCTCTCCTTGACATCCTCGACAATCCAGCCAAACTCACATACTTGCTGTTCCTCAAACACACATTTCATCTTGTGTCCATGCCTTTGTACAGACTGTCACTCATCCTTGGACCGTACTGTACCCCCTCCTTACTTCTGCTCTTAGAATTCCTAGCTTCGGGGGGCGGAGCCAAGATGGCTGCATGAAAACAGCGTCTTACTGGAGCTCTCTCACAAGTTCTGTCAGATTCCTATAAAAAAGTGAATTTGAGCAGATTTGAGAGAGTTAGAAACCATGAGAAGTCTAAGTGGGGCAAATTTCCCAGCCAGGAGAGTCTGAAAGGCTGAAGGAATGAATCTGTAGGCTAGGAGAGTGCTCGGCATGCAGAGCTGCTCCAGACGGGACCAAAGAGGAAGCGGCTGGCCAGGAAACCCACATGGGAGACAGGCTGGGAGAAAGCCAGGCGCCCGAAACTGGTGGAGATCCCCAGGCCTCCCAACACAGGATGGCACTCTGTGGAAGCGAC
>CM053622.1:486630004-486666987 GCA_028646595.1 Phalanger gymnotis
CCCCAATTGAGAAGTGGTCAAAGGATATGAACAGACAGTTTTCAGAGGAAGAAATTAAAGATATCTATAGACATATGAAAAAATGCTCTTAATCACTACAGATTAGAGAAATGCAAATTAAAACAACTCTTAGATACCATCTCTCTCCAGTCAGATTGGCTAAAATAACAACACAGGAAAATGATAAATGCTGGAGAGGATATGGGAAAATTGGAATATTGTTACATTGCTGGTGGAGTTGTGAACTGACCCAGCCATTTTTGGAGAGCAATTTGGAACTATGCCCAAAGGGCTATAAAAATATTCATGCCCTTTGACCCAGCAATACCACTCCTAGGGTTGTATCCCAAAAAGATCACATGGGAAAAGGACCCACATGTACAAAAATATTTATAGCCACTCTTTTTGTAGTGGCTAAGAATTGGAAATCAAAGGGATGCCCATCAATTGGGGAATGGCTGAACAAGCTGTGGTATATGAAGGTAATGGAATACTATTGTGCTATAAGAAATGGGGATGATACGGACTTCATAACAACCTGGAAGAACCTAGACGACATAATGCTGAGTGAGTGGAGCAGAGCCAGGAGAACATCATACACAACCACAGATATATGGATTCTGTGACGACTAACCCTGACAGACTGCTCTTCTCAGCAACACAATATGCAGAGACAGCTCCAAGGGACTCATAATGGAGAGTGCTATCTAAATCCAGAGAAGGAACTACGAAGTATGAATGCAGATCGAGGCACACTTCATGCTCACCTTTTCTCCCCCCACCTTTTTTTTTTTCTCTCTTTTGTATTTGTTGTTGGGTTGTGTTTTTGGTTTTATTTTTGGTTCTGTTTCTTCTTTCTCATGATTCATTCCATTGGTCATAATTCTTCTCCACAACTTGACTAGTGTGTAAATTAATTCAATGCCAAGTTATACATGGAAGTTATATGGAATTCCATGCCATCTTGGGGAGGGAGGGGGGGAGGGAGGGAAGAAAATCTGGAACTCAAAATTATTTAGAATCGTGTGTTGCAAACTAAAAATAAAAATTAAAAAAAAAATTCCTAGCTTCTTTCAAAGCTCAGTTCATATTTCATCTCCTGTAAAAGGCTTTTCCTGATTCCTCCCTAGGTGCTAATAATGCCTTCCCCTCACCTCTGAAATAATTTTGTATTTATTTGTATATATTTTGTATTGTTATTTGTACATTTGCTGTTTACTCACAGTAAAGTATGTGCTCTTTGAGAGTAAGACCTATTTTTCTTTTAATCCCCATCCTGGTACATACTAGGTGCTTAATAAATGACTATTAATCTTTCTCATTCCCCTTCACTGACTAGATGTGCGTGTTGAATGTCTGTAGGCACATAAATATATACACACACAATCCAACACCTAGTTTCTTTTTATAATTTTTGGGGGTAATAATTTATTGCTAAGTTTTATCTACCATATCATAACAGAATTTATGATTTGAATAGTGAAGGCAAAAGCTATTAGAGATGGTTGGTTATGCTAGGAACTAGAGTTCAAATCTTTTTTAAAGGAATTTTTTGGAGATAGAACAATTGTTTTGTATTTTAATTATGTATGTATATACACATTGTATATGTATGTATAATGCAATGATTACAATATATACATGTGTATATGTGTATATGTATTTATGTGTGTGTGTGTGTGTGTGTGTTTGAAGTTATAGCTTTAATGGATAAGGACTAGATATGGAGAAGGGGACTAGACCTATCATTTCATTGTTATTGGGAACTCCTGAAAGGGAAAACTTTCTACCAATGAAAGTAGGCACCATCTCTGCAACTTACAGACTTCAAAAATTGCATAGAAGAGCACTGAGAGATGCAATTACCAGGGCCACAAAGTAAGCATAAATCAGAGATAGATCTTGAATAGAGGTAGCATTACATAGTGCAGAGGAATAAAGAAGAACTGGCTTTAAAACCTGCCACAGAAAATTACTACCTGTGTGACCCTGGGCATGTCACTTAATCCCTCTATGCATCTATTTCTTCATCTTTAGTGACCTATTTAAGTTCCTTTCCATCTCTAACCCCATGATAATATGTATTCCTGGTTCTAAGACTAGCTCTCTCTCCACTAAGTCACATCTCATACTGGAAAGGAGCATGATGAAGTAGAAAGATCATTCAATTTGGAGTCAAAGAGCTTGCGTTCAGATCTCAGCTCTACCACTTTCTACCTATGTTACCTTCAACTGTAAAAAACTAAATAAAGGGTTTGGACTTAATGACCTTTAAGGCATCTTCTAGGTTGATAACTTCAATATTAAAAACAAACAGATTTTTTAAAATAACATGGTAGTATGCTATAACGGGGAATTGACCATAGATGTTAATAGTACCTTTGACTACATGAGGCCAGTCTGTAAGTAGACTTATGCTAGTGAGGTAAGATGTATGTTTTATAATTGTAATTCATCATAAATAGATATAATTAAAAAATACATTTTCAATATCAACATGCCCTTCAAAGCTAAAACCATATTTTGTGTATTTATATGGATTACTGATTGTACTTAACTTATAGTTCTCAAGTCAGTTCATTTGCTTATGTGTCTAAAAGTACCTTAGCATTAGGAAACTGCAGAACTTTCAACTATTCCAAATTGCGCTCTCTCTCTCTCTCTCTTTCTCTCACACACACACACACACACACACACACACACACACACACACTTTATTTTAAGTATCAATATTCTTTTGGTTCATTAAACCTACCACCTTGAGTAATGAGCTGAGAGTGATCTAAAGGGTAAGATAAACACAGGAAACATAAACTACTATATGTTACACTGACCTTGGGGTAACAAACTCACGAATTTAGGAAACGTGAAATTTTAAAAAAAAAAGGTGGGTCCTTCAGGTATGGTAGGTAAGGAAGGAATAACAGAGGGTGCCACACAAGGGAAAGTGACAAAGACCTAGAGGAAGGCCTCCATTGTGTGGAGTGGTTCTCTATGAAGTGTTCAAGTAAGAATACAGACAGAAGTCACACAGGATGTACTGAAATCTGCGTTTTCAGAGGGACTACCCATAATGGAACCCACTAAAATACTGAGATTCATTAAGTACTTTAGTGTAAATTTAATGTAAAAATGTAGTGTTCAAGGAAATGCAAGTTCCTAGAGGGCAGACTTTTTTTTTTCCTTCCTCATATGTCTAACATTTAGCACCATGCCTACCTGGCCCATGGTAGGCAAGTATTGCTTACTGAATGCTTGCTGCAAACTTTTCCTTCAGGCAATGTTATCATCTAGATAACTGAATACTAAATAATATTCTCACAATGTAAACATCACTTTCTGGGAGTTATAAACATTTTTTCAGGGGTGAATTAACTCTTTCATTCACAAGTTTACAGTTTTCTAAACTATTGCTTTAATGCCCTATTCTCTTCTCTAAGATTTCAGAACTGGAGCTGATATTAGAGATTATCCACATCATAGCTTTCATTTTATAGATTAGGAAACTGAGGCCTAGAGAAGCTAAGTGATTGCCCAAAGTTAGAGGTAGTAATTGTGTAAGCTGAAACTAAGCCCCCTGATCTCCTGACTGCTGCTCCCAGGTTCTTTCCAACATATGATGTGGAATTGCAAGTCTTGAAATATTAAATGATTTATAAAAAGAATATATCCTGATAATCTTTTATCTCTTCAAATCGTCGTTATTCTTGATTTCTTTCCTCATAAGCTACTGGGTAGTAAATCACTCACCTAAAAGGCCTAATGGAACTCTCCCAAGGGAGCAAATTTAATCTCTTAGAGAAATTGGATAGTCATTGACTAAGGCCTACTTTTGCACTGGAATCAGGAGGGATTAAGGAGAAGGGTGGAAGAAAAACACCACCTTCAGGGATCTTGCACATAGAAATACAAATAGCAGCTCACATTTATCAAGGGCATTAAGTTTCACAGGGCATTTTCTCAAGATAACACTGTGAGCTAGGTAGGCTCAGATTTTATTTTAAAGATAAAGAAAGACGAATTCACTATGGTTAAATGACTTGCCCATATGGGCAAGTCGGAGCTGGGGCTCAAACATGGGAGTTCTGATGTCACATCCAGAGCTTCTTCCAAGTTGCCAGGGCCATTTCTAAGATCCTAACATTTTTAGCCAGGTCAAGAAAAATAGGTCACAATTAGCACTACCTATGGCTGCAGACAACTCAGGGAAGCTCAGAAGAGATCACAGTATCAGATTTAGAGCTATAAAGTGCCTTAGAAATCATTTAAGTCATTTGGACCCCACGGAGTTTAAATCCATCATTTTACAGATTAGCAATTGAGGTCCAAAGAGTTTAAACGACACTCAAGATTAAGTCTTAGGAGTAGGATTTGAACACAAGTTTCCAAATCAGCATGCCTTCCATGGTACCACTATAAACTTAAAATTTAGACAATAGCAAAATATATCATTAAGTCATATGCAGGCTTTATTTGTTTTTGCCTAAGACTTTTTAAAAGTCAGTTTTGAGCCATAAAAAAATCTTTTTCAAAATCACTTTCATAGTTATCTTTAGCCTATCCAAACTGTGAAAAATCCTAAAGAACATAGAGTAATAACGATCAGATGGCACTACACATATGACTATTGTAATGAAAAGCAGGATCAATTTGAGCCAATCAGCTATTAATAATAACTTTTACACCATTCACTTTGCACAGTCTGGTCCAATAACTGTTTGAGTACTTACCAGAATACCATAAGGTTCCAGTAATGAATCGCACTCAATTCTAAAGTCGTTCTGATGAAAAGCAGTCAATTAAAAATGAACATCATGTATAGTGAGAGTTACGAACAATCTACCAAGGGTACTGTGCACTGGAGATCTGAACAGTAGAAATGATGAGTATGGTGTGTGGATACACATTTGCTGCAAACTGATGCAGAAAACATTTTGAATTGCAATATGCCATGACGGATCAACTTCTGTGGGATCTATTTTAAAGGGGTTTTATGTTGCAGAGAGTGCTAAGGAAGGGGAAGGTAGAGGGACAGGAAACAGATGAAGAGAGAAAAAAGTATAGGGTAAAGGAGCAAAGAGAGGGAAGGGAAAATAGTCAAAGAACAAGAAAGAAAAGGGAAAGAAATGACAGGGAAGGGTGGGGAAATAGGAAGGCAGAAGAAAAAGAAACCTTTTTCACCATCAGGGCCAGGAATTAGGCATTAGATGTACATTCCTGTAGCTTCCACTACACATTCAGTAGTTGCAGAGTTTTAGTTGCAGAGATTTAGAAACCAAAAAAAAGGCTTAGTTTTCATGGGGCCAAGCAGCTTTCTCTGCTCTAAACTCCCCTCACTAAATCTGCCTCTAAGAATTTTTATCCAGCAAAGAAGATTAGTTGGGAACTTAAATGTTCCTTCCCCAAATGAGCTGCTTCACGTAGACCTGTGTTCATTGACTAGGGCTTTCAGGCACTCAGTGGTCAAAGAATTCGGTGGTCATCTTGTGGTGTCCTCAGCCTGAAAGGTTCTAGGACTACCCTGGGGTTGTGAATGTTGATAAAGCCTTTCAAGGGACTCACTGTAGGCTTCTGACACTGTGAAGTCCATAGAACCATCGCTACAGAGCTACAATGTACCTCAGAAGCCATCTAATCCAACCCCCTTTCCTTACAGATGAGGAAACTGAAGCACGTGGAGGCTAATTAAGTAACCACGGTCACAAAGGTGCCGAGTGTCACAAGGAGGGTTTGAACTTATGCCCTCTTGATTCCAGACTCTTTCTACTATATCACATAAATGCCTGATGAAGTAAAGGGCTTAATGTTTCTGGGGTGTTATCAGGTGTGCCAATTACTTTAATTGTGGACGTCTGGAATAACTAGTGAGTCAATCAATTATCTAACACATAATAGATATAAACAGATAACAAAGACTATATGGCTGTGTAGGATAAATACTAGGTGAATAATATAGCTATATGCTGTAAGATTGCAGAGGACAGATAAATCTGTATGCGTCAGGAGGTCTTCACAAAGGAAATGGGCCTTGAACTGTGTTTTAAAGGATGGGTTGGTGAAGGGGGTATAGTATGGGATGGTACTGTAATAAAAGAGAGCACAGGGATAGGAAAGCAAGACATTTATAAAATAGCAAGTAAGATTCACATTTATGCAACACTTGAAAGGCTGCAAAAAACTTTACATAACATTTTATTCATTTATCCTCATAACCTTGTGATCGATGTAGGAAAGTTTAGTGTCCAAGGAAAAATTATATCAAGAGTTTTCAAGGAAAAAGGGTATAAAGAAAAGAAAAGGTAATAAACAGTGTCATAGACTTCAGAGAAACCACAAGATCACAGATTTTAAAATGAAAGGATCCTTAGAGGACATTGAGTCCAGTGCTCTAATTTTACAGATTAAATCAAATGCTCCAAGTCACAAGAATATAAAGTAGCAGAGAGCTAGAGTCTGAACTCCATTCCTCTTACTGCATATATCTTTTTTTCTATACCACAAGAATAAAGACTGAAAAAGTCATTAGATTAAGGCCTCATAGGTTACCACAAAGAAGGAAAAAATAGTAATTTAATCTCTCTGCACCTTATTTTCTTCATCTGTAAAACGAGAGCATTGGACTGTAAGGAGTCTTCTAACTCAACATCTACGATCCTGTGGTCTCTCTTCAGTCTGTGACACTGTTTATTACATCTTCTCTTCTGGATTCACTCTTGTCCCTTGGATTAGGGGTCACGGATCTTTCCTGGTTCTCTCTGTACTTATCTGACCACTATCTCCTTCCTAGGTTCATTTTCACCCTCCTGCCCCACTAAGCAAAGTAGAAGAGCATGAAGTCAGATTACAGGAAGTTTCAACAATTAATGGAAGACATGAATGTAGACTACTTTTCCTAGTTTAGTAGCAAAGTGGAGGAATAATAATAGATATTTATATAGCAATTTATTTATATCATCTTACAGGATCTTCACAACCTTATGAATGATATAGCCAACATTTAGCAAACACCTCCTTTATGTCAGATACTGAAGATACAATTACAAAGGATGCCATAATATTTGTTCACAAAGAATTTCCAATCCAATAAGGCGCTAGCTTGAGGGGATGGTAGGACAAAAAGGTTAGGGGTTTTGGTTTTTTTTTTTGGTTTGTCCTTGTTTCTGTTTGTTTTCATTCTCCTTTGTTTTGTTCTTGTTTTCAGACCAGAGACCTGAATATATCTGTGAGCAGGAAAAAGACTAGCAGAGGGAAAGAATAAAGTTTTTTTTGGGGGGAGGGGAGGGTTGGGGTAGGTATGGATCATTTGTGAAATGGCATATAGTCCTGAAGGAGACCAGAGGTAATGGATTCAAGAGGATAATTGCAGGGTTTTGAATTTGGTGGGTAGGAGGTCATCTCATTCTCTAAGGCTGGGGGATCTAAGGAGAGGATGAGTGAGAACATCAAGAAGTTATGAAGCATATAGGAGGAGATATGAGGGTCATGACATATAACTTCAATTTTTCCCCCAAGAAAATGGGTTAGGATGCAGTTAGGGGTTCTGGGAAAGAGGAGAGGTTTGGGGACACCTGCAGTAAGAGGATAGGTAATCAATTTGTACTGTGTATCAAGTAGTGGCTAGAGAACATGAACTAGCTGTGGACCTAGTCAACTGTTTCAGGACTTCCTCTGAAAGCACTCAGCATCTTGGGAGTAGGAATATAAAGGGTGGATGGTTGAGCAACTAAGGAGGAGGAATGGATAAAACAGGTGGTCAGGGATTACTTTTCTGTAACATCAGAAGGACAAAGGAATCCTTGGTGAGACTGCCAAATTAGAAATACCTCATCTCTCCAATATACATCTTCTAGCAGTCTGGGGTCTCTGACTTTAGTTTTTGGCAAGCCACTTCACTTTCTTCAGTTTCTGTTTAAGTCTTCAGTTCAGTAATTCTGTGGGGTAAGGGATTCAGGGATAGAGGACAGAACCTAGGTGACATCGCTTATTATGGTCAAAATTGCAAGGGGAGAAGAATAAATTCAGAACAGAGGTAATACATGAGGAAAACAAGATTAGATTGTTAGAGGCTGCACTAAGGGCAATGAGCATGCTCAGCAGAAATAAGGAAAGGAATGGAGGAGGCAGGGCAGAGATTGTATCTTTGTGGGGAACTTCAGGGTACGGGATCTTGAAGGTCAAACAGTTTTGGTTGTTAACTGCTAGGTGCCATCAGCCTAGAGAGGTGGGCTGGTGATACAGAACAAAGATGGTAGTCATGGGATATGAGGAAGATCTCCAAAATTCCTTCTGACCCTATGATTCTAATTCATCTCAATTGCAGTTAGCATGGAGGCCTTATCACTGCAAACCATCATTCTTGACCTCCATTACATTCTTTAAATATAATGAACTTCTTGCTCCTTCCCCAAGTGCTACTCATCAAAATGAAGATGTAACAACATTGCAAGGGTGATAAACCACAGCCAAGGGGTAATCCATGGGTACAAGCATCTTCTGGCACTTGCAAGCATGCCAACTTACTGCTATACATATCTACGACTTTCCAGTGGTCCTTGTAATGACACCGAGGACCTGGTAGAAGAAAGAGTGGTCGCAGAACAATCTGTTTTCCATTTCAAACATCAGTCACCACACTCTGGGCAAACAGTAGCACTCTTGCTACAGCTGTGGTTTAAAATTTTAGTCCTGGTTACTCCCTTTTCTCTTACACGGCTTTTACCTGGCAATTGAGTAACACAGCTGTGATACTGTTGCCATGGGAAACATTCTCTGATCTCTGTACAAATGTTTTATGATTTCAGGAAGATTTTTAATTCAGATTCTTTCAGGATGCTATAGTCATGGAACACCATGATCTCCAAAGAAATGAAAAATGAGGATCATCAATGAAGAGACATTTTGTGGGTGTAAACAGGATAAAATGAATTATAAAAAATGACAAAGGTGAACCAAAGTGGAAAATGTCATCAAATAAATACATGAGTGGAAAAAGATAGGCTTGTCATGTAGAGAGGGATGACTGACAAACAGGCTGTATATTCCAATGATATGCTTGAGCAATCAAGAGAAAGTGAGGAAGGCACTTAGCATGTTGACATGGTGGACATGGAGAGTTGATTAGGATGGGTAGGCATGGGAGCTGTATCATTGGAAGAAAGGCCCACATAGATGAAATCACTTTGAGAATTTGAGTATGCTTAAACCTAAAATATGCATTTTAATAATGTAGTAATATCAACATTTTTCAACAATGTCATTTACAATACACTACTAAAAAACAGGAAGTTAGGTGGCATGCATCATAAATCTTATATCTTAAGACTGCTTTTTTTCCATGTTTATTACTCTGTGTTAGGGTAAATTGTTTTTCTTTATTAAAAAAGCTTCCCTTCAAGGAATTATCCATGCATACTATTGTCTTGCACTTTTATTTAACTGCTTCTCAGTTATGAATGCTCTCTTCTGAAAAAATGATGTCACAAAAACCTAATCGTGATAGACTGCCTCTGGTATTAACTACCCATCTACATGTGGATGTATGTAAAAACTCACTCTAAAAAAAACACACACACACACAAAACACAAAACAGAAACACAGTGCAAGCATATTACTGTATTTTATGGCTAGGCCAACAGTGTGCTTTTCATGATACATTAAAAAAGGTGGAAGGAGAAGAAACACTGGAATAGAAAACAACTGATGAAATGTGATTAGGGCTTTAAAAGGTAATGCGGTTATAACAGGCTTTTTTTTTTAATTGTAGCAAAAGATGGCACCACACACACAATAAATCTCCCTTGACCACAGAAATCGGAATTGCAGCCTCTAACATTAAACACTTCATTAGTGTATTTTCTTCCCCTAATCATCTGTTCTCTGATTTTGATTCCATTTATTTAAAAATGCACTATGGAAAAAAAAAAATGTCAGCCTTACTTGACACTCATGATGAAGCCTGGTACAGAAGACAGGAGTGCGGGAGACTTCAGATCTGTCTTCAATAAATCATATCTAAAATAACCCAGACGTTTTCTCCTTGCCACCCAAACCAGCCCGGACTATGCCCATGCCCCACTGGCTGGCCGCAGAGCACACCATGATTCCAGCTTGAGGCTCCACTTCTGGTTTTAGTAACAGCCGGGGAGCCGGGCAGGGTGCCAAAAAAAAAAAAAAAAAAGGAAAAAGGAAAAAAAACCAAAACCCAGAATCAAGTGGCACCTGAATGTAGCCTTAGGCGATCTGATCTTTAGCTTAGGAAAACCAGCTCCTTCCCAAGGCTACTCGTCCAAGGTGGCAAATGGCATCAGCCAAAAGCAAGTCTTGAGGTCATCTGACACTGAATGACCTCCCTCCCACCCTCCCTCGGGTAGCGTTCCTCAGCCTCCCATCAGGACCCCTAGCATCTTCCTCTTCTGCCCTTCCCCCCTCCCTGCAGCTCCAGCCGAGGCAATGAATGGGGCGCTGCGAAAACGTCTCCGTAGGGACTCGATGTGAGCATGCTCCGCAGCTCCAGGATCTAGGCAGGAAACACAGGCACCGCACACACCCACGTTAGCGCGCGCCCGTCCTCTCACTAGCTCGCCCGCGCCCCTCCCCACTCCCGTCAACCCCGCCCTTCCCCCTCCATCCCTAGACGCAGAGGTGGGAGGAGGTGGGGGCGGGGAGGCGGCTAGGGCTTCCCAGGGCGCGTGCGCGGGTAGGGAACCTCTTGGGCCACCGACAGTTTTTCGAGCCCAACCCCCACCCCTAACCTTCCCCCCCGCCCCCCTCCCCCATCTTCCTTCGTTGCCTCCTCCTCCCCCTCCCGCCAAGCCCCAGCAGCAAACTCGAGCTCCCAGGCGCTCTGGGCCTAGCCACCGAACGACGGCCAGGGCACCATGGCCTCCCGGGCTCCCGGCCTGGCTCCTGCGCCTCTGCTGCGGCCGGTTACCCACCTGCTCTTTGACATGGACGGCCTCCTTCTGGGTGTGTAACTGCGGGCAGTCTCCCGCTAAGGCTGCGGCGCAATGGGCTTTCTCCCTTCCTCTTTCCTTCTCTTGCAGCCTTGGAGGGGGAGGGGGCCCGAGGCGGACGGGAGGGGGAGGGGTCGTGGCGGGGGGCGGGGGGGACGGCAGGTCAGGCAGCGGGAGCCGGCCGCGGGCTGCCCGCGCTGCCGCCTTCTTCCGCGCCCATCCGGCCGCCCGTGGCGTGGACTCGCCGGGGCTGTCACGGGCAGGGGAGGAGGAGGAGGAGACGCCGTAAGTGTACACCCTCTCCGTGGCCGGCCCGCTCCTTCCCCGGGCTCGTTACCCGTGGAAACCCCCACGTGCAAGGAAGCAAACTCCCCTTTCCTCCCCAGCTGCAGCAAGGGACAGGTGGTGACCAAGACGACATTCTTAGGGGACAGAATAACTGTCCACAGCAGCCCCCCCATCCCAAGGCGACCCTGAAATGCACCTGACTTCCAGTTATCCAGAACTGCCCTGTCTGGAGAGCTGCCTGTGTCAACTCAGTCAAATACGAGGAATAAATGAATAACGATGATAACAATCCCTAGCATTTATACAGCACATACCATGTGCCCAGGCACTGTGCTTCGAGCTGTACAATTATCTCATTTGTTCCACACAACCACACTGGGAAGGTAGGTGCTAATATTATCCCCGTTTTACAGATGAGGAAACTGAGGCAAAAGAGGTTAAGTGACTTGCCCGGAGTCACATAGCCAGATAATGACGGGCTGGATTCGAATAATAATAATAGCCAGCATTTATATACTCGTTGTCATCATCATCATCATCATAGCTAACCTTTATATAATGATAATAATAGCTAACATATAGTGCTTGCTATGTGCCTAGCATTCTGCTAAGCACTGTACAATCTGATTTGATCCTCACAACTGCCCACGGAAAAAGGGGCTATTATTATCTCCATTGTATAAATGAGGAAAACAAGTTAAATGACTTACCCAGGGTCACACATCTAGAAGTGTCTGAGGCCAGATTTGAACTTCGGTCTTCCAGATTCCAGGCCTGGTACTCTATCCACAAAGTGGCCATTGATGTAGTTAAAATTCCACAGGACATCCTGCTAGTCTTTAGTAGGTTTTAAGCTATAAGGTGTCCTAAAAGTCTTAGTGCGTTTAAGCTTTTAAAACTGCACCACAACTTATATAAGTTTCCACATCCGAAAAGTCTCCACTGTCTTTTTAAAGCTAGTGACTGCATGTCTTAGCTGAACTGAAGGCTATGTGTTGGGAGATTTTTGTAGGAAAAAAGATTCGTAAGCTCATTCTCTTGAAGGAGCATTTATTAAGCAGGTTACTACAGGCCAGCCTAGATCATAGGGCTTTTGGAAGAAAGAGACTTTATTGATCATGTATCTACTCCATGCTACAAGTGACTTGCCCAAAATCAAGCGCATAAGAAGTAACAGTCAGTACTAGAACTTAATTCCCCTGTCTCCAATTCTGTGACACAACATTTTAGGTTGTGCCCAGGAGTGTGCTGGTAAATATTTAATAATCAGCTCTCTGTTATAAAGGAGGATTCAAATCCTACTGTCTGCTGGCTTTATTCCACTAGATCAGTCACTTAACCTTTAGATCCTGTTTCTTTGCCTATATATGTACCTAGAATAACTCAAAATTTAAGCTCCTTGAGGATAGAGACTGTCTTATTTTTGTGCCTGACCTGGATACTTTGCCCAAAGGGGTAGAGACTGGATCCATGTTTTCATTGATGTTGGGAGCTCCAAGTGACAAGCCTCTCTATCAGTACAATTCAACATTTTCTCAGTAACTTAATCTTTGAGTGTTACACAGAGTCACACAGCCAGCAGGTATCAGAGGCAAGATTTGAACCCAAGTTTTTCTGGTTTCAAGTCTGGACACTCTATCCATTGTACCACAATACTTCTCTACTGTGTACTTTGTAGGTCCTGATAATGCTTACAAATGTTATTTCACTTGAGCTTTACAACAACCCTGGAAGATAGGTGCCATTATTATTCCCATTTCACTGATCAGGAAACTGAGGCAGACAGAGGCTAAGTTACTTGCCCAGAGTCACACAGCCACATAAGTGTCTGAAGCTAGATTTGATTTCAGGTCTTTCTGACTCTAGATTTAGATCTCTTGTTACTTTGGGCCTAGCAGTATATAAGGTTTCTTTCAGCCCTAATCTCTTGTTATTTTATGAAATTAAGTTTCAGATGCTATGTGACTTAATAGGGTCATATAGCTAATCAACTATTAAGTGTCAGAGCCTAAACTGGAACTAAGGTCTACTGAATTCAATATTCTTTCTGCCACCCTATGGACATACACTGATAAATTAGAAAATCTTCTTTCACATACATACATGTACTTTAGGAAGTCCTTAGAATCTGTGTTAAACAATTGGACAATTGATTATACATATGCAGTACTATATTTTCTATTGCTAAACTGGAAAAATGATTACTAGCTGAACCATAAAAATAAGCCTCAGGCCAAAGTGGAATTATAAACTGTGGAAGCTGGCTACTCCTATTTTCTGTTCTTGCATCCAGAAAGGACACTGTAGGTTTGGAGAGGAGCATAAAGCCATACCACATGCTCCTCTGTTACAAAAGAGGTCTACTAGCCTTTGCTTGAATACCTGTAAAGAGGGAAACCTACATCCTGAGGCAGCCAGTTCCATTTTTGGATAGCTCTGATTAGGAACTTTTTTCTTTACATTGAACTTATGAAGTTATATCTCTATAACTTCTGTCTATTGTTATTCCCCTTTTAGCATGACTACCCTTCACATACTTTAAGATTGCCATCACATTCCCCCATAATTGCTCATATAGATGATTCAGTTGCCTATTGCTAGTTGACTTGCCTCAGATCATGTAGTTAGCTGTGGAACCAAGGCTAAGAATTTAGGTCTTCTGATGCCATCCAATATTCTTTCAACTACATATTTGCTTAGTACAACTAATCAACCAAAATAGCCAATAACCAAGTTGCCAGTAACTAAAATAACACTTATTGGTTATTAATAACCTGGGAGCTTGCCTAGTAAGTATCTACTGATAAAATACTCTCTGATAAAGATTAATGATAATATTTAAAGCTTTTAAAGATTGTTCTTTTATACAAGGAACTAGGCGTGTGTGTGTGTGTGTGTTTGTGTTTGTCTACATAGGCCCCTTTGAATACCATTGTCTTGAGGGAGGTATTCGTGGATTGTAAAGCCCATGTTAAACTCCCTCTTCATTGTCAGTCATGTCTGACTCTTCCTCAAGACCCCATTTGGGGCTTTCTTGGCAAAGAGACTGGATTGACTTGCCATTTCCTTCTCTAGTTCATTTTACAATTGAGGCAAATAGGGTTAAGTGACTTGGTTAGGGTCATACAGCCAGTAAATTTCTGAAGCCACATTTGAACTCAGGAAGATGAGCATTCCTAACTCCAGATCTGGCAGTCTATCCACTCTGCTACCTAACAGCCCTTCACAGAGACATTTTTGCCTTGCATTGTTTTTAATCAAGTGTCAGCAAACTTTCTTCCTAGATGCCACCCATTCCCTGCTTAGAGTAAAGGGACTTTTGGAAGTGGCTTCTTCTTTAAATGATTAGTTTCATATATAGTTTGCCAATCTGACCCTTGCTGAGGAGGGCAGAGTCTGGGAAGGACTGGGAGAATGATTCTTTAACTTTCTAGTAGTCCAGGCATACTCTCAACACTTTGAGGTGAAAACAGATGCTTGAGAGAGAAGGACAGCAGTAGTACAGGCTTTCCCACCCTAATGTGTGCATCCTACATGCGAGACATCAGATGAGCCACCAAAATAAAAAAACTATTTCCACAATGCTTGTCAGATTCTTTATACAATATACCCCTCTTACATTGTACCGCCTAGTTTATGCTATTGGTAAGTCCATTTGTCCTGCTGTTCCCTGGCATATGTGTCAAAGGTCACCAATTTTTGCTTGAAACTTTAATTTTCTAAAAACCCAAACAAACCTAGATTGTAACCTACTGTATTCTTTCATTTTGATGACTTTTTTTCCTATTTCTTTGAGTCTAGTCCACAAAAAGCTAGCTACTTGTATAGCACTTTAAGATGTAATTCTGATGAACTTGACTTTTAAATAAATGTTTTTTTATGTACATTTTGAGATCATTGTTCCTTTCCAATGACTCTCCTCCCCACCCCCAAAACTTCTCTTGTAAGAAATAAGTACAGTTAAAGAAAACACATCAATAAATTTACCAATGATGGAAATGTATATACATCATTTCTCACTTAGGATCTGCCACCTGTTTGCTGAGAATATACCTGATTCCCAAAGCATTTGTTGAGCATTTGGTGTAGATATTTTGGCTTAAATTTATGTTCAGATATTAAAAGCTAAGATATTATAAAGTCTGAATTCAACTTGGGTTTTCATTCTTTTAAAAAAAAATTGTCCTGATCCTGTAAGGAGGATAACAAGATAAAAATCTATGAAGATATTGTTGATAATATAAGAAAAAAGCCATATTCCCGTAAAATATAAAGATATATTTCATGATATAACCTCTGGCATGCCTGTATTTGTTGTTATTTTTGCCAACAGTAATCTTCTCATGTTTGGAGTAAAATGCCTCTGTATCTATACCTATTGAAATACTTAAGTTTTTCAATGCCCAGGTTAAATTCCTTGATAAGGCCTTCCCTGATCCCTCCAACAAGAAGTGATTTCTTGCTCTTCAGATTTGCAGTGGCTCTTTGACCTTCACAGTGCCCATCAGGGTCTGCGTTTTTTTTTGTCTTTAAGCATTTCATTTTCTCCCCCTTCCAATTTCTCCAGCCCCAATGAGCAGCAATAAAGAAAAATTAAATCCTTGTAACAAATATTCATAGTCAAGTAAAGCACATTACCTCAGTGGCCGTGACAAAAATTTGTTGTTGTTTAGTCATTTATTCCTGTCCTACTCTTTGTGACCCCGTGGACCATACGCCAGGCTTTCTATTCTCCATTATTTCTAGAAGTCTGTCCAAGTTAATGTTTGTTGTTTCCATGACACTATCTGTCTTATCCTTTGTCATCCCATTTTGCTTTTGCCTTCAATCCTTCCAGCAGCCAGGGTCTTTTCCTGTGAGTCCTGTCTTCTTAATATGTGGCCAGAGTGTTAAACTTCAGCTTCAGTATTTGACCTTTCAATGAACAGTCTTGACCAAAAAAGGAAGAATAATTAGCAAAATCTCTAGCAGCCCAAATATCCCAGTGCCTGAGGTGAAAAGAGATAACTTCAGAGAGCAAATTGAGGCCATCATCACCTCTCTGTCAGGAGGTGGATAGTATATTTTATCTGTGGCCTTTTGGGATAATTGTTTATCATTGCACTGATCAGAGTTGCAGTGGCTTTTAAAATTCTTTCTCTTTATTACATTGCTATTTTATTCTTCTGGTTCAGCTCAGTTCAGTGTGCATCAGTTCATACAGATCTTTCCAGTTTTCTTTGGAACCCAGTTATTTGTGTCGTCTTATTTCTATAGTAGATTATAATCTCCTTGGGAACAAATACTTTCTCACTTCCACCTGGTTTATTTTGCCCTTAAGCCCTAGAACTAAACCTTTAACAGAATAAGGGCTTGATAAGTGTTTGTTGAAGCCTTAGTGAGGCAGTGAAAAGGTCCCTGAGCTAGGAGCCAGGAGATTTAGGTTTAAATTCCACCTAGACCTTAAGCAATTCACTTAGCATCTTTGAGTTTCCTTAGATCTTCAATAAAGTGAGGATGGTGTTTGAACTGTAGAATCTGTAAGATCCTCTACATTCTTGAAATCGGGTGGTCTGTCATCAAAATTTGTTCAGTGAGTGTTTATTACGTGAATAAAATTAGGTAACTAAGTGATTTGGAAGGTGAGGGAAAAAATTATTTGGAGAAGAAAGATGTTAGAATATGGCCTCAGACATTTTACTAGCTATGTGACCCTGGCCAAGCCACTTAACCCTGTTTGCCTCAGTTTTCTCATCTGTGAAAATGAGCTGGAGAAGGAAATGGTAAACCACTCCAGAAGGACAGGAAGAATCAAACACAACGGAAAAAAATGACTCAACAACAATAAAAAATGGAAATTATAATAGTGCCCAAATTACAGAGTTCTATGGATAAAATTTAATAATGTTCTTTGTAAACCTTAAAGCACTTTATGAGTGCTAGCTGTCATCATTACCATCATCATTATTTTACATAATTGACAGCTAACCAGAGACAAAATGCAAGAATCCTCTGCTAATTCAGCTCAAGAGGAATTTGCACCTTCAAGCTATTGATGAGCAACATCCCCACCTGTAGTTTTGGCACTCCCAGATACTTTAGTGTAGTTTGAGCTTGCCCAAATACATAAAATATGAAGTAAAATCTTCCCAATAATTAATACAGATGCTGTTCAACAATGATTCCCATGATTGCAAAGAAGGGCAGTGAAAGGAGCACTGGATTTGAAATCAGAGAACTTAAGTTAAAATCCTCCCCCATCACAGATGAATTGTGTGACCCTAGGCAATCACTTAATCGCTTTGGTCTACACCTGAGGTGGATGGACTGGATGGCCTCTGAAATCCTTTCTAGCTTAGGTTTATATTTGGTCATCTAAATAATGAAGGTATATGGTAAGATACCAAAAGAAATGGAAGTGTGATGCCACTATATTAAATCTGAGAAATCAGAAAGGGAGAAGAGTTGGGGGAGGGGGAAAATGTCTAAGTTTCCATAGTTGGAAAAATGTGAAACCCCAGACCTGTGGATGAGTAAGCATGATGTTGATTCCTGGAAATAATCTTTAAGCATCATTAAATAGTGGGTTTTGCTCATTTGGATAAGAATGTCAGCATCAAGTGATAGATCTCTAGGAAAGTTGGGAGAAGGATGAATGCAGAGGGAATTTAGGCCATATACATATATTTTAAGAGGTATTAATAAAATTAATTTTTAAAAAAGGAATGTCTAGATCATGCATCATATCAACTTGACCAAATTTCTTTTTTTGGTTGAGTTAGTAGCTTAATCGACCACGAAAATGCTGTAAGCAGTGTGTATCTTGATTTTTAGCAAGGCATATGACAGATTTTTTTTATGATATATTTCTGGATAAGATGGTAAAATGTGGGCTGAATACAGGTAGTCACCAATTTACCTTTGAGTTGAATTGTAATGGTTATCTGTAAGTATGTTACTGAATATGGTAACAGTAAAAAGGATGTTAGATTTGCAGCCAGAGGACTTGGGTATGAATCTTGACTACTGCTTACTACCTACCTGTGTGACATACGTAAATCACTTAACCTTCCTGGACCTCAGTTTTCTTATCTCTAAAACAAAGAATTGTAATTAGAGAACCTCTAGAGCCCTTTCCAGCCCTCTTTTTATGACCCTTTGATTCCATGAACTTAGAACATCTTTGTCCATATAATCAATACAACAAAGGGTATTTAGGTGCCAAGGATGGCTTAGAAAAGTCTTTTTTACAGAATAGCTTATCAAACTGTGGCCCTAGTATAACTCACTTGTGTACTTAGTCCTAGGATCATGGGACAGAAGACATTAGGAAGAAGAATGAATTTATTTCCCGTTTCCAAGGCATGGGACTTATGTTAAATAAAATTTTTAAATAGCTGGTTTCTTTTTCAACCTTTCTTCTTTTCAGCAACCACTTCCTAGCTCCTAGTGCCCCTCTTCCCAGGCATCTAGTACCTTTCAACCTATCCTAAAATCTCTAGGGTTTCATGCTTCAAAATTACCAGTCATCCCCTTAGCCCAAAATGAAGCTTATAGTAAGTAATCTCATGTATTAGGAAGGATAGAATCTGATTGAAATCATTCTTTCTAATATGCGAGTGACAGGCTGTTGCATTGAACCTCCTAGATGCATTTGTATTTTTTGAAGAGGATACTTGTTTTCCTAGACTGATTTCTTACTCTTAGAATTTCAGGCAGTGTAATAATGTGTATTGAGAAAATGTAGGCAGTGTTAAGGAAAACATTTTTAGATACAGTGACTGGCATGTAGGTATATTAACGTTGCCTGGCAGTCTACTGAGAGGGTTAGCAATTCCAAATTTTCTTGGTTAGTCATTCAGTAAATTTTTGTTATGTCTTCAGTATACTAAGCATTGGGGAGTCAGAAAAATGCAACAGTTTCAAACTATCCTCAAAAAGCTCACATTCTAATGGAGAAGATAAGTGATATTCATTCCTGCTTCTCATAGATGTTTTTTTCCTTCATTTCTGAACCTACATGTTATCTGAAAGCTCTGTTTTAGTTTGTTTTCTTTTCTCTTCCTCTCCCATTTGGTTTCTATGGTAGTAGAAGCAAGGCCCCTAGGCCTTGTATGGGAGTAGGCTCAGGATTGATCCATTTTGTGGGGTTTTTCTAAGTTATTGGTATTTGCAAAGTCACAGTTTTTCAGGTCGACCTACAGGCGATTTTGATATCTTCTGCGATGATAATGGTCCAGTGGAAGTAGGACTGATACAGTGAAATAGCACAAAGCTCACATGCTTATGCCGTGGGAGAGTGGGTTGGAAGCGTAAAATTTACCTGAGATGTGGACTTGTTTCTCAGTGGGTGAAGCTTTATTGTTACAAAAGTAAACGGAACCAGGCAGTGTCAGGAGGCTGGTTGATTGAGTGGACAGTGTATGAGGACTTGCATATATTGGAGCTGAAGGGGGAATGACTTACAGAAATTTGCTATGATGATATAATCTTTGTGCTGTGCAAGCAAAAAAGACTTGCTCCTGCTCTTACTGGGTCTTCCTGGTGGCCAACTCAAAACAGTTATAGTTTCATTCTCTGGAGTCCCTTCATTATCATATTCATGAAATGTTAATGGAGGCTTTGACATCATGTAAGTTACTATCTGGCAGTGAGAAGTCTCATTGCCCTTCTTCTGTCTTCGGAAAGTCCCTAGACCACAAAGTCCCTGGTAATAGGGTGGGCCACGGGTGATATGGTTGCCTGCTCAGCATATGGGGGAAAGGATAGGACCTGTCTTCTTCAATACTTTTATCAATTTTTTTTATCATGCTTATGGAACTTAAAATTTGGTAATATAACCAGTTAATAAATTTCTCTATTAAAATGTAAACTTTTCTTGAAAACCTGTATTATGACACTTAACTTTGTATCTCCATAAGTATTTAGTATGATTTCCTTGCATAAAGATGGTACTGAGTCTATATTTATTGAATTTAATTGAGAAGGATGTCTGGTATGATCATAGAATCAAGATTCAAACTTATCTTAATAGGCTTAAGCAGTAGGCCTACAGAAAGAAAACATTTTTGTTAAGAGTCAAAAGCAACACATAGTAGAAAAAACACAGGATAACCTAGTTTTGAATTATAGCTCTGTGTACCTACTCTCTGAGCTTCAGCAAATCACTTGTTAGGGTCATAGATAGTATTATAGATTTAGAACTGAAGGAGACCTTAGAAGTCACGTATTTTATAAGTGAGGCAACTGAGGAAATAGGTAAGATACTTTGTCTAACTTCACAGGATTATTAAGTAGCAGAGCAAAAAATCAAACCTAAGTCTCCTGACTGAGATAGCCTTTTTTCCATTCTATCACACTCCTCTGTACCTCAGTTTATTCATCTGTAAGATGAAAAGTTGAAATTTCTAAGGTCACTTCTAATGCTAAATCTTGTAATCCTAGGAGACAACTAACTAAATGCTTGTTGATTGATTAGTCCTGTGAAATGTTGAAATTCTGTATTTAGAATTCATTCATTTAAGTGGTAGATTGTGGGCTGGATTTATAGTGACAAGGACTAGAATTGAAATCTGCCGCTTGTATTCTTCTGACCTTCATGTGTCTTTTGCTTTCCTCATTTATGACATGACGGGACAAGATCAGAGGACTTTTAGGCTCCTTTCCCCTCTAAATCTGTGATCCTAAGTGCCTACTTATTTGTCATTGTGTTAGGTATTGGAAATGGAAAGACAAAATGAAAAACAATCCTTACTCTCCAGGAGTTTGTATTTTACCTGCAGGATATACATTTGTACAGATGAGTAAGTACAATGTAATTCGAAGAGGAGAAAGTACTAATATTTAGGATGATACAGAAAAGCTTCCTGTAATAGGTAGTATTTCAGTTGTCTTGAAGGAGGTTAAGGATTCTCAGAAGCGTAACTGAATGGGGTACCCATTCCAGGCTTATGGAAGGAACAGCCTGTTCAGAGATACAGTGGCAGAAAATGGAATTCTGAATTTGGAGAACAGAAAATAGCTCTGTTTGACTGGAATGTAGAGCATGCGAAGGGTAGTAACATGAAATAAACATAGAAAGGTAGCCTCAAGTCAGGTTGTGAAATCAGGAGATTGTATTCTATCCTAAGAGTGACAGGAGACCATTGAAAATTCTTGAGCAAGAAGTAATGCGATCAGGTCTGTGTTTTAGGAAGATTATGTTAGCAATTGTGTGGAAGATGAATGCAGAGGCCTTTTAAATAGTCTAGACAAGAATTGTTGAGGTCATGGACAAGAGGGATGGTGACCTTTGAATTAAGAAGAGGGGCTAGATTGAACAGATATTTCAGAATCAACAAAACTTGTAAACTGATTAGATATTAAGGTGCCGAGGATAACTTGTGGTGACTTTTTAAAAGAAATAGGGAACTTTGTTACAAAGTGTGGTATATAGGGAAAGATAATTCTGTTTTGGACACGTAGAGTTAGAAATACCAGTAGGACTTCTAGGTGGAGAAGTCCAGCAGGCAGTTGGTGGTGTGTGACTCTATGGGTTTAGAAGTCATCTAATTAGAGATGATAATTGAACTAATGAGAGCTAGTGAGAGGGCAAAAATAGAGAAGAGGATCCAGGACAGAGCCTTATGATGATTAGGAAAAGAATACAGGAGTGGTGAGATTTTGGATCTAGGATAAAGCACTGTTGAAGAAGCTTAGGGTGGAGAAACTGTCTAGGAGTGGGGTGGTTATCAGTGTCAAAGGCTTCATTGAGGTCAGGAATGAGGAGGACTAAGGAAATCCTAACCAATTAGGCATTTAAGAGACTTTTTAGGAAGCTTGGAGAGGGCAGTTTCAATCCAGTGATTGGGGCAGAAGCTGGATTCTGAAGGGATTGCAGAGTGGGAATTGAGGAAATGGAGGCTTTGCATGTAGATGGCCTTTTTTTCTTCCTTCCTTCCTTCCTTCCTTCCTTCCTTCCTTCCTTCCTTCCTTCCTTCCTTCCTTCCTTCCTTCCTTCCTTCCTCCCTTCCTCCCTTCCTTCCTCCCTCCCCTCCATCTGTCTTTCTTTCTTGGCAGTTGGGGTTAAGTGACTTGGCCAGGGTCACACAGCTAATAAGTGTCAGGTGTCTGAGACCAGATTTGAACTCAGGTCCTCTTGACTCCAGGCCAGTGCTCTATCTACTTTGCCACCTAGCTGCCCCATAGCTAGCATTTTCTAAGCATTTGTATGGGATAATAGCTTGAGAGGATGTTAATGTAAAAAAAAATTCTGTGACTTGTGGTGAATGGATGCTCAGTATGAGTTATAATTTAACATGGCACCCCAAAAAGCTATTGTGATTTCAGAATCCATTAGGAGGGACATAGTATCCAAACGGAGGGCAATGATAGGCCCACTGTACTCTGCCTTAGTCAGCCCATGGCTGGAGTTTTCTATTTTGGTTGCTACATTTTATAAAGGACATTGTTAAGCTGGAACATGTCCAGAGAAGGGCGCCAACAGAGTTGAGGCTATATCATATTGGTTGAAGAACTAAAAATGAAAGAGAAAACTTATTTGGAACATGATAGCCATCTTTAGATACTTGAAGGTCTGAGTTCTGTTTAGCCTAAGAGGGCAAAACTAAGTGTAATGGATAGAAGTTGAAGCGAGGCAGATTTAATTCAAAGAAAGGACCACATCTTATCAGAGCTGTGTGACAATCACTTAGGAAGTAGTTGGTCTCTCACTAGGGTTCTTCAAGTAAACACTGGATAGCCATTTAGTAATATTGTAGACATATTTCTGATTTATTACAGATTGGACTAAATAACTTATGTGGCCCCTTCACATGTTGAGATCCTGTGATTTCTTGCATATTTCTTGCATATAGTAGCTTCCGTGAAATAAAATCGTTGGTGATTGGAAAATTCCTTCACTCTAGAACTTTAACAAGATTGCACATTGCTTACAACTTGCATCATGACTGGACGAGTGGTTATTCTATGTTTTGTACTCCCTCCCCCCGCCCTTGACTGGCTCTAGGATGTTTTTTTGTAATTTCAGTGAAAGATCATTTGAAATGTATGTGTTTGCTTAATAGGGATAGCAAAATAATTTGATTGCTAGGAATCTGTATTCCTCACCCTAAAGAAACATGATTAGTGTTTGTGATTACTACTGTCTCTGCTATTTGGAAATGCCAATGCATGAGAGTCAGAGAGGTGTAGTGGAAAGGATAATAGAGTCGAGAGAGACCTTACTTTAAGCTCTACTGACACTAGTCATTATCATGGGCAAGTTATTTAACCTTTCTGAACCTGTTTTCTCACCTATAAAGTGGATGTGATGAATACTATTTTGCTGTAAGAAATGAGGAAAAAGATACGGAAAGATTTACATGAACTGATGCAGAATGAAGTAAGCAGAACTGAAAGAAAAATTTATAACATCAGTTTTATAAAAATGAACAATTGTAAGACTTTTAAAAACTGATCGATAATGAAATTAGCAGAACCAGAAGGTGAATCTGTACAATAACAACAACACCGTAGAAACAAACAGTATTTTAAAATGTAAGAACTATGATCAGTACAATAACTATAATTTTAGAGGGCTGATGATAAATTATACTATTTATTACAGAGAGGTGAGGGATTTAGGGTACACAATGAGACATACATATTTCTATATATAGCTATTGAAGAAATATGTTTTGTTTAACTGTGTGTATTTGTTATAAGAATTTTGTTTTGTTTTCTTTTTCCAGTGGAGTGCCGGGAGAGAAAGGAAAATAGATTTCTATTAATTGTTTAAAAGAAGAGAGGGGAACTGCTATGGATGTGAAATGTTGTTTCTACTTTCAGATGAGTCTCTCTGTATTACTAATTGTTTTATTTTGTTACAAGAGACTTCTCATGAAATATGAATAATCTGTAAGTGTGCTTATTTTAAAAATAAAACATATTATTAAAACTTTTTTAAAACTATAATAAAAAAGACGCCTGTAGTTTGCTGTGCTAATGATGAAAAAGCCATAGCTTCCTATTTTGAATGGTCCTCAAACTCAAAGGAAGTTGATAGTAAGAGGAAAAATCATTTCTAAAGAAATCTTTTGGGAGAAACCACTATTTTAGCCTTTTGATTTCTTGATTAATTTTTACAAAAAGACAGGCATATCATATTTCCTTTGAGATCGTGGAGCTACATGCTTCAGTTTAGTTTTATGTGGGGAAAAAAAAAAATGAATGGCCAAAAGGCAAATAGTACCAAGGACTTTTTCAAGAAAGCAGTGTTTAAGGTTGCTGCTGGGGTCAGTGGTCACTCAGCCCTGTGCCCTATAACATATATAACATATCATAACAAATTCTGTTAACCCTGAGTTATGAAATATAAAGGATGTTTAATGTTTTCATTTTAAGAAGTCAGGAAAGTATATAGTGCACTTCAAGAAAGATTTTCATTAGACAATTAAACTGTAAAATCCAAACATTTAAAAGGTTAACTCTCACCTACTTTGAAAACCAGATAGCTTCACTTATCCAGCTAGTCACATCCTGGTGGTTTTATTGTGGTAGATGTGCCATCAAGTAGAAACTATTTCTTTATCTCTTCCTCTATTTCCCTCAATGGGACTCTAGCAGGACAATTTTAATTTTAGTTACTTGTTATTGAATAATGCAATTAGTGACAATTCATAGCGATTGTCCAGGAAAAAGTTATTTTGCTATTGAAACTGCTTCAAAAAAGACTAGTTCCTTATACTCCCTAATTTAGCCTTTTATAAACCATTTCAACTGTGGAACGCTTTGGGGCTTAAGTACCTAATGGAGAATTCTCCAGTCAAAACCAAAGATAACAACTAAATCACATTCTTAAGCAAGCACTAGAATTAAGACATTTGCACATAAAAGAGTTATGAAAATAAATCACAAACCAGAGGTCAAGGCTGCTGTGTCTCTCTATTCAGCTTCCCTTTTATTCTTTTCTTTCTTTTTTTAAGTTAATAGACTCAACCTTGAGTTTTGAGCCTAGGTAGATGAAAATGGGGGTGAAAAGGGGCCTTCAGCCACATTTTCTGCTCCTAGAACTTACCTCTGTACAACTGGATTAGAAATTAAGGTATTAGAGGTGAGGGAAACTCTTATACTCACGATAGTTGCCCTTGGATAAGACTCTGCTGTATTAGGCTTCTAATTGGTTTCCTTGCCAAGAGTCTTTTACCTCTCCAAAGTGATATTCCTAAAGCATAGTTTGGACTATGTCACTCTCATGCTTAATCAACTCCATTTGCTCCTTATTACCTCTAACATCCAATGTAAACTTGTCTCTTTTATATTTAAAGCCCTTTAAAACTGGCTCCAACCTTTCTGGATGTAAGCATTATTTGCCTTCACTCATTCTGTAGTCTAGCTGGCATTGCTGTTTCTTATCCATGCTTCATGTAAGTTTTTCCCTATACCTAGAAAATATTGCTTTCTCACTCCCACCTCTTAGAATCCCTAGTTTACTTCAAAACTCTGCTTCAGTGCCTCGACCAACATGAGACTTTTCCTGATTCCCTTCCCCTACCACCTTGTGCCTCCTCCACAATTACCAGGTATTCATTTTGCATATGTGTCTTGTCTGTACTTTAAAATGTACATAATTTACCCCCTGATAAACTCTTAAGTTCCCTGAGAGCAGGAACTATTTTGATTTTGTCTTTGTATCCCCAGAGGGGTATCCTAGCCTATTATAGATACTTATTAATTGCTTGTTGGATTGATTAAAAGCATAGTAACCCCCCTTCTTAGATGTATTATTATTGGAATGTCAACATGGAAATTCTGTTCACACTGTGGTAGCAGAGTTTGGCAAATACCTCTTTAGTTAGTATGTTGATTAAAGCTGTTGGTGACCATAATTAAGCAAGCCTTGTAGATATCCGAGAGCCTCGTAAATATCTGAGAGGCATATGGAAGCTGGTGACTTGAAGTTGCTTCAACTCTCAGTCTTACTAAGATGTTGTACAAACTAAGGTTGTTGTGCAAAACTCTATTTAAGAATTTTTTTTTTTCTAGAATGAAAATGTCATCCCGGAGAGGTCGTTAGAAACTTAATAGGTTTTGCAATGCTTCATATAAGAGGAGTCCTAGCTTTCCTTGTCACCTGTTTCTAAGTAACAGGAGAGTGTCTACACATCTTCTAGATCTATATTTTCTTATGGTAGTCCTACTCAATATGGTTGTCTGCTCAGTGTGATTTAAATGATTACCAAAAGGTAACTACAAGGTGTCCTAGTGCAGTCTTGGTATAGTTTTAAACTCTAAGATTTCTGGGACACCCTGTATTTGGCTTGCCACAGTGCCTGAAATTCTGTTACAGCGGAGTCATTGTTTTATTTTAAGGTTTTTATCTTCAGAAGCTCCCTTGTAGTAGTGTAAAGGCCAGGAGATGAGGGACATTAAACCAGATGCCCATCCTTTAATACCTGTAGGAATTAGCCGATCTGAAGATGGCGGCTGGAAAGCAGGGACTAGCGTGAACTCCCCACCAAGTCCCTCCAAAAACCTATAAAAAATGGCTCTGAACCAATTCTAGAACTGCAGAACCCACAAAACAGCAGAGGGAAGCAGGGCTCCAGCCCAGGACAGCCTGGATGGTCTCTGGGTAAGGTCTGTCCCGCACAGAGCTGGGAGCAGAGCCCAGTGTGGGCGGCGTGGACCAACCAGACCAGGAGCCAGGCAGAGGGTGCCCTAGAGCCCTGAATCAGTGAGCTGTGGCAGTTACCAGACTTCTCAACCCACAAACACCAAAGACAACAGAGAAGGTTAGTGGGAAAAGCTGCGGGACTGAGTTTGTGGTTCAGCCACCGCCCCTGGGGCAGTGGAGGTGGGGCAGCTACAGAACTACAGCTGCAGTTGCTTCTGGCCCCAGGCCCACCTGGTGGGAGGAATTAAGTGACAGATCAGAGCAGGAGTGCAGAGCCTGCTGAAGATCTAAGTCCAGTCCTGGTTGGGGGTTCTTGGGGAAGGAGGAGTGCTGGGTGTGGCAGAGCTGGCGCATCCCTCCAAGTGTGGAACATAGAACTCTGTACTCTGCAAGCAGTCATACCCTGACAAAAAACTCAAAGGTGAAGTGAGTTGGCTGAGAACATGGCCAGGCAGCAAAAATGCACCCAGATTCAGTCTCAGACTCTGGAATCTTTCTTTGGTGACAAAGAAGACCAAAACATACAGCCAGAAGAAATCAACAAAGTCAAAGAGCCTACAACAAAAGCCTCCAAGAAAAACATGAACTGGTGTCAGACCATGGAAGAGCTCAAAAAGGATTTGGAAAAGCAAGTTAGACAAGTAGAGGAATTAGCTGATCTGATTTCTTTCAGTGCCAAAGCTAGTTGTGAGAGAACAGGACACAGAATAGGTTTTGATGACGGAGAACTCTAGAGTTTGGATGAGGCATGGAAGGAGGAAGCTCTGGGAAACTGGAACAATAATTAGAACAGACATTTATATAGTGATTTACATAAGTTATCTGATTGGATGCTCACAACAACCTGGTGAGGTAAGCACTAGAGATTTAAAGATGAAGAAACCGAGGTTTAGAAAGGTTAAGTAATTTGCCCATGGTTACATATCCAGTAAGTATCAGAGACAGGATTCAAACTTAGGTCTTTCCACTTCGTAAAATAGCCAAGTTTTAAGGCTCAAATGGACCAAGCTTGAGTTCCAAGTGGAAAGACATACTTTCTTCACTCCTCTCCCCACTCTACTTTTGACAGTCTTAAACTTTTCTACCATGTCTCAGCTGCCTTCTCACACTGGTAGAGTTTTTGCCCCTGAAGGTCCATCCTTGCTTTGGTGATTTCTTCCTGGAACATCCATTTTGAGGAAATGCCCATGCTGGCTATCTTTCCCTTCCCACCTCTGCTTCTGACTCTGGATTTTGCCAGCATGCCCACACTAAGTTACTGTCTCTGCACTGACAACCCACCCCACTCCCCATCTCCCACTTCAGCTCCTTTTTATGTGTTGCCTTTCCCAATTAGAATGTTAGTTTCCTCAGGACAGGGACTGTCTCTTTTGCTTATATATGTATTCCTAGCACTTACCACAATGCCTGCTGCATAGTAGGCACTTAATAAATGCTTGTTAACTTAGCTTATTAATACAAAAGTAAAAAGAATAAGAATCAGGTTTGAGGACCAGTTTGGGTCAGAGTAAGACATAAAAGTCACATTCTTAGAATAATTTTTCAGATTTTATAACATCCCACCCATTTTAATGAGCTCTAATCTCTCACTCTATCCTTTCTCATTAAATGGTCCTGAGATTTGGGGAAGGGTCTAGAAGTCACATATCCCATATCCAGTCTATTGCTAAGGCTTGTCGATTTCATCTTGGCAACATCTCTTGCATATGCCCTCTTCTTTTCTGATAGTTCCACTACCCTGGTTCAGGCCTTCATTTCCAGACTTATTGCAACCAATCTGCTGGTTTGTCTGTCTACCAACTAGTCTATCCCCATTCCAGACCTTTCTTAATTCGGTCACTAAAATGTTTTTTTAAAGCACAAATCTGACCGTTTTACCACCCTATTCATACTCCAGTGGCTCTCTGTCACCTCCAAGATTAAATATAACATCCTCTGTTTGGCTTTCATACAGCTAGTAAGTATTTTAGTAGGCAGTGGAGATATAAAAATAAAAGCCACATTGTTCCTGTACTCAAGGAAGAGGAAAACAACATGAACCTGTGGAATTATAAGCAAAATAAATACAAGCTAATTGGGCAGAGAGAAAGTGTTAGCAACGGTGGGGACCAAAGAAGGCCTCATGTGGAAGATAGTACTTGAGCCACACATTGAAATAAACTAGAGATTCTAAGAGGCCAAGGGAAAATGAGCTAGCTATTTTCAATGACTTCAACCACAGATCATTAGAGAGAGGCCCCAGTGATGTCTAGCTTCACTTAATAATCTCTGGTGAATAGAATATTCGAATGTTTACCTAAACCTCTCCTCAAATTAATTTATGTTTAACACCTATATCATTGTTGGTTATCAATTTTTATATGTTTGTTAGCAGCTATATTAAATAGTACTTCCTTTTATTTTCTTTACAACTCTCTCTTTCAGACTTTTAAGGGATATCCTTGACTTTATACAAGGTTACATGCTTCTAAAAAGTAGTTTTCTTAAGACACTCAAAAAATGACAAACAAATGTGTAATATGCATAATTCTTACTATAAACTTGAGGCTTACAGGTTTTATTATAAATATAACAGCTTCAGAATGAAAAGTGCAGCAGCTCACAAAACATGTAGCATCAAAGTCCTTAGGCTGCCATCATTGAGATCAGTGATTGTTTTGGGATCCAGGTGTTACCACAAATGTTAAGTGAGAGTTCCTGAGGCTTGCATGTGTTCTCAAGGAGAAAGGGTGTACTAAGAATAGATTTCCCTAGGCTTCCAGGAGACTACAGGTTCTTGTGTCTCTTGTATCTGTAATGCTGCCCTAAAAGAACTTCATATTAATGGCCCTAAAAATATTCTTCATCAGAATCATTTAGAACTATATGAATCAAAAACACCCCAAAACTGAGTATTTAAGTGTGAGCATTCCATCCAGCATAGGGGTTTTGGTGTCTTAATGAGGATTCTAGAAAAAAGTTAGCTCTTTGAGTCTAAGGTACTACTACATAGACTTGTTCTTTTTTTTTTTTTTGAAAGTAGCATC
This sequence comes from Phalanger gymnotis, assembly GCA_028646595.1. Classification (NCBI taxonomy): domain Eukaryota; kingdom Metazoa; phylum Chordata; class Mammalia; order Diprotodontia; family Phalangeridae; genus Phalanger; species Phalanger gymnotis. Next base: position 486,659,906 of record CM053622.1, read on the forward strand.
TAGAGTTCAGCACCTTTCTTGTTAAACCAGTTGTGCTGACTTCAAAGTTAAGAGCATCTTGATTATACTCTGTCTTAAAGTCGTCAACTTATTATTTGAGCAACACAGGTGGCCAGCCTTTGGAAGCTTTCATAATGTTTCCACTGAACTTTCTGTAGCCACGTAGCTAAATCCTGCTAGGTTAGATAAATTCACAAGTGACATACCTGTAATAAGTTAAGGAGACATAAGGAATATTCAGGATAACCGTCTGAAGTTGATGTTATGGAAAACTACCATGTTCTCTCATAAAATACCTTTGGATATCACTGTTAGAAGTAGGTTACATGTCTAGAACAGTGGTCTCCAAGCTTTTTTGATCAGTTACCCATATCAGTAATTTTTTTTCCTGGCAAATGTGGGGGACAAGGGGAAGTTGGTGTCTTTTCCCAGTGTCTCCTGTGAAGCTGCTGCCCTATAGTGATGCCTAGGTCAGGAGGGGAAAAGTTGAGACCTTTAACAGCTGGAGAAGGCAGTTGAGTGGTAAAGTATTAGACCAAAATAAGTGAATGGTAATGTGGTTGTATTGGAGACAAATCCCATGATTGGCTAATGTGGAGAATGTAGGATATGACTCATCTCTCTTCTGCCCAGGTTGGTTCATTACATACTCTTTGAATCCCGCCATGTCCTTCCTCTCCTTTGGAGACCATTGCAACTCATTAATCAGACTCCATTGCCTTTCTTAAAAAGTCAAAAGGAAAATTTAGGGGCATAGTAAAGTGAATTATTAGCTGAGGTTTACTAAGCAATGGAACTCTGAGCATCTTCCTGTTAAGGAGAATGCTTTTTGAAGAGAAGGCAAGTAGTGTTTATTGTCTTGACTTTTTAAAGCTTGCTAACCATCATCAAGGCAGGGATAAGTTTAATGTGAGGTGTCTTCTCTTTAAGGGCAAGAAGAGAATATTATAAATAGGAGAGGCAGCATAATATAGTGTATGGGACACTGTATTTATAGTCAGAAGAATCTGGTTTCAAACCCACCTCATACTTAATAGCTATATGACTCTGGGCAAGTCACTTAATCTCTCTGTGTTTCAGTTTCTTTCTTCTTAGGCAACTAGTTAGCATAGTGTATAAAATGCTGGACTTGGAGTCAGGAATACTTAAGTTCAAATCCTGCCTCAAATTCTTGCCAACTTTGTAACTCTGGATAAGTCAGTAACCTGTCTAGGATTCACAGAATTGTTGTAAGGATCAGTTAAGATATTTGTAAAGCACTTACCTGGCACACAGTAGATACTATATAAATGTTTATTCCCTTCCAGTTCCTCTTATCCTTGAAGCATTTCTACAGCTGTTAAATGAGTGGTGGACTTGATCTCCAAGGTTCCTTCCAGCTCTAAATTTATGATCCTATTCTGTAGACACAATTAAATATTGAATTTTTTGATTATTTATTGATGTGCATGTTATATATGGGTATGTATATGTATATATTTTCATGAATAAGGTCATAGGATTATAGATTTAGGGGTAAGATATTTGGAGGGCTTCAATTTCTACATCTATAAAAATGTTGGGGTTGGACTAGATGATATGTGTGGTTCCCTTGTGGCTCTGAATCTCTAATACTAGTCCAACCTCTTCATTTTACAGATGAGGAAAATAAGATTCAAGTTAACTGAAGTGACTTGCACAAGTTAATGCAGATAGTTAAAGGCTGTACAAATGAAATATACATCTTTATGCTAATGGATCACTTTTAATAAGTTTTTTTCCCTAAATTTGCATGTCAGAATTAATTTAGTTTGTGTTTTATTGAAGAACATGACTTTTTGATTTGTTACCCTAATCATCCAAAATGTTTAATGGCAAAATTTATCAACTTTAATAAAAAGATGATTTTGAAAAATTTAACTATCACTTTTTAGGATGAATTATTCTTCATTCAATGCTTTTCATACAGTAGGTGTTTAATAAATGTGTGTTGAATTAAACTAATTTAACCAGACTTGCCAGCGTGCAGAAAACTTAACCCTGGTAGTAATTAAGGATTTTAGAAACTGTAGATACTTTTCAGCATAAGAGAATACCACTTTAAAAATTACTACTTTAGTGCCTTTAATGGTTACCCAGTAACTTGAAAGAGTTTATCAAAGTGCCTTTTATATACTTTATCAGAGAATTACTTTTCAAATTAAGGAAATTAGTATATCTAGGTATACAAAGTAACTAGATTAAGTTAATGAAAGTTACATCCTTATAATTATAACATTTTTATGATTGAAACATTTCTTTGTTGTGTGGGTGGGATAGTCTAACAAGATATCTAACTTTCAGATCTTAAAAAGTCAGACTAACATTTGCTAATTCTACTTCCACAGATACATATAGTACTTTATAAAAAAGCATAATAGTAATTATTCATGCAAATCTGCTGTCTCAGATTTTTTATCGTTGAAGTTAAATAATTTTAATATTTATTAATTTAACTAACTTAAAGAAATGAAATCTAAAAAATAACATCACATTGGTATTGCCCTGAGATTGATATCAGTCCACTCAGTCTTCTACCCTCCTTTGTTCTTAGTTTTTGCTAGCTATAGTGGTCTCTAGTGGTGTCAAACGCAAAATAGAAACAAATCCCTGTAGGTGTATATTGACTTAGAAAATCATGAATTGACATTTTCTTATATTTTCATTCATTTTATTAAACATTTCCCTATTACATTTTAATCTGGTTGGGCCACACTGGGAATTGCTCAAACCTGTGAGTTGAAATTTGATACCCTAGTCAATACTAATCATTCCTTTCCTTTTTTTTTTTTTAAATTTTTGAGCCTGTGACAGAATTGTTAAAGTGATGCAGGCATGTAGGAGTGAATATGTCCAAAAATCCACCAGACCAGCCAGCTATTTGTATGTGCATTTCTTAACCATTGTGTGTATCTACTGTTATTACTGCATGTAAACCAATGTTCTACTTTAAACAACTGCCCTTTCCCCATACCTGCTATATATTTTACCATCATTTTAACCACCTCAAGACTATAATTTAAAAAAAAAAAAGGAAGTGGAAGATTCTATGCAGATTTTTATTATCCACCAAAGTCCTCCTAGGACAGTAACTTAAGTGCCTGGCATGAAGTAGTTATATAATCAAAGTCTGTTGGTTGATTGATTCCTATGTAGTAATTATATGCATTGTGCACATTTAAATACTTAAAGGCAATGTTAATCAAATCATGAGGAGAAATAGATAGCAAAACATTTAGTTGAAAATCTCAGTGGGTTCCATTCAGACCTAAACAAATCTAACAAAGCAAAACAAAACAAAACAAAAACCAAGAGAGAAGGTAAGAACCTGAACAGAAATTTAGGAAATCCAGATATTCTAAATCTCTGCTGATTACAAAAAGGCTTATCTGTGGCTATCAACTTTGTGTGGTACTGTTACAAAATTGTCAAGGAAGTAAAACATTAATAGATATAGAGAAGCTGAAATAGAAGGCTCTTTCACTGACCATAACAAAATAATAAAGACATTTGAAGAAATGATTCGAACTTAAATGGCAGCCTATATAATAACAAAGAATATGTGAGTTACAATAAATCATAGAATATGTATATGTATATGGATCTATTTATAATTATATTACAGAAAATGACAGTAGAGATTCATCATACAGTAACATTTCACTCAGGAAAACCTTATGTTTCTTTACATTTTCATTAGCAATAATAGCAAGGGGGAAAACTGATCAATGTCTTGGATTTAACAACTAAGACAACTAGAAAAACAATAAATAAAATTCCAACTAAAAACAAAGTAGAAAATTTAAAAATAGAAGCTTAAATTGCATTAATAAAAACCAACAAACACCAACTTGGTAAAGGTTAGACTTGGGAGAGGAGAGTTGCTTTTTTCTTCAGATTTGATTTTAAAAGTAAAATAGATACCTAATCAGTTAATTTAAGAGAGGAAAATTGTCAAAATTAAAAATAAAAAAATAATTCACAGTAGATGAAAGAGAAATAAAGAAAATTATTAGAAATTAGCTCAAGTATAAGACTCACAAAATTGATAAATTAATTGGAATTAGTGGATAGATAAAAATATGAAATTACCAAATTTTTAAAATATGCAATAAGAGATTTTAACTAGTCCCAATTGCAGAAAAATAAATCTATAAGTCAAAGGAACTCTCAAAACTTTTTTTTAAAAACTTCGGGACCAGATGGGAAAATAACTCTGGGGTAAAAAACAAAATGAATTAAGTATATATATTTTTAAAAAGTAATATTCTTTCCCCTGTCAAAATTGAGAAGGTAGGGATATAAAGTTTTGATATATGGTAAATGCTGTCTTACATTATCATTGCAGTGAATAAGTTGAAATTTGGATTTTGTATTTCCCTTTTTAAAGTTCCATTTAGTGAACCTTCCAGCTCAAATTTACTGTTTCAACTTCTCTTTCCTACAATATTTTGTTCTGCTTTACCTAGCTTCCCCCACTTTTATGCCAGTGTGTTCCATGCTAGCTGTATGCTCCTAAAACCTGCTAAATTGTTCTAATTGTTCCTTTTTAGTTTTTCCCAAACTATACATGCCATACTATTACCCTTTCTAAATATTTTTTCCATTTTAAAAAACATTTTTATTTAAACTTTTGAGTTCTAAATTCTATCCCTTTTTCCTTCCCATTCTTCCCTTCCCCCCTCCCTGAGAATGTATGCAATTATGTAAAACATTTCCATATTAGTCATTTTATACAAGAAGCCTTGAATAAAAGCAAAAATGGAAGAAAAGAAATGAAAAATAGCATCCTTATTTGGTATTCAATTAACATCAGGTTTTTTCCTCCGAAAGTGAATAGTATGCTGTAAGAGGCAAGCAAAGTAGGACTTTTTGCTGGTTTTTTTTTTGGGGGGGGGGTACTTCTCAGAACTAAGGCAATCAAGTGCCTTTGATTGAGTCTTGCCTTTGTTTGAATCAAGAGTCTTTGATGACCTGCTTAAGTCACAAGAAAGGCTAAGTCACATGAGTTTGAGTTACATGGTTGTGACACTTTCAGTAGTGTGACCCTGAAGAAGTGTATATATACTCTGAGGTTGGCATTTTGCTTTGGGGGGTTCACTCATTGGAAGAGTGTGTGATTTGGCCAGATGAGACCCTGGGTAGCTGTTAAAAGGCCCCCAGCTTTGAAAACCCAGATGTTGGTGCCTCTCTCTGGTAACTATGTATGTATTGCTGTGGACAGACAGACAGAAGCCCCGTCTGCTGATTGTGTTATTTGCTTTGTTTATATAATTTCCGCTTGTAATTTCTGTTTGTATTTGCTCTTAAGCTCAGGGTGCTGACTTTTTCCCCTGAACTAAGTGAATGATATGTGTATGTTTGATTAAAGTGAGATTGTAAACCCCTTAAAGTTGCTTTCCTTAGAAAAGCAGATCAAAGACCTAGTGCTAGCAGCCTTCCTGTGTGCTGGTGTTATTGGCCTTATACCTCCACAGAGCTGCAAGCAGCATTGTTGTTGCATATGCTTCATCCCTAGTCCTTTGGAATTGTCTTGGATCATTGTGTTGCTGAGAATAGCCAAGTCATTCACAGTTCATCAACGAACAATATCGTTGTTACTGTGTACGGTGTTCTCTTGGTTCTGGTCCCTTCACTATGCATCAGTTCCTGTAAGTCTTCCCAGGTTTTTATGAAATCATCCTGCTTGTCATTTCTCATACTACAATAATATTCTATTACAATCATATACCATAACTTGTTTAGTTAGCCATTCCCCAGTTAATGGGCATCCCTTTGATTTCCAATTCTTAGGTACCACAAAAAGAGATGCCGTAAATACTCCCCACACCTTTTTTGGAGGGGGGAAGGCAAGGCAATTGGGATTAAGTGACTTGCCCAAGGTCACCCAGCTGTGTGTCAAGTGTTTCAGGATGGTTTTGAACTCAGATCCTCCTGACTCCTGGGCCGGTGCTCTACTCAGTGTTCTACCTAGCTGCCGTCCCCCTTTTTTGGAGTGTTTTGGGGATATAGATCTAGTAGTGGTATTGCTGGATCAAAGGTATGCACAATTTTATAGCCCTTTGGGCATAGTTCCAAATTCCTCTGCAAAATGGTCAGATCAGTTCACAACTCCACCAAGAGTACATTAGTGTCTCTTTTTTCTCATATCCCTTCCAGCATCCAACGTTTTCCTTTTTTGTCAAAATAGCCACCCCAGTAGGTATGAGGTGGTACCTCAGAGTTGTTTTAATTTGCATTTCTCTGATCAACAGTAATTTAGAGCATTTTTTATAAGACTATAGATTGCTTTGATTTCTTTGTCTGAAAAGTGCCTGTTTTCATATTTTTTGACCATTTTGTCAATTGGGAAATGACTTGTATTTCTATAAATTTGACTTCTCTATATATTTGAGAAATGAGGCCTTTATCAGGCATACTTAGTACATACTTCTTAACTTCTTTCTTGTTTATTTTTTGGTTAGATATGTGTAGTTCCATTATCTGTTTCTTCCTGTAACTCATTCAACTTCTTCAAAAGTTTAGATCCTATCCTGGATATGGGGAACCTATGAAATGTGGCCTTCTAGGTACTTGGGTGAGGCCTTATGACCAAGTCCAAGTTTCTTTTTTTTTTAATTTTTAAAAATTATTTAATATATTTAGTTTTCAGCATTGATTTTCACAAGGATTTGAATTACAAATTTTCTCCCCATTTCTACCCTCCCCCCCACTCAAAGATGGCATATAGTCTGGTTGCCCTGTTCCCCAGTCTCCCCTCCCTTCTGTCACCCCACTCCCCTCCCATCCCCTTTTCCCTTCCTTTCCTGTAGGGCAAGATAAATTTCTATGCCCCATTGCCTGTGTATCTTATTTTCTAGTTGCATGCAAAAAACTTTTTTTTTGTTGTTTTTGAACATCTGTTTTTAAAACTTTGAGTTCCAAATTCTCTCCCCTCTTCCCTTCCCATCCACCCTCCCTAAGAAGTCAAGCAATTCAACGTGGGCCACATGCCTATCATTATGCATAACCCTTCCACAATACTCATGTTGCGAAAGACTAACTATATTTTGCTTCTTCCTAAC
>CM053622.1:486667487-486706999 GCA_028646595.1 Phalanger gymnotis
TATCTTGATTTCTCATCAAGTCACTAGCTTCCACTTGCTCCAGTCTAGTTTTTAAGGTGGTGTTTTCTTCAGTGGTCTTTTGGACCTCCTTTTCCATTTGGCTAATTCTGCCTTTCAAGGCATTCTTCTCATTGGCTTTTTGGAGCTCTTTTGCCATTCAAGTCTATTTTTAAGGTGCTGTTTTCTTCAGTATATTTTTCAGTATTTTTTTGAGTTTCCTTTAGCAAGTCATTGACTTGTTTTTCATGGTTTTCTCACATCATTCTCATTTCTCTTCCCAATTTTTCCTCTACTTCTCTAACTTGCTTTTCCAAATCCTTTTTGATCTCTTCTATGGCCTGAAACCAGTTCATGTTTTTCTTGGAGGATTTTAATGTAGGCTCTTTGACTTTATTGACTTCTTCTGTCTGTATATTTTGGTCTTCTTTGTCACCAAAGAAAGATTCCAAATTCTGAGACTGAATCTGAGTGCATTTTCGCTACTTGGCCATGTTCCCAGACAACTTACTTGACCATTGAGTTTTTTGGCAGGGTATGACTGCTTGTAAAGAGTACTTTGTTCCAAGCTTGAGGGAATACGCTGTAGTTTTCAGAGCTATTTCTATACAGCCAGCTCTGCCACACTAGCACTCCTCCTTCCCCAAGAACCACCAGCCAGGACCTGACTGGGATCTTAAGCAGGTTCCGCACTCCTGCTCTGATGGGCCACTTAATTCCTCCCACCAGGTGGGCCTGGGGCCAGAAGCAACTGCAGCTGTAGTTCTGTAGCTGCACCACCCCCGCTACCCCCGAGGTTGTTCGAACCGGGAACTCCTTCTACTCTGTGCCCCACAGCTTTTCCCACTAACCTTCTCTCTTGTCTTTGGTGTTTATGGGTTGAGAAGTCTGGTAATTTCCACAGCTCGCTGATTCAGCCTGGCTTCTGGTCTGGTTGCTGATTTGCAGGAGGGCAGGGACTCACCGGTGGGTTGCCAGAGGTTTGGAGCCTTGCTGCAGGCCCCGTTTTCCAGGCTGTCTGCTGCTGCTGCTTTTGGAACCAACCCCCACCCCCACCACCAGCACCACTCCCCTCTCCTGTGATACAGAGATACAGATCTTTCTTTCGAGTCGTATAAGCTACTTCCCTGCTCCTAGACCAATTTCTAGTTGTTTAGAAGGGAACTTGGGAGGGCTTCAGAGGATTCCTTCCCCACTCCACCATCTTGGCATTGCAAGTTTTTACCCTTTATCTGTCCTTCATCAATTAACTGGTTTCCTAGTTAGTATTGCTTTCTGCATATTATCTTAATTTGACTAGATAAGGAAAGGTTTGAAAACACTAATATTGAGAGTAACAAACCCAAAAGACATATTTAGTCATTTTCATTAAATCAAAATAAAAGCCTAAATTTTAAAATTAATTTTGTTTACAGTTATATATTTTGCCCTAAGTGATAGATTGTCGTTGTTACAGAACATAGTTTTGAGGCAAGAGGAAAGACATATATTCCTGTCAGAATGCTTAAACTGCAAGTTATGTGGTTTAGGTGAAATTGTGTTTATTGTACTTTATTGTGTAAACAATTTCTTATACACTATAGTTATTTTGAATAATTCACTTAAGGAAGAAAAAACCATCAAAAGAAAATGGCACAGATGCAGGTGCTTCAGCCATCCAAAATATCTGCTAGACATCCCATTCCACTTAAAGCAAAGCATCTCAGGAATTCTTAATTTGCTTGACTGACATTTTTGTCTCTAAAAAGGATGAGGAAACAGTGAAAGGAACTGCCACTCTGGACTTAATTCTGACCAACAAGTTAGCGTTAATTGGGGAAATAATGGAATCTTTTCATAAAAATAACTTTCACCTAAGTTTGTTAACTGCTAAGGAAAGAAATGTTGGGCATATTCAGTCATGTACTCTAGACTTAAAAATTTCAGAAGAAAAGTATGAGTCTTTAAATGGAAAGTGAGGTCAAGAGATACAGATGCTGTCTAAAAGTGTAATTTCTAGCAGTACAGTTAAATAAGCACCTATTAAGGAAGAAAAAGGGGAATACAGCCAAAAAAAAACTGAAGTGAGTATATATGGAGTTCTTTGCTGAATTCGGTTTTTAAATGCCCAATTAAAGAAAAATCAGACTTAGAAGGAACAATCTATAACCAATGACAAGTACAAATTTCACAAATTAATGATCACTTCATTGGTTTATTGATGATATTGGCAGATGAACAAAAAATCACACCCATTCAGCTCCTATTTTGGTTTCATCTGTATCAAGGATAGGCGGTGATCTCTACATATCTATCAACTTTAAAGCTTGAATTCCTATTTTCTTCAGTTGGAAAGGACAAAATGAACACTGCACAGAGGGAATTACTTGCCCTCATTAGAGGATATAATAAGAGAGCATTTTGCTGCTTTACTTTTTTCTATTTCTCCAGCTCCAAATGCACTGAAAGAGCATATAGATGTTATTTTAGAGCTACCTTAGGGGTAATACAAAAAATCCTGGAAAATAGGCTCTAGGAGATAAGAGAGAGGCAGATGGTCTCCTGATGCTCAAATGGGAGAAAAGAGTAAATTCCAGATACATAGCTTAAGACATTGTCAGATCATGATACTGTGATCCATTGGAAAAGAGTTGAGCCAACCCATAGAACCAGAAGCAATAGCAGAATGAATTGGAAAGTAGAATCCAACAGTATGTTGTGTACAAAAGACACTTGTGACAGAAAAACACACACAGAGTTGAAATGAAGGGTTGGAGCAGAGTCTGTTATGCTTCAGCTGAGGTGAAGAGGTCAAGAGTGGCAATCATGATATCCAAGAAAGCAAAAGCAAAATTAGACCTAATTGAAAGTGATGGCCAGGGAAACTATGTTTTGCTAAAAGGTACCATAGACTGTGATGTTACATCAAAACTTCTTATAAGTTTCTCTTACAAGATAAAGGTCTCATGTCACAAATATATAGATAACTGAGTCAAATTTATAAAAATAAAAGCCATTCCTCAATTGATAAATGGTCAAAGGATTTGCATATGCAGTTTTCAGAAGAGAAAATCAAAGCTATCAAGTCATGATAAAATGCTCTAATTACTGTTGATTAGAGAAAGGCAAATTAAAACAGCTCTGAGGTGCCAGCTCATACCTATCAGAAGAGACAAATGCTAGAGAGGAATAGGAGAAAATAAGTACATTAATGAGTTGTTGGTGGAGTAAATTGGTAGTTAATTGGTCTAAACATTTTGGAGAACGATCTGAAACTATGCCTGAAGAGCTATAAAATAGTGCATATCCTTTGATCTAGCAATACCACTACTAGGTCTGTACCTTAAATAAATCAAATGCAAAGGAAAAGGACCTTTTTGTACTAAATTATCTATAGTAGCTCTTTTTATGGTAAGAAAGAATTGGAAATTGAGGGGATGACCATCAGTTGGGAACTGACTGAATAAGTTCTAGGGTATGATAGATGGCATACTATTATGCTGCAAGAAATGAAGACAGGGTCGTTTAAGAAAAACATGGCAAGACCATATGAGCTGATCCAAACTGAAGTGAGAAGAACTGGGAGATCACTGTGCACAGTAACAGCAATGTTGTAATGATGATCAAATGTGAAAGACTTGGCTCCTCTGTTCAATAATATGGTGATCCAAGACAATTCCAAAAGATTTGTGATGAAAAAATTCTATTCACCACTAGAGAGAGAACTGATGAACTCTTGAGTGCAAATTGAAGTATAATTTTCTTGCTGTCCTTATTTTTATTTTGCTTTTTTTGGTTATAATGACTGTGAACATATGGAATATGGAAATGTATTTTGCATGTTTTCATATTTGGAATTGATGTATTGTTTGCCTTCCCAGTGGATGGGGAGAGAGGTGGGAGAGGAGAATCTGGAACTCAAAATTTAAAAAGAAAAAGTTAAAAATAAATAGTAATTTTAAAAAAGAAAAGAAAGCACAAAGAAGAAACCTTTTTACTTGGAAATACCAGCCTCTCAGTCTTTGTACCTGATTCCATCTTTACTAGTCTCCTCCATCAACTTGCTACTTGGATCAGCTTCTCTCTCCTTGATTTTCAATCTCTCCCTATCCACTGATAAATTTCTCTGCTCCTTCCAAACACAACCAAGTCTTGCTCATTTTTACCTGTCATCATAGAATGGTAATCCTGCTATCATCATACTATATTTTTTCTCCTTTTCACATCTAAACTCTTGGGAAAAAAAACCTCTTTTAGCCTCATAGTCTCAATTTTTTTTTTTTTTTTGAAACTCACATTCACCTCCTTAAAATCTGCCATCTGACCTCATCGTTTAAATGACCTTTCTCCATCAGTCCAGAGCAACACCTTTGCAACTTATAGTCATGAGATTGTTATTTGCTCAGTGTTACACAGCTGGTGTTGTGTCTGTGGGGGTGGGGCAGGGATTCGAACACAAATCTTCCTGACTCCAAGGCAAAGCCTACTCTCCAACAACTAAGCCATGTTGCCTCTATGAGGTTGTCAGAGATTTATTTACTGCCAAGTTCAATGCTTTTTCCCAGGCCTTATCCTTCTTGACCTCTGTGCATCAACTGACACTACTGAATACCTTCTCTTCCTAGAAATGCCCCCTGGGTTGGTTGGTTGTTTTTTGGGGTGGTTGTTGTTTTTGGGTGACATTGTTCCCTCTTGGTTCTCCTCTTACCTGTGTGGCAGCTTTTCATTGTTTTCTATCAGATTATTATCCTTTCCCTATACCCTCTGTGTGAATGTATGCTAGAGCTCTCTAGAGGACCCTCTTTCTTTTCTTTCTTTTGAGGATTTCATTATATTCCATGGATCCAGCCATCAATTATATGCAATTAATTCCCAGATGGGTGTAGGTGAATATACATACACATGTATGTATGTACATATATATACACACACATACCCACATATGTATAATATGTGTATGTATATATGTATGTATATACATATCCCACTTCAGTTTCTTAACTGAATTCCAGGCCCTCATCAACAACTGCCTGTTAGACATTTTCAACTGACAGGCTCATGAGCATCTTAAAGTGCATATATCCAAAACAGAACTTTTTTTTTTCCTTCCCAAGTCCTCCAGTCTCCGTAACTTCACGGTTTTGGTTAAGGGAACAATCCATCTTTCCAGTTACCCAGATTCCCACCTTCAAGAATCATTCTTAACTCTTACTTCTCTTGATTCATCTTTCACCTCTCGTGTCCAATATTATATTTTGTCACCTGGCTCTTTATTTTCACTCACATTACTCTCCCTTGCTCCCCTTACCACCATTTAGGCCCTCATCACTTCTCTCCAGGACTATTGTCTTCTAAATGACTCCTCAGCCTCCAGCTCCTTCTGTCGTATCTTCAGTGTAATTGCCAAATTGATATTCCTAAATCACAGTCATGTCATTCCCATGCTTAGCGAGCTCTGTGATGTCCTCTCTTGAATAAAATAGACTCCTCTATTTGACTTTTAAAGCCCTTTACCATCTAGCTTCGTCCTGTGTTTTCAGGTTTATTTCACACTTTTCTTCACATATTCTACATTAGAGCCAGACAGACTTTCTTGCTCTTCCGTTTATATGTATGACATCACTTCTGCAATCTCCCTGCCTTTACTCTGTCTCCCAAGCCAGGAAATGATGCACTTCCTTATTTCATTTATTTATTTATTTTTTGGAGTGGGGAAGGCAGGGCAGTTGGGGTTAAGTAACTTTCCCAAGGTCACGCAGCTAGTAAGTGTGTCAAGTATCTGAGGTCAGCTCTGAACTCAGGTCCTCCTGACTCCAGGGCCACTGCTCTACTCACTGTACCACCTAGCTGCCCCCTGATATACTTCTTCAACTGTGCCTAGTAGCTTCCTTCAAAGTTCAGTTCCAAGTCCTCAAATTGCTAGTGCCCTTTCACTAGAAATTACGTTGCATATATTTTGTATTTCATTTTCTAAGTACATATTGTCACACACCTTTTCCTCAGTCCTCCCTTCCCCCCAAGCACCATGAGAGCAGAAAGTTTTTTTTTTTTTCCTTTGGATCCCCAGCACTTTGCACAGTGCTTAGCACATAGTAGGCACTTAATAAAGATTTGTCGAATGAGTTAAATGAATTTACAATGAACTCATCATTCCAGACTAACTGTATTTACTTTTTTGTAGGGCTAGTAGACTGATAAATCACAAAAATGCAATAAAATACCATACTTGTAAAAAAGAACCTATGGATTATCTAGTCTTTTTCATTTCAGTAATCTCCCTAACAGGTGATTATGAAGCCTATATACAGCCAGTGTCAGAGAGTACATTATTTTACAAAGCAATCCATCCATATTTAAATAATTCTTATTACAGTGACTAGAAATCTCTTCTGTAACTTCTACCCATTGATCTTGATTCCCTCTCGTTACCCACATAGAATAAACCTAATTTCCATTCTATATCACAATTCTTCAAAATCTGAAGGCAAGTATTAGGCCCAAAGTCTTCTGTAGGCTAAATGCTCCCCAGTTCCTTCGGACTAGATTTATTGACTAAATAACCTCCTAGTTTTCTACGAATTTCAGCATTTCTATGGTTCGGTTATTCTGTGGCAGAAAGATTATATGACTCACAGTTGCTCCAACACTGCCACCATTCTCTTGCAGGTCTTTATCACCTCATGCCTTAATTATTACAGTAGCCTGCTGGTGGATCTGCCTGTTTCAAGTCTTTTCCTGTTCCTCCAATCCATCCTCTATTTAGCCACTAAAGTGATTTTCCAAAAATTCATGTGTGAGCATATCACCTCCCTACTCAGTAAACTCCAATGGCTTCCTATTTCCAGGAGGAAGTACAAAATGCTTTGTCTGGTATTTGAAGCTTTTTGTAACCTAGTCCCCTCCTCCTTTCCAATTTTCTTATACCTTACTCCCGAATACATACTCGTCATTCCACTGACGCAGGCTTCTTGGCTATTCAACAAACAAGGCACACCATCACTGGACTCCAGGCATTTTCCCTGGCTGTCCCCCAAGACTGGAATGTTTTTTTTTTTTCTCATCTGCTCTGAATATTAACCTCCTTGGCTTCCTTTAAGTTCCAACCAAAATCTCAACTAATACAGGAAGCTTTCCCCACCCCCGCTTAATTTGTGTCTTCCTTCTGTTAATTATTCCCTCTTTCTTCTGTATACAGCTTGCTTTGTATATATTTGTTTGCATGTTGCTGTTAGATTGTGAGATCCTTGAGGATAGGTACTGCCTTTTCCTTCTTTTTGTAGTCTCATTCTTAGTACAGCGCCTGGGATATAGTAAGGTCTTAATAAATATTTTTTGATTGATATAGTGGTTGTGACACATTAGAAAAACAATGTAGCAATGCAGGTGGTAGCAATAAAGGAGACATCACCCACAGTTTTTGTTGTTTTTTCTATTGCTATTTTGAATTTTGTTTGATTTTTGTTAATCAAATTATCAATTATTTTTGTTATATACAAATAGTCTGCTCACAGGAAATGTTTCTTACAGTTTACTCTCATACACTATTTCTGTAGCTGTGCTTTTTATTCACTTGTTCAGTTGTTAATGGAATGCTATGTTAGATTTTAAATTTTATGTTTGCTTTTCTGAACTGTGTAAGAATCATTGTAGAGAGGCTTAATTTGGACAAATGAAGGCTTAGACTAGCTGCACTTTGTGATGCTAATGAGTGTTCGTCTCATATGGAAGAATGTTCTTTTTCTTTGTAGTAAAAAGAAAAAGATCCTAAGCCACTGTGGTCATTTTTTTGTTTGTTTAATATAGTCTCATAGAATTATCATGGTAATCATAATGTAACCAACTTATAAATAGGGTGGTATAGTAGAAGGCTCTTGTTTGATTTCATTAAATGTTTTTCTTCATAGCCCCACTTACCCTCTTTAATGTGCTGTTATGGCACATTTTAAAAAATTGTAATAAGTACAAATTAATTTTTTAACATTTTTTACAAGATCACCATGTTACTTAAGATAATTTCTAAGAGGTGGAAATTATCACTCATTAGGTATTTGGTTTTGTAAATTATAGTTATGATTATACAAAGATTTATTTAAATGCTTTACTTTTTGTACCTCAATCATGTTGGTCATTGCCTAACAGCCTGAAAACATCTGTGTATAAAATGAATCACACTCAGGTGTTCTAAGAGTTCATACCAGCATAGAATTAATAAGCTTTTTGCTCATTACCAGGAATGGTTCTGAAAATCTTATCAGAGACATATGTTCTTAAAATCAGTATCTAAGTATAAGTTGTTGATACTTTTATTAATTTAGGAATTAATCCTACTGAAGGAATGATTTTCCCATCTTCTATCCTTAAAGTCACCAGATTATTGCAAGGTTCAATCATCAGTTTTTGTAAGCGCTTGTCTCATACCCTTTGTTAAAATAGGTGATATCCAAAGAAAGAAAGATAAGTGTACAAACACACACACACACACACACACACCTATATAAAACAACCATTTTCTTTTCTTTAAAGAGAATCATCTATTAATGATCCCCCAGAGAACCTTTGAACTTCTCTTTTAAAAAATCACTATAACAAAAGAGAGGAAAAGGAAAATATGAAGTATTAACTGTTAAGGTAATGTCCAGAAGAAGAAATACATTAGAGACTTAAGTTTCTGTTACTTCAAAAAAGGCTTCATATAGAAGTGATTCTGTTGGTTAAAAAATGATTATAATGGCTAAATAATATAATAATAGGAGGCATCATCCATCCTGGGTCATCTGCTTTTTATTCTTTATCTTCTAGGTAAATTCATCAGCACACAAATTTTTAATCTTTCCATTTCTCCTAGATGTAATACTGCATTCTGTCTCTAGTATATAACAAATTGTATTTCTTACAGCTAACTTGAATTTAGAGAAGTATAGGCATCTTTTCCCTCTTCTCTTTGTACTTCCTTACTACTTACTTCACTTCACCAGCTGCCTATTAAAAAACTTCGCAATGATGATTAGCTTCATTTATTCTTTAAAACTTACGTCTTTCTTCCATACAGCAACATGCATCTTCATAATTGTTGAACTTTTGGCACTGTTGTCTTCCACATTCAGATGTAAGCCTTATTCCACGCTCCTGTATCTCTCTGTGGGGCCATATTCTGCCCCACGTACACTGTTTACCTTCTGTAAAGTATACCTTAAATCTCATATCCTTTATAATTAGATGCATGAGAAGAGTAGAACCTGTTCTTAACTGGCAGTATGTGAGTGGGAGTAGGATGAAGGCTCCCTTAAATGCGGCAGTAATGGGAAGATCTGTTGTTTCTCTGTCCCTTTGCTTATTAAGTAAGGGTGACTAAGCAGATGAGTTAGCTATGTTTTCCCTTTAAAAGATAGGCCAGAACTCTTTGAGAAGAGTTTCTTTGTGAAGATGCAATTTGAGGCATCCCACAATGAAGCATTTCTAATTTTATTCATTTTTATTCATTCTTTTAATAAATATTAAGCAGCCCTCTTGTTCAAGGACGATTAAAGATACAAAAATAACTTTTCTGCCATTTGACTATTTTTTTGTCACCATAGTATATCAAATATGTTGTGCTTTGGTTAGATTGCTTGCTTCAATGAAAAGGTATTTGCTAAGTTCTTACTGTGGATGTGCCAGGTACTCTACTGTAAACTGGGGATTTAAATATAAAAGTGAGACTGACCATACCCTCAAGAAACATATTTGCTTGGATGAGACAACTCTTTGTGACCAGGAGAGGGGAATTTTAGTCTGGAGAGTGTTAGGAATAGAGTGAGAAGCCATAATACAGTTTATGTTTAAACTTTTCCTAGAAGCAATGGTAGTGTTGATGTGATCATGAATTCTTAGAGGAAGATATAGAAAGAGAAAATAGCAAACTCTCTAGGGTGGGAGAACATAAAGCATGGTCTGGAGCCAGCTAAATGTTGTGGTTTAGGTGAGTTTGTGTTCACTCACCATTCAAAATAGCACAGCCTCAGGGTAGAGCTCCAAATTTGACTGAGTTAACTCGAGGAGAGATTCTCAGTCGTTGGAGGTCTATAAATCTAGTAGAGGTTCACTGTATGCAGTTTAGCAAACTTTGGAGCTTACCAAAATAATGCCCTGCTTTAGAAGTTAACGGGACAGATTCAGTAGTTTCTTTCATCAGACTATTACACCACCATTTGTTTACAAGACAGAGTATGTTATTGTAATTGAGCCTGTTTGTAGTTTCAAGTCTTGACATGGACTTTTAAATAGCAGGTATCAGTAATATTGGCAGTTATTTACTAGGTAATTCATTTTTAACTTAGACATGTGATGGTCACAGGAAATTCAGACTTTCATTCTCATTGATTTCTTGTCAAATATATTTTGTATAGTTTCAGACTTCTCTGTCCTCGTTTTCTTGCTTCTTCCCTCCAACTCTCTCCCTCTCTTATTAAAGGAAATATGAAGGTATATCTTTTTTTGACTTTTCCCATTACAGAAATGATTAGATTGTGCTATGTTCTATGGTATAGCCATCCAGGGAGGTTGAGAAGAATACAATTAGTGATAATAGGCAAGGCTAGTCAATGAATGAGAAGCTAATAAGAAGACCTAATATAGGGAAAGGCAATAATGAAAAGGAAGATAGGATTTTTTTAAGAGATTATATTCTGACAAGGAAGAGACAAGATGGTGCTAGTCAACCACACACTAGTTATAGTGACCAACCTTGCAAGTCCCCCATTATCTTTTTAATGTTATTCCATATCTTCAAAGGATAATATAGCCTAAATAATCTTCATGTACCAGTAAGTACAAGAGTCAGGTGGCCATTTAATTTTATTATTTATTCCTGTAGATGGAATCCTTCTGCCTAAATTCAGAGTGGAGCTATGTTGATACTGAATCCTCAGTTCTGGGCTAGCATCAGAAATGTTTAGGTCCCATTTATTCAATGGATTGGATTGCCATCCTTTCTAAGCACCTTATGAAGTTTTAATTTGTTCTCTAAAAGACATAGAACTTTTACATTAGTTTTGAAGCCTCCATTTACAAAGTCCAAATATCCCTATGCCCCCAGCTCTCTCTCTCTCTCTCTCGCGCGCTCTCTCTCTCTCTCTCTCTCTCTCTCGCTCTCGCTCTCACACACACACACACACACACACACACACACACACACACACACACAGAACCATGAGAATGAAATGAACACACATAATGGCTCAGATGTGTATCATATGATTTAGAGCTAGAAGAGTTTTAGCCACTGCCTAGTCCAACTCTCTTATTTTATGAACAAAGAAACTGAGACCCAGAAAAGTTAAGAAATTTTCCCAATGTTGCAGAGGTGTTAAGAAGAAGAATTTGTTTTAAAACCCAAGTCCTCTGACTTGAAATCAAAGGCATCCCTGGCTACCCTTTCCAATACTCTGAAGTTTTCAGTCAGATCTCCTGAAACACTGGATATGGTAGGACAGTCAAAACCCTTCTTTGTTTCCCACTGCCACTTTCATGCTCTCCTACCACCATCACATATAACCCCTCTAAGATTCTGGTAGATTCTTCCTTTCTCAGTAAGTTCAATACCTGGCTCAGGGTCCTTCTTTTCTCCTCATTCTTCTGCTCATCTTTTTCTTTACCCTGCAATCCCAGACCCTTTCTTCTTCCTTACTGTGACTTCCAGCCCTTTCATCCCCCTGAACTGGCTAACCTCTTTTTCTTTCCTCAACTTGATCCCTTGGTGTGAACCATTTCAACTCTGCACTATCCCAGTCTCACCTGGCCAAACCTGGGACTTACTTTATTCTCATCGTTCACTTCTTTGGCTCCTATTCATGCCCTTCTGAAGGTAGCTAGAAAAAAAATCTTAAAACTGATGGCACCCACTACAAATTTCTGTTATGTAATCACAACTAGACTCTCACTGCAGCGCGGCCATCTTTTTACACCTCCCTAATCAATTCACTATTCCATTCAGCTTTTCATGCCCCCTCAAATATCCCATTACTCCCCTCTCCTCCCATTTCAGCTGAGCTTTGCCTTAGAATTTGCCGAAGAAAATTGAGAACTTTTACTGAGCTCCTTCTCTTTGCCTGAAGCCTTTTCTGGTACCCCCTAATGCAGGTGCCTTCATACCCATCCATATCTTGTTTGTATATAATCGTGTGCATATTCTCTCATTTGATTGTGAGCCGAGCTCCTTGAGGGCATGGATTGTTTTTGCCTTTCTTGGCATCTGTAGTTCTTAGAAGGATAAAGTCTAGTACATTATAAGGTTCAATAATTGCTTACTGACTTGATAATACTAGATATGATATGACCAAGGCAGAATACCAGAGTAATTTTTTTTTTTTGCTATATGAAAAATGCTGTTCTTAGTGCAACCTGAGATTGCATTAGATTTCTTGGCTTCTATATCACATTGTTGAGTCATTGAACTTGTAGGTCACTAAAACTCACTGATAAATACCAGGAAAACAAACAAACAAAAATATCTAACTGCTCTCTAGCCATGTCATTTCCATCATGTTTTTGTGAGGTTGATTTTTAAATTCATTTTTAAGAATAGATATCTCTTTTAAATTTAGTCTTATTACATTTGGCTTCAAATGTCTAAGGAACAAACATGATTTTGTATAGTTATTGTGTATCTGTAAAGCAGCATGGAAATAATTGAGAAATAAAAAAGTCTCAGTCTGATTTAAATTATTTACTGATATGAGATAGTTTAGTAGACTCATACCTTATATTGAATATATTCCATTCATTTGAACTAACTGAATATGCCAACAGTGTAGTAAGATAGGATTTTAAAGTATTTTATAAAAGAACATTTAGTCAAATATTACTTTTCTAAAAGAAAAGCAAAAATCATAGATCCAGTATCTCTTCCTTTTAAACTGAATAATTGATCATTCTGGTGAGTTAGGTTAAATGCTAATCAAAAATTTTGATTTTCAAATGATCACTCAATTAAATTATCAGCAGTAATCTTAATTTTAAGCAATCACATTTATTATTTTTCTTTACAGTTCAGAAATTATAGCTTATCAGCCATGTGAAGTGATTTACCAAATACTTAAATGCTTTGCTCCAAGCCCTGTATAACTATCTTCTAAATTTGAAGCAAATATTACTGAAGTGTAACCCATTATAATTTAGTGCTCACTAATTATTTTTGCTCACTCTTTTTGCTCACTTCCTTCAGTACAAAGAAGCAATAGATTTTACAAGTGAATTCACTGTTGGAGAACATACAGTGCCAGAAAAGTACTTTAAAAGTATTGTGCCTGGCAGCTGAAAGGACTTCTTTGGCAGAATTGTTAAATTCATCTGTAGAAGCACCTGTAAGTATTGGTGATCCTTTAAAGCCCTGAGAAGTAAATAGATTCAAAGGTTTTTGGCATATAAGTTTGTGTGTAAGTTAAATGTCCCTTTTGATCTCAATCAGCCTACCACACCAAGTCCTCTCTTCCAAAAATATACCCTCAACACAGCATGGCCTATTCCCTCTTTCCCTCACAGCGTCTTTCTTCCCAGTCTGCCTTACAGCTTCTTTCTTCCCAAACAGTCCTTCCAGTGTCATTAGTCCTTTTCCCAACAAGCCTTATTCTCACTCTCTAGGACCTACTTAAATGCATTGTAGAGCTAAACCTGCATATGCCATATTCTTACCTAGGTACACAGTGTTCTTCCATACATCCCTGTTTTTGAAACAGATGTCATGATTTAATAAAGTTGACATTTATGTTTTGATTATTGACCTCTTTGCTATTTCCATAAACCTTTCACCTTCTTCCAACTACTGATGTGTACTCCTTAGTTGGAGTATGATACTAATGAAGCCAAGGTGAAATCCTTTGAAGGGTCAAGTTGTTTGATTCAGTCTCCACTTCATTGCACCTCCGCAAGCATAGACCATTTTTTTCTTTATCAGTCATTCTGCCTACAGACATGCCTGAGAGGGAGACAGAGAGAAAGAGTGTGTGTGTGTGTGTGTGTGTTTTCCTGTCTTAATTCCAGGGTGTTCCTCCCACCCCCACCCCTACCTCCATTTTAAAAACAAACAGAAAGCTCAAACTTCCATTATGTATTTCACCTACTCTTCCTAGTGAGACTCCTGGAAAAAAGCATACACTCTTACTACCTCCATTTCCTCACCACATAATTCTCAACTCCCTGTAATTTGACTTCCAATCTAACTCCTTGAATGAAATTCTTGTGCAAGATCACCAATCATCTCTTAGCTGCTAAACCCAGCAGCTTTTTCTTAGTCTTCATCCTTCTCTCTAAACTGCTGACTACCCCTTCTAGATATTCTCATCTCTTGACTTCTTTGAAATTGCACTGTCCTATATTTCTTTTTATGCATTTCTGACTATTCCTTTTCAGGCTCCTTTGCTAAGTTATTTATACACAGAAAACTCCAAAAGCTATATATCCACCTGTAATCTCTCAGAATTTCATTCCCATATTATCAGCTTACCTACAGTCCTCTCCTCCTGGGGAGCCCAGAGGCATCTCAAATTCAATATGTTTGAAATGGAACTTATTATCTTCCCCAAGGTACCTATTTCAGTCAAGAACCTCCAAATCATTCAGGTTTGTAATTGCAGAATCACCTTTGACTTCTTTTCTCACGTAGTTCTAATATCCAGTAACGAAGTTATAGTGATTCTTCCTTTACAACATTCCTAACTTCCTTCTCAATCTCAGTGCTCAAAAGCTCATCTCCCTCATTACCTCTGACTTAGGCTACTGTACTTATTGACTTTTAGACCAGTGCTGTGTTGTGCTTGGCTCTAATTAGTAAGCATTATGTACCCTTTCTATGTTAGGTGCAGTGATAGGTACTGGGTATGCAAATACAATGAATGAAAAAATTCTCCACTCACATTCAAACAGAGAAGACGACAAGGTCATATACAGGGTGTCTCTAATGTTAAACAGCACTAATACTTTTGAGACATCCTGTGTAAGTATGAAGATTATGTGAAATAATACCAAGAAAATAGATAAGGATGTTAAGAATAAACGCCAAGGAAATAAATACATCCAAATATGAGCTAGTTAAATATAAGGCATTTTGAGAGGGAGGGCAATTGTAATTGAAAGCATCAGGAAAGGTTTCATGTAGAATGTAGTGTTTGAGCTGCATCTTGAAGGAAGAAAGGGATTCTATTCTCTAAGATGAAGGTTAGTGAGGAGTATATTTTAGGTACAAGGGCACACAGTCAGTGCAAAGGCTCTGACTTATGTTCAAGTCTCACCTCTGACACATACTGACTCTGTGACTCCAGGCAAGTCACTTAAACTTTAAGTGTTTTAGACAATTCTCTAAGACTGTAATTTGCAGAGAAGTTGCCAACTTGCATTCATAGAAGGGGATTCCTTAGCTAGGAGTATCCTATAGTAATGAAGTCACAGATATAGTCCCAGGGACTTGGCCTATAGAGCTAATCTCAGTGATCTTAATTATAAAGCATTTATTCTCATGCTTTTTCTCTATTAACATTTTTGGTAGTCATTGTGTGTGTTATTTGACTGTTTCTGCTTATTTTACTCTGCATTTGTCTCCCTGTGCTTCTCTGAATTCTTCACATTTGTCATTTGTTATTGCATAGTAATAATCCATTACATTCATGTTCCTCATTTTGTTTAGCCATGCCATTGGGTACCTATATTATTTCCACTTTTGATACTATCAGACCTACTGCTATGAATATTTTGGTGTATGGGTTCCTTTCTTCCTGTTGACCTCTTTTTGACAGCTTTTAATGTACGGTTTGTTAAATTAAATTGTCAACTTCAGAAATCACCTTGTTATTAACATAATTTATGTAGTGCTTTTAAGCTTTATAAGCACTATGCTCACAGCCTGTGAGACAGGTAGTATAGGTATCATTATCTGTACTTTACAATTGAAGAAACCAAGTCTGAGAGATGTGAAATGATTTGCTTATAGCCATTTAGCTAGAAAGTATAGACCTAGGACAAAAGTGTAGATTTTCTGACTTTTCTTCTGTGCCATGCTTTTATGCCTTGGTGTGATTTCAGCACTGCGTAGTACACTACCACATTTAAAGTCAAATTACAAGGCTATTAGGACTAATGTGCATCCTTTGCATGAATGTTGAAACTGAGCTCTACTGGACCCAACAATGGATTGAAGTGATGACTGTGAACAAATAGTGTATGAACATTCCAAATCACAATTTCAGATAGTGCTGGATAACCATTTACTACCAAGAAACAGCAGCAAGATCAGATTCTGGGAAGATGGTAGGGTAGGTCAGAAAATGCCAAGCTCTTCAAATCTCTTCCCCCCCCAAAAAAACCCCCAAAACAGAACATTGCTTCAGAGTGAATGTAGAGCAGAAGAAATAAACTTGAAAGTAAAGCAGTTGTCCTAAAACAACTTGAGAGAGGACCTTGGTTGGGAAAGACTGACTCTCAGGGGTGGAGGCCTGGCCTGAGTGAAGTGTATGCTTCTGGCAGACTCTGCAATCAACAAATAACAAGCCCTGGGAGCAGCTGCTGGGAGAAGGAAGGAGCTGGCAGCCTTGGCAGCATAAACTTTCACCTTACAAACAGTGTGGGGGTCAAACAGCTGAGTAGTGGAAGACTGAAGGACCCTCCATCTTGGAACACCAGACCCAGCTGTGCTGACTAGCCATAGGACCATGGCTGTTGGCAAGGAGAAGCAAGCATAAGCTGGGTGAGTATGGTAGCAGAGGGGCAGGGACCCTGCTGGCTGTGAGTACTTGAAGGAAAGAGGAGTCCCTGGTTTCACTTCCAGAGCAGAAGAATGAGCTAAGGTTTGTAGCCCTGGGAGGGACTGCAGGGATTAAGAGCATTTGTGGGACAGCACGGCTTGGGGCCTTAGCCATGGCTTATGGGTGGAGAGAAGTGGTTGAGATCCAGCCCACAGACAGAGCTCAGAAAATAACACCAAAAAGGACCTGAGGCCTGGGTACTCCCCATTCCTTGGGACTAGAACCTGATTACAATTTTAAGCTGCTAAAAACAAAATAAAACAATATAAAAATGAGTAAGCAAAAGAAAAATAATCCAACCATAGACAGCTGCCATAGGGATAGAAAAGATCTGTATTCATATTCTGAGGAAGAAACTGAAGCCAAAAAAGCTACTCCTGCTTTAAATAAAAATGTCAAATGGTCACAAGCCCAAAAAGTTCTTAGAAGAACTTTAAAAAGACTTCAAAAATCAAATAAGAGAGATGGAGGAAAAATTAGAGGAAAAAATAAGAGCAATCCAAGAAAATTATGAAAAGAAAGTTAACTAATTTGAAAAAGAGCTCCAAAAACTTAAGGAACACGGTTAACTCCATAAAAACTAGAATTGGGCAAGGGGAAGCTAATGACTTTATAAAACACTAAGAAATAATAAAATCAAAAAAATGAAAAAAAAGTAGAAGGAAATGTGAAATATTATAAAAGACAACTTTGATTTGGAGAACAGAGCTAGGAGAGATAATATAGGCATTGCTGGACTACTTGAAAGTAGTCTTGATACAATATTTTAAGAACTTATTAAGGAAGACTGCCTGAAGTTCTAGAATTAGAGGATAAAGTGGAAATAGAAAAAACCCACTGATCACCAACTTAAAGTGATCCCAGGATGAAAACTTTTAAGAATATCTTAGCCAAGTTTCAGAGTTTCCAGGTAAAGGAGAAAATAATGTAAGCAAAAAAAATAAAATAAGTATTACAGAGCTACAAGACCTAGCAGCTGCTTCTACATTAAAAGACCGTAGGGCTTGGAACATTATATTTTGAAAAGCAAAAGAGGTGGGGTTGTGACCAAAAACTATTTACCCAGCAAAGTTGAGTATAATCCTGAAAGAAAAAAAAATGAATATTCATTTAATGAACTAAAAGACTTTTGGGGTTTTGTGACAAAATGACCAGAACTCAATGGAAAATTTGACATATAAGATCCAGGCAAGACATAAAGTAAACATTAAAGACCGATTATAAAGGACACAGGTCAAACTCTTTACTTGTATGTGACAATGTTATCAGTACTCTAAAGACTGTCATCTTGACTTGAGTTCAGCTGAAACGATCAGTTGATTCTAAAAAATAAAACTGAGTAGGAAGAGGTGAAAGGGAGCAAATACCTCATACAAATGAGGCATGAGAAGAAGAACAAATAGGAAACAAGTTGAGGTGGAAGGCTGGTAGTGCTAGAACCTTACTGTCATTGGAACTAGGTTAAAGATGGAACAACATACATATTCTAGAAGGGTATAAAAATCTTCTCAATTTATTAAGAAATAAAAGGGTGAAGGGAGGGACTTATGAAGGGTAAAAGGTGGGGAGAGGATAAAGAAGGGACTCTTAGAAGGGTGGGTAGATTAAGGACTAGGAAGGCAAGACTGTTGTTAGAGGTAAATTAGACATGTGAGAAAGAATAGAGTCGATAGGGTGAGAAGGACAAATAGTGAGGAAAAAATGGGATGGAGGGAAATACACAACTAGTAAATATAACTTTGAATGTGAACAGGATGAACTCACCCATGGTTTGTGGAATAAAAATCAGAATCTTACAATATGTTGTTTACAAGAAGCACAATTGAAAATGAGAGATACAGAGTTAAAACAAAGGGCCGGAATAGAATTTATTTGTTTATTTTTTGCAGGGGGAAAGCCAGGGCAATTGGGGTTAAGTGACTTGCCCAAGGTCACACAGTAAGTGTGTCAAGTGTCTGAGGCCGGATTTGAACTCAGGTCCTCCTGACTCCAAAGCCAGCGCTCTACTCACTGCGCTACCTAGCCACCCTTGGAATAGAATTTATTATGCTTCAGCAGGTGGGAAAAAAAAGCAAGGGTAGCAATCATGATCTCAGACAAAGTTAAAGCTAAAGTATATTTAATTAAAAGAGATAAACAGGCAAACTACACTATGCGTCACCAGTTATTATTCAATAATGTTTTAGGAATGCTACCAATAACAAGAAGAGAAGGAAAAGAAATCAGAATGGGAAATGAACTAATAAACAATTTCTTTTTGCAGATATGACAATCTATTTGGAAAATCCTAAAGATTTTACTAAAAAGTTAGTTGAAACAATAATTTTAGCAAAGTATTAAAGTATGAAATAAACCAACGTAAATTATCAGCATTTTTATACCATTACCAACAAAATCCTGCAAGAAGAGATAATAAGAGATGTGCCATTTAAAATAACTGTAGACAGTAAAAAATACTAGAGAGTATACCTCCTAAAATGGACCCAGGAACCACATGAACATAATTATAAAACACTTGTTATACAAATATAGTCAGATTTAAATAATTGGAGAAATATTAGTTGTTCATAGGTAGGCAAAGCTAATATAATAAAAATGACAGTTTTGCCTAATTTACTTATTCAATGCCATCCCAACTAAATTACAAAAAAAAATTTTTAGCGAGTTAGAAAAAATAACAAAATAATTTTGAAGAATAGAAATCAAGAAATTTTTTTAAAAACTAATGAAAAAAGTATACAAAGAGGGAGATTTAGCAGTAGATCTTAAACTATGTCACAAAATAGTAATTATCAGAACTATCTAATGTTGGCTAAGAAATAGAAAGGTAGATCACTGGAACAGAACAGATATACAATATATAGTAAATGATTATAATAACCTTGACAAATGCAAAGATTTGTTTTTGGCATAAGAATCCATTATTCGGTAAAAAAAAAAAAATCTTTGGGAAAGCTGGAAAGCAGTCTGGCAAAACTTGGGTATAGGCCAATATCTTAAACAGTTACCAAGACAAGCTCAAAATGGATACATGACCTTGAGATAAAGGGAGGTATCACAAGAAAATTATAAGAACATGGAACATATTACACAGTAGATTCATGGATAGCAGAAGAATTTATGTATAAGCAAGGGATAGCACTGTGAGGTGTAAAATGGATAATTTTAATTACATTAAATTAAAAAAGATTTTGTACAAATAAAACAAGGCAGAAAATTCAGGAAAAAAAATTTATAGGCAGTCTCTAGGATAAAAGTCTTGCTTCTTTAATATGCAACAGACTTTGTCTAATTTAAAAGAATATGAGTCATTCTCCAGTAATAAATGGTCAAAGGATATGAATAGGCAGTTTTTCAGTGAAGAAGACAAAACTAGATGTAGTCATGTGGAAAATGCTCTAAATCATTATTGATTAGAGAAGTGCAAATTAAAACAACTTTGCGATATTGCCTTACACCTATCAGATTGACTAAAATCTAGATGCCCTTCAATTAGGACATGGTTAAACAAGTTGTGATGTGTGATTGTAATGGAATACTATTGTACTATGGGAAAAGATGAACTGGTTGAGTTTAGAAAAACATGGAAAGACTTTTATGAAATAGTGGAAATGAACAGTACCCAAGTGAACATTATTCATAGTAACAGAAATTTTGTCCTAAGAACAATTTTAAATTACTAGTTTATCTTGAGTATCATAAATACTCAAATCTGCTATCAAGGACCTACAAAAGAAGATGCTATCCACCTCCAGAGAAAGAACCTATGAATATGTAGAATGTATGTGTAGTATGGTTTTACATGCACACTCACACACATATATATTTGTGTTTAATTGTAGTCCTCTCTAGGGTCCGGTGAGAAGAGAGGGAGAAAAAAAAAGTACATAGCAGAGAACAAAAGAAAACTTAGAAGGAAACAGAAAAGCAGGGTAGCTTCGAAAACAATGTGTAGCATTTAATACATGGTTTTTCAGCAAAAAGTGAACAGTCTGAAATGGAAATTCATGGTTATCTAATGAATCCTCTATGTTGTGTGATGTACCTATAAATCTTTTTTTTTTCTTTTGGCTTTTTGTATTTAAGTTCAAAATTAATAAAAATTTTAAAAAGGGGGGGGAGAAAGAATAAAGTCAGTTTGACTGAAGAGGTAAGGTCTCAATCAGAACTATTTTGTAAAACTTCCATACTAAGAAAAAGATGCCACATACTTATTCAGTATACAAAGCTTCATTTCATTTGTTTTTCTTTTCATATATGCACCAGGTACACAAGCAGATATGTCAGCTTTTGACTATGCAAGGTGATAATACAATCAGCCTAAGCTCTAATTTGTTTCTGTGTAGATGTATTTGGTATTTGACACTACTGTTTCTTTTTTTCTTTAAATTTGATATTTTTTAATGTACATTCTTGATATTTTCTTGAACATAGCAAAACTTTTTTTTGTAACAAGTTTTTGTGTCAGAGGACTTCAACTCTCCAGGTCTACTTGAACTCATTTTTGTATTTGATAGCAAACCAAGCAGTGAGATGTGTATATCCCTCATGTCACTTAATCTATATTTATCAAGTTTGGATCATGTATCATTTCTGTTACACCAAACCAAATTTTGCTTTTTATATATAAACAGCATCACTATAATATAGCCATGGGATGAATTTGAACTGGAGATTAAACCACGCAGTTCTATTGAAATGTCTGAATATGCTGATGATATCCATACAACATAAATTAGAGAATAAGATTTAAGATACTAAATGCAACAATGTAGTGTGCATGTGTATGTCTTTCTGTTTCTCCTACTATTTCATATTATTTAGTAACAGATGCATTAGAGTCAATCCTCAATGTTCGTGGGTTTAACTTTTAAGCATTCTTGTGATTCCACTAGTAATCTCACTTTCATGTTGGCAACTGGGCGTTTTGAGGAGAATGTCCTGCCTCACCTGTTTCCTCTGCTGCCACAGGCATGTTCTTTGCATCAGGAACTGTTCAACCACGGAGCCAGAAAGGAGATTAGAGAAGACAGGCGTTGCACCTTTTCCTTTTATACCTCGGGGTTTACTGTGCCTGCTGCTGCCCTGGCCTTTACCCTTCCCCCTCCCCCCCAGTCCCTATGTTGTTGCCTCTCTTCCCTGCATTTTTGGGTCCTTTCATAGTTACTGTATTAGGAAAAGTATGTATTATTAGAATTAGTGCTTTTTTATACAGAATTGCATGCAGAAAAGTGTATTTTCAGCAATCTCTAGTGAAAGTTTATAGTTTTAGGTGGTCACAGAAACCTAACACCCTATTTCCCATTGGTTTAATGTATAACCATTCTCATTTTTTACTTTCATGCTGTTTTCTAGGAACATTAGCCCTGTGAAAGTTGAGAATTGACTATATTTTAAATACATTTGGAATTTTCTGTGCGGCACACAATAACCAGTATTTCTCCCCCCCTCCACCATTTCTAATGAAGAGATAAGTACCTCTTCTGTGATTTAAGTGCTGTAGAAAACTCCCAGGTAAGCAGACTTTCTACTAGTGCAAGTCAGCAGTACTGTTTTACCAATTTAGTCTTCTAGTTACCTAGACCACTAGAAATTTAAATGAGTTACCCAGGATCACAGAGCCAGTACGTGCCATTTCTTATGAAACTGACTTTAATTTTATATTTAATTTGCTGTAAAAAAGTATCTTAGGCAAGGCAAACTATTAGTAAGATTTTTCGAAACCATTTTAACCACAATACTTTGAAATATATTAACAGAAAACATAAATACAGTTGGTATAAAATATCCCAGGATAGAAGGAGGTTGGGGAAATCTTGAACAAAGTGAAGTTAGCTTATTTTTGTATGAAACATTATACAGTGAGCATTTTGGTACATACATAATTTAATATTTTAGGGGAAAAATTGTTAGCATTGACATTTTCTTATAAAACTTTTGTTCCTGTCAAACATTGCATCAAGGATCCAGACCAACCATTTGGGAAACACTGTATTAAATGATTTTTATTGGAGATATTTCTTTGAGGTTCGGGTTGTGAATATACATTGCAAGCTGTTGAAAGGAAGTTAGATGTGCTTTTTGGTATCAATGATTTCTTTCAGTAAGAGTTGAACCTCCTTACAAGATTACAATTTTAGATCTGATTTTTATCAGTAAAAAGGGCATTATTTCACTTAATCTACGGAGGTCACTGTATCATATCCTTGAAGATTCTGGATAGAAGCTACATTGGCTCTAATATTGTCAATGGCTGAGTGTTTTTTATTAGAATAATAAAATAGCGATATAATTCATATAATTATACTTTGCATGTAATTATATATGTTTATATGTAATTATATGTTATATAATTATAAAATAGATTTAGTGGTGTAGAAGAATATAGACCCAAAATGGAATCCTCAGTTTGCCTCTTAGCATCTGTGTGACAGTGGCCAACTGACTTAAAATCTTTGGGTCTCAATTTTGTAATTATAAAATGAAGGGATCACGCTAGATCACCTCTAGAGTCCCTTTCAACTGGAGCAATCATGATTTTGAATCGATTGCAAATGTAAGAAAAATACAGAGAACATCCAGACCTTTTACGTTGTTATAATTCACTAAGAAAAATAACACAAAAACATTTGATACAGAATCACTGAAGCCCAGAACTAAAAGGGATTTTAAGGATCCCATAGTTCAGCCCACTCCAGAACAGAAATCTTGAACAAAGCTGCCAAGCATAGATCTGTGTCACTTTTCCCTTCAAGTAACTTTCTTTTCCTGTTGCCTTTAGGACAAAAGTTAAAATTTCTCTGTTTGACATATAAACCCTTCATAATCTGATTGCAACCTATCTTTCCAGCTGTATTTCTCATTTCTAATGCTCATTTGCTCAGTTCCAGCCAAAGTAGCCTCCTCTCCCTTTCTTATATACCACATTTCACTTCCTGTCTTCCTGCTTTTGTACAGGCTATGCTTCATGCTTGAAATGTTCTCTCTCCTTGCCCTTGCTTTGCAGAGTTCTTAGCTCAAGTGTCAGAAGAGGCCTTTCCTACTTCTCCCAGTTGTTACTATGCCTCCCTCCCAAATTATCTTCTATTTTTCTATGTTTTTGTTTGCTTTATTTACTAATATTTGCATATTTTTAACTAGTAGAATGTAAGCTTAAGAAAATAGAGAATGTTTCATTTTTGTTTTTGCATTCCTAGCTGGTGCTTAGTACATACTTATTTCATGTTTATGAGTTGGACTGAAATCTCAACTACAATATATCCACTAAATAGTCATCTGACTTTGGCTTAAAGACTTTCTTTTGAGGAAAACCCCATTATATTTCAAGTCAGGCTCCTGTCTATATAAAATGCTCTTAATTATGAAAAGGTTTTTCTTCCTTATTCTAAACTTTTCCTCAGATTCTACTTATTTTTCCTAGTTTTGCTCTCTTGAGCCAAGCAGAACAAATCAGATCTTTCTTTCACATAATAATCTTTCACATTCTCGAAGATGTATATCTTAAACCCCTCTCTCCCCCCCCCCCCCACTCCCTCCTGTTTACTTCTTCAGGCTAAACATTCCTGTTCTTTCAACAAAATCTCATTTGACAGTATCCCACACCCCACATCTTACCATCCTGGTCACCCTCTTCTAGACATGCATCATCTAGGAGCTGCCCTGAGAAATTCACTAAGAGCTCAAGACTCTTTGATTGTGTTTAATTTATATTTCAGAATTGGCAGTATTCTTCCTGTATTATTCCCTATTAGTATTGAAGCTATGCAAGCAAACTTAGTGTCAATACATCTTTTGGGTAGTTTGATGTGACTCATTTTATAAAATAACTGTACCTGCTGAAAGAAGTTTGAATTGAATCATTTATTTCAATTAATTTCCTTTATGAAATTGGAGATGTCTTCCACAGACATTGGGGATAAATTGGTGTCAGGGTTAAAATAAGAACAGAAGACTTGTAAAACAGTTCTAAAACTATGATTTTCTGATGATAATAATGCTCGAAAAAGGTACAAAGGTCAAATACAGAATCAAAATTAAAAATATTTTGTGAAAAATAATGTATTTGGGTTGATCCTTTTAAATATAATTTTTCATCTAATTGTAGTCTCTATCCCAGTGTAAATATTTACAATGCCAAGTTGAAATCTTTTGTCTGTTGCAAAGGAGTTTCCTTTGTTCTATTTATTTTATTTTACATTGCGCCATATTGTAAATCATTCATATACTCCATAACATAAAAGTCTTGAATAGCTAGAAACCAATTTACCAAAAACCATGTTTAACAACTTTTTTTCCTACATTGAACTTTAGAGGTAAGTGTAGTATAGTAGAAATAGCATTTGACTAAAAGTTAGCCTACTCATGTTCTGAAGTTCAGTTTTCCACCGTATTAGCTGTGTGGTCTTGGATAAATTCTCTATATGTCTCAGATTCTTAATCTGTAAAACAAGAGCATTGAAGTGGATGATTTCTTAAGACCTTTTCCAACTACCAAATTTCAAGCTTGTCAAAAAGAGGTGAATGACAATAAAACAAAATATTAGTTATTTTTAAGGAGGAAAAAAACTGCTCCTTGCAAATAATGTCCTCAGCTCCGTATACATTCAGCACAATCTTTTTCTGCTAAGGGTTCTTAATCATTTTTGTCTTATGATCCTCTCTGACAGCCTGTTTAAGCATATAGAGCTCTTTCTCAGATTAATGTTTTCCAATGCATGAAATACATAGGATTCCAAATGAAACTAATTATGCTGAAATTATCAGAATATTTCTCCCATCCAAATTTATGGACCCTCTGAAATCTCTCTACAGTTCCCAGGTTAAGAGCCCCTATTTTATGCCATCTACAATAACACGACTTAGTAACTGGATCATAAAGGAAAGATGAAATTAAATATTTGAGCCCAGATAACTATAGAAGGGTGTCACCATTAATGAAGATGGGGTAAGTGGAAAGAACAGCAGTTTTTCTGTCAACCAGATATTCAAGGACAGATATCTTGGAGGCATTTGGAAATTTGAGACAATCTTGTGGAAGAGGCTGGAGATGGAGATTTGGTTGTAGAATGATAATTGATGCCAGGGAACCAGGTGAAATCACCAAAGAGAATGGGTTAGAGAGAATAGAGAAACAAGGTGGGATGGTGAGGGTGAGGAGGAATGCCAGAATTTAGGAAATGGAGAGAAAGCACTCAGAAAGATAATAGAAAACTCAGGCCCAAACCATTTCATGACCAACAGGAAAGAGTGAATTTCATGGAGGGAGCTATCAGCAAAGTTAGATAACTGAAGAAATATCAAAGTGTAGTGTATTATGCACAATAGGCATTTAAATGTTTATTGGGTAGATTGAAATTTCATTGAAGTAGTATAACTACTTTTGGATTTGGTGATTTGGAAGTCATATATGTCCTTGGAAAGAAAAGCCAATTATATTTATTTTATACCATTTATACTGCTAAAGCAGAAAAGGATAATAATAGTTCTTGAAGCATTTTCAACTATATAAAGTGTTTTGCTGGCTAACGGTTGATAATGCAGAAAATTCAGTTAGCCAGAACACCTTATTCTTTTTCAGTTCTTATTAATCAAGTTTTTATTATAGATATTTGTAAGAAAATCATTTATTTAACTGCCCGGATTAATGTGGCTTAAGGTTTTATTTACTTTAAGTGAAATACAAGGGACCCAGCTAAAATCCTTTGCTTCTAGACTTATGGGATATTTTTAAACATCCAACTACATAGGCTACTGGCATAATAAAAAGCAACTTCAGTATGTTTATATACTTCTGAAGTGTTCACAGAGGAATACGTGCAAAAGATTACTGTTTTGGAGAAATAGTATACCATGCTTTGAATGAATGCATGAATGAATGAACTTTGTAATAAAATTGTCTACTAGTTTGTATCAAGGAAACAATAAGCAATGAAAATATTTATCATCATAATACTTTATATTTGAATCATCTCAATAGATCATCAGTAGTTCATAGAAAAAAAAAAAAACTCTCTGAATTTTCCTGCTTATCTAAACAGCATCTTTTGTTACATGATTGATAAGTAGAAAATTGAATTAAAGAGAGCTTATTCACGTGTGGCCACTCTTCTCAACTAGAGATGGGGAAACCTTTTTAAAATGAAATGAGCAAATCTCTTCATTTTATATTTCCTATGCAAATCCTACTGTCAGCATTGACTGGGAGTTAAAGACCTGTGTTCCAATCTTGGCTTTGTCACCTTGAGCAAGGTACTTCACCTCTAAAGCATAAATTGCATTAGTCAGATGAGGAGCTTGAAGTAATTTTTTTTTTATCCTGATGAGATGTGACAACTCAAAGGAAAAATTAATGATTGGTTTGTGCTTATTTGCTCTTAGATGAGGGATTAGAAAGTATGACAGAGTTAAACTTAATGGATGATTATTTATTGTTAAAGCAGTTTGAAATTTGGCTCTTGGCACTCCTATATTATAATACTACTTCATTTGCAGGCTACAAAAAGCATGTTACCTTTCATAACTTGTTAAGTGTACTGCAAACTGATTTTATCCTGAAATTATTTTGACTGTGCATTGAACTGACAACACTAATATAAAATACTGTGTCCTTGGGACATTAATTTTTTGTGATTTAAAATAAGTGAATAAGAATATAGGTATGGTTCAGACTTTTAAAGATTGTTTTCGGAATAAGCATTCATTAGAAAATATACAAGCTCAAGCTTATTCATGAAATTTGTTCATAAAATTTAAGGTTCTAATGTTCCTTAGAGAACATCTGGTTCAATCCTGTCATTTTTGATGGGAAAACTGAGGTTCACAGAAGTTAAGAAATTTAAACAAAATATATAGTGAACAGCAGAGCCCCATTCTTCTAGTTCCTTATCCATTGCCCTTTATCTTGTCTTTTATAAGTTCTGGGGCAGAGCCAAGATGGCAGCTGGAAAGCAGGGACTTGCATGAGCTCCCTCCACCCCCGCTCCCGGTCCCTCCAAAACCCTATAAAAATGGCTCTGAACAAATTCCAGAACTGCAGAACCCACCAAATAGCAGAGGGAAGCAGGGCTCCATCCCAGGACAGCCTGGATGGTCGCTGGACGAGGTCTATCACATAGACCTGGGAGAAGAGCAGAGCCCAGCATGGGCTTCACCCAGACCAACCAGACTGGGAGCTGGGCTAAACAGGCCCTAGTACCCTGAATCAGTGAGCTGTGGCAGTTACCATACTTCTCAACCCACAAACACCAAAGACAACAGAGAAGGTTAGTGGGAAAAGCTGCAGAGAGAGAGTGAAAGGAGTTTGTGGTTTGGCCACCGCCCCTGGGGCATCGGGGGTGGTGCAGCTCTGAGGAAAGAACTACAGTTGCAGTTGCTTCTGGCCCCAGACCCACCTGGTGGGAGGAATTAAGTGGCCCATCAGAGCAGGAGTGCAGAGCCTGCTTAATATCTGAGTCCAGTCTTGGTTGGCAGTTCTTGGAGGAGGAGGAGTGCTGGTGTGGCAGAGCTAGCTGTCTAGAAATAGCCTGAAAACAACAGCGCAACCCCTCAAGCTTGGGACAAAGTACTCTCTACTCTACAAGTAGTCATACCCTGCTGAAAAACTGAAGGGTCAAGTAGTTGGCTGGGAACGTGGCCAGGCAGCGAAAATGCACTCAGGTTCAGACTCATACTTTGGAATCTTTCTTTGGTGACAAAGAAGACAAAAACATCCAGCCAGAAGAAGTCAACAAAGTCAAAGAGTCTACATCAAAAGCCTCCAAGAAGAACATGAACTGGTCTTAGGCCATGGAAGAGCTCAAAAAGGATTTGGAAAAGCAAGTTAGAGAAGTAGAGGAAAAATTGGGAAGAGAAATGAGAATGATACGGGAAAACCATGAAAAACAAGTCAGTGACTTGCTAAAGGAGACCCAAAAAAATATAGAAAAAAAATACTGAAGAAAACAAAACCTTAAAAAATAGACTAACTCAAATGGCAAAAGAGTTCCAAAAAGCCAATAAGAAGAATGCTTTGAAAGGCAGAATTAGCCAAATGGAAAAGGAGGTGCAAAAGACCACTGAAGAAAATACCACCTTATCTTGTCTTTCATAAGTTCTAAGATCTAGTAAACACAATTGGCTTATAAATGAGCTAGAATAAATCTGCTGCAGTAGGTTTGATTTTTAAAAACTATAAAATGGTTTTAGTTCCTGGTAACTTCTTTCTTTGTTTTTAATTTTCATGAGTTTTTTATTGATATTTTGTTTCTTCCATCACCATACTATCTCATGTATCCCTCACCACCCTTCTTCCAGAGAGTTACCCATGTGACAAGTAGTATTTTTTTAGAGAGGGGAAAAAAAACCATCACTACTGATAAATACATTGAAAAAGTCCATAGACATGCAATGTAGGTAACTCCTATAGATCTACACCTCTATGAAAGGTCAGGTTGAGGATGTTTTCTCATATCTCTTAATTCAAATCCCTCTTGATTTTTATACTTTTGCTTTTTTAGTGTGTTGTTCTTTCCATTTACATTGTTGCACTTACTCTGCATATTGTTTTCTTGGCTCCTCTTCACTCAACTTCATATAGGTCTTTTTATGCTTCTATATATTCAGTCACACTCATCATTTCTTATGTCACAGTGATATTCCATTACATTCATGCAGCACCATTTGTTTAACCATTCTCCAATTAATGGTCATCTGCTTTGTTTCCAGTTTTTAGCTATCTCAAAAAGTGCTGCTATAAATATTTTGTGTATATGGGATCTTTTTTCTTGTTTTTAGCTTCCTTGGGATGTAAGCCCAGTAATGGAATTTCTGGTTCAAAGGGTATGGACATTTTATTCACTTTTTTTCCGTAATTCTGAGTTGCTTTTCAAAATGGTTGTATCATTTCACAGCTCCACCGACAATTTATTAGTATTTCTGTCTTTCTACAACTCCACGAATATTGACTATTGCATTTTCATCCTTACATAGTTTTAACTTTGAAATTACATTTCCTTATAACCATCACATTTATGTTGTATTTTTTGAAAACTAAGAGGGGCCAAAATAAGTTTGGAAGGAATTATCTACTTATTCATGTATACCTAAATGAAAAATCATTTGGTCCTGACTTGTGGAGTCTTGTTTCATGTTAATTCCTTAGAACTATAGAATTACAGAATGTTAGAGCTGGAAGGGACCTTAGAAACTATCTAGTCAAACCCTCTCATTTTATACGTAACACCACTGCCACCCAGAATGGTTACTTTTCCAAAATCGTACAACTAAATCACTATCAGAATTGGGACTAGAAAAAACCCAGGTCACCGAACTCCTAGTTCAGTAATCTTTTTACTGCCCTTCTCTTCTCAGAAATTTAAATGAAATATTCCTACTAAATATAACATATTTTTCTCGCCAGATACCGAACGACTCTATTCAGTGATATTCCAGGAAATCTGTGACTGCTTTGGAAAGAAATATACATGGGATGTGAAAGCCATGGTTATGGGTAAAAAATCATTGGATGCAGCACAGGTTATTGTAGAAGTCTTGGATCTGCCATTAACCAAAGAGGAACTGTTGATAGAAAGCAAAAAGAAGCAAGAACAAATATTTCCAGCAGCTGCATTTATGCCAGGTATTTTCTTATGTAAAAAAAATCATGTAAAAATGTTAACAATTCTGCTTTAATCTAGAAAAGCATCCTTTAAAAAGCCGGATATGTGCTATCATTTGATAGTTATTTTCCTTTGCCTGAATGTTCTCCGTATTCCCCTCTACCAAAATAAATAAATAAAGCCTTTCTTTGTATGTATTTGAGTGTATTTCAGAGCTGCTTGAGGGGGTTTCCAGGAGCTACTCTTTTTGATTGTTTAAAGACTAGAAAATCTTTCATATGGGACAGCTAATTTTTGATGTTTTCTCATAGTGCAGCACTTAATAAGTGTTTTTTAATTGAAATCTACTTTTAGAATCATAGAATTAGTGATTTGAAGCTAGAAGGGATGTTTCATAGCCCAGGTGGCCCCCATTCCCCATTTTCACATAAAGAACCCGAAAACAGAAACACTTAAGTGCCTCACCCAAAGTCACACAGGTGGTAAGTGGCAGAGGAAGAATTTGAAACAAGCCCCCCTTATTCTAAATGTTATTCTAAATCCAGTATTGTTTTAAAATAATAGCAATTATTTTTATACATACGTATTGTTAAGTAAATGTTATATAATTAGATGGCTTTAGACATGCAAAAACTCTGACATAGTTAGTCCCATTGCTTATACTCCCCCTATTATTGGGTACTATTTTATAGTTTAGGAAACTGAGACACAGAGAAGTTAAGTGACTTCGCCAAAGGCACACAGTTAATCAATTGTAGAGCAAGGACTAGGACCCAGATGTTCTGACTCTCAGTCCAGTTTCCTTTTTCAAGAAAATTGTTTCTAAGCTTAACATTGGCAAAGAAAGTCTTACCTATTTCATGTCTAAACTATTAGGTAGGATTCTAGCCTTAAAAATTCTAAAAAGTTCCGAAAGTGCAGAATTCATTAAGAAAGTAGTTAAAGTTATTCAAATGAGCTTTTTGTAAGTTTTAAAAGGTTTAATTTATTTTCTTGTTTGTATGCTCCCATTATTTTTCTTACTAGTATTCAGTTTTCTGTTGAAAAGGAAAGATTACTTAGTTTCCATGGGGCTTATTAACTGGAGATCGATTGAAACTGGATTGCTACTGTTTCTTGCTAGAAGGGAGAAGGTCAGAAGCGTTTTGGATTATATGGGGCTAAAAGTGCTTTAAAATGGAGAACTATTTTCAGATTCTTCCAAGGTGATGGGGCAGAAACTCAATCTTTAAAGCTCTTGGTAGGAGAAAAAAATCCTTGTGAGCAATTTAGATTTTAAACCACTTTTATGTTAATCGTATATTTGTGAAATATTTAGTTAGTGTATACCTGCCACCAGACATTTGAATGACTATTGCCAGAAATCAGAAATTAATTCTGCACATGGTACCACTGATAACAATGGTTGTATTATTATAACATACGAAACTAACTTGGTATTTAGTGTTAATGTCACACATTTTGAGAATTCATATGGAAAATCTCTAAGGTTCATTCTATTTCTAAATCTTAGGATGTTATGATATAGAGAAGTCAGTTTATAGGGCGTAATGGCCTCTGTCCCTCATAGACAATCTCAAGACAGTGGAAAGTGTGTTGTTTTTTTTTTTTTTACAGAAAATGTTTGCTTCATTTGTTTGCCTGTAGCATTTTTCATTCAGTCTACAATTGAACACTTTCTATGTGCCAGATACAAAAGGGCAAAAACAGTTCCTGCCCTCAAGAAGCCTACATTCTAATAAGGGAGACAACATGTAAATAAATACTTTGGTATATATAAGATATATACAGGATAGATGGAAGTCAATCCAGAGAGGGGAAGAAGTTAGCAATGAGGGAAACTGGGAAGGGCATCTTATAGAAGGCAGTATTTGAATTGAGTCTTGAAGAAAATCAGGGAAGCCAAGAGACAAATTGAGCATTGCAAGCATGAAGGACAGCTTGCTGCAGAAAGGGCAGGAAAGAGAAAGGTTGGGGAAAGGCCTATAGCTTTAGCAGTTAAGAGTATAATTTGAATGATGAGGTCAGAAGCCAGATTGCAGAGAGTTTAGAAGAGAGAGAGGAGAGGAAGTGGAGGGTCTAGGTATAAATGAATTTCTCAAGTTTCACCAGGAAGAGAAAGAAAGATATAGGATGATGTTTAGCAGGGATATAAGATCAAAGTGAAGATTTTTTTAAGGATGTGGGGAGACATGGGAATTTTTGTAGAGGAGCTAGTAAATAGGAAAAGGTTGAAAATAGGAAACAATGTGAATATGATAGTGGTTACATTTTTCTGGAGAAGTCGAGAGGGGATGGCATTAGGGGTGCGTGTAGAGACGTTGTCTTTGACAAGAAGTACTACCTTTTATCTGAAACGAGATGGGGCAATATTTCTGAAGCTAGAAAATGGCTTTAAGGCTCTGTTAGAAAAAGGCTGGAAATCTATAGTCTCTTTGATTCCTTACCTCCTTCAAACAAATGAAGATGAGATCTGCTTTTAGGTAGCATTTGCACATATTGAGATGATGTATAAAAAGCACTCCGATAGCTTTAAACACTACAGTTGTTTGCCATATCGATCATTATTTTAAAAGTGTCTTGATTGTGGAAATATAAAAATTTTTAAATGGTCTTTTTACAATCTCTATCCTGTAGTTTGAGGTTTGTTCGACTTTATTTTTAAGAAAATATTGTAGTTTTGTAGGTAATCTAGTCGAGCACTTGTACTAACACTAATGAAAATAATTTGTGCCTCTATTTCTTCAATAATGCTTTTCTGAGATTCATCAGGATTGTTGCTGTCGAGCTGTCTCTTAATTACTGTAAGATTAAGTACTTTATGTATTTAATAAATATAGTACTGAAAATGGTAGATTCCATAAACTCAAATGCCAGGAAGGGCACGTTTTATGAATTTTCTCCCCTACCCTCTATTGCTTTTTGGCTTTCCCAGGTGACAAAGTAGCAAAAATGCAAGTTTATAGAAGTGGACAATCTATTATTCTTTTAAAAAACATACACCTAGAGGCATACATACTGTTGTGTCACTATAAAGAAGATTTTTGTTTCATATACTTACTAATTATAGTAATAACTATAGAACTGTAAAGTTACAAAATCATTTACTCAACAATAACTACCTCAAGTTAGATATTACTTAATGTAACTTTACTAACCTAAGAGCTTAGAGTAATATTAATCAGTGATAACAGTAAACTAAACATCTGACATTTTTTTTCTGAATTAAATATCTTTAGTTTTTGTTTTTTTTTTTAACTTTATGAAATACTTCTAAAGCAATGAGACTGATTTCACAAGCCATACTCTTAGTTATCTGTTCCTGCCATGTTAGGGAAGTTGACAGGGCAGTGGGAAGCATTAAGTCTATAGGAAATTTGTAGGTTAGTAATACAGAAATTGTGAAATTCTCTAGCTAGAATAGTTTAGCTACCATATGAATGGAAGAAAAAGAAAATGAACTTGGGGAAGGGAAATAATGCCTCATTGTAGAGGCATAGAGCTTCAAGAAGAAAGTAAGAAGTTTCATGGAATGATCTTGAAAGTTCTGTTTAATGAAAAAAAGAATATGCAAGAAATAAGAGATGGATTCCAAGAATTAAAACATTTTATAAATATGGAGAAACTAATAATGCTATTCTTGGTATGTAAAGATACTGATAACCAAA
The DNA here is from genome assembly GCA_028646595.1 of Phalanger gymnotis. NCBI lineage: Eukaryota > Metazoa > Chordata > Mammalia > Diprotodontia > Phalangeridae > Phalanger > Phalanger gymnotis. The sequence continues at coordinate 486,701,496 of CM053622.1, forward strand.
ACATTTACACATCAGTGGGATATAAATTCAATCATACTTTTAAAGTTTTGTGTCTTCTTTCTAACAATAACTCGCATTTAAATACCACTTTAGGATTTACCAAATGCTTTTTTCACAAGAACCATGTAAAATAGTACTTTATATATTCTACTATGTTCTATATACTACATATTACTATAACCATACAAATTCCTATTCCACATATGGATTAATTGTGACTCATAGAAGTAAAGTGACTTGTCTTTGGTGATACGACTATTAAACATCAAAGGTGTGATATCTCTTGATACCAACATCCACCATTCTGGTACTGCTAACTAAATGAAACCCTGAATTTAAGGTTATTTCATCCAAACCTGTTGCTTGAAATACATATTCTTTTTTTTTTAAAGGTTAACATGGCAAATCATTTGATAATTGTAAAGTGTAGTTATCTTCTAAAAATGCAGCTGTTTTATCAGAATGTTGATTAATGATGTTAGCTTTTCTTTGATTAAAAAAGGGCAGTGAAGCCTTGAAGAGCTGTAATATGGCCTTACGTTAGAGTCAGTGTAGCAGATGCAAGCCATCTGGAAGCCAAGAGGTGCTTTCTTCATAAAAATGGCATGTTTATCCTCAGGGTTCCTATTCATTAATAGTATATGAATCATAAAAGACAAGAGTAATAGACATTAAGCTGTTCTCCAGCCCTAAAAAAGAAATTCAGTGTGTTTCTTGTTTCTACTCAGTCCCCATACTTTTTTCATCTTTTTGGTCGGAGACAAATTATAATTAAAGTAAATGAGAAAGGAGGATCAGGGCCTTTAGAAAAACTGGCTAAGGAAGTAGATAAAAGGAAGTTGCTAATTTCCCTTCCTTAGGTGTTCTGAATTATACCAGTGGTCCAGTTTATGACTTTACTGACCAGTTCCTTATACTTAAGTTGTAACTGATAACATTCACTCCTGTAGTTCATTGTCTGTGTGTCCTTTAGCATATTTTAGCATTGTGGGAGTAATGATATGTATCTTTGTAAATACCTTGTCAACAAGATAACTTTCAGCAATCGATTTATCCTTGGACTTGGTCAGAATTGTGGGTTCTTCATTTGTGAAATCATGTTAAAGAATGCAGAAGAATATGTAATAGAAATACTAGATAAAGTCAGAATGATTTTGGGACATTGGAGTTTCTTTGGTCATGTGCCAAGTAACTACCAGGTAGATGATGATGAAAGAATAGACAAAATCTAAAGTTAAACATATACATACACCTATTTAGACCTGCTAAGTAACCTTGCTAATCTGGTACACAGAAAAATGGGAAATAAATAACCTCAGCAGAAAAATCCTGAATAGCTTAATATATATGGCTACATTCTGTATTTACCATCAGTGATTTATGATTTGAGTTAAACAGTGACTCTTGGGTCAGAGAAGGTTATATATAATTATAGTTAAAAAGACTAAAAGCATCCCCAAGGAACAAAAGTGGAAAACACTCTTAAGCTTCTCGAATATTCTTAATAACTCCTGACCTTTTTTTTGGACTAGTGATTTTATTGGTGTAAAGAACTCCTTCTTGTCAGGAAACTATCAATGCAAAGGGACAACTGCTCTTCAACTTAGCCCTTTAGAGAATTGCTCAAGACTCTGAGAGGTTAAGTGACTTTCCTAGGTAGGATAACACATCCAGTAAGTATGAGAGGTGGGACACTTTGATATTCTTTTTCTTAAAAGCTCCCCCCTATTACAGCTGGCCCAGACGAATTACATCAATGGGTCATGAAAGAACTGTGATTGCTAAGCCAAGGTCAGTGGTCTTTGCAAAATAATGGAAAATAGAAGAACTTTAAGATTAGAGAATGGCAATGCCCCCCCTTTTTTGCTTTGATAAAGATTTTTTTTCAGCTCACAAGATTTCTTAAAAAGTTTTATTGATGTGTTTTCTTTTTACATTACAGACACTTAAAGATCATTCCTCATATTCCAAGATCTCTTGTAATAAAATCAAACAGTAAATATAAATATATTTATTAAATAAATAATAAAATAAAATCAAAAGTAAAACTAATAAAGTGACCTCATCTCAAAGGACATACATTTCACATCTGTAGCACTCCTCCTTCTCTATTTTTCTTTAATTTAGAGAAATCTATTTTCTCTCCTTCCTGCCCCCAGCCCATCAAGGAGGGAAAAATAACATATTTCTTAAAACAAATATGCGTTGTCAAAACAAATTCCCTCAGTGGCTTTATAAAAAAATATGTGTGTCTTATTTTGCACACTTACTCCTCCTCTTCTCTGTAATGAGTGATATGTTTCATGTTTTCAGAAGAGAGAAAAGAACAGAATCTTAAAGCTATAGGCCAGATAGTGTGATTTCAATTCCTAGGAAAAATCTAGCAAGAGTCATTAAAAATATGGTTGGTGAATATCTAGACAAAGGAACAGTTATTCCAAAGAGACATAATAAGATCATGCCAGACTCACCTCATTTCCTTTTTTTGGCAGGCTTATTAAACTAGTAGATTAGGGTAATACCATGGATATAATTTAGCTAGATTTTAACAGATTTTTTGATAAATTATACTATTTTGTAGAGAAGATGGAGAAATGTATTTGATGATAATATAATCTGATAGATTGGTTGGATCCAAAGATGAGTTGTTAATGATTGAAAGTTGCAAGAATTCTCTATTGGATTACCACCAAGGATCTGTGCTTGGCCTTGCACTCTTCAATATTTTTTTATAATTCATTTGTATAAAGACATGCTGGCTTGTTAATTTCATTTACAAGTGACATAAAGGTAAGAGAGATCGTTGACAGTTGGTGACAGTATCCCAAAGGATTTGAAAAAGCTAGAGTGTTTGGCTAAATATTATAAGATAGAATCCAATGGGGATGACTCGTACTTGGATACAATCACCTTTACAAGTAATGAATGGAGGAGGTGTGGATAGGTAGCGCTCTGAAAAAAAAATCTAGAGGTTTTGGTGGATTTCAAATTCCAGTGTTGAATCAGTACTATGATGTGGCAGCCAGAAAAACTGATTTAATCTTGGGTTACATTGAGAGGCATAGCTTCTAGGAATCAATAAGTGATAATTTCACTTTATTCTGCTCTCATCAGAACTCACCTGGAGTTTTGTGTTCATTTATGGGCACCATGGTTAAAGATGGACATTGATAAGCTGGAGAGTGGTTAAAATAGAGCTGCTAGGATAGTGAAAGGCCTTGGGTGTTTGGTCTGTGATGATCAGCTGCAGAAACTTGTATTGTTTAGTTTAGAGAAGAGAACACTCATGGGGGTCATGTTAGCTATCTTGCTGTGACTCCTGGTATGTAATTAACTTTTTAAAAAGTCATAAACTCTTTTCCTTTTTCACTTCTGACATCTTCTGGCACTCATTAGAACTTTGCTTCTTCCTGAAAACATTACTTTCTTGGCCATCCTCTCTAGACTATAAATATACTTTCTTTCCTACGCCCAACTCATCATGGTGGAAAAATCTGAATACTCTCTTTTTACAATCTAAATTTCCATACTCCCTCCATCACCATCGCTAATCAACCTTTCCTCCATTGAGGTTCATGCTATCCAGATTTATTACTCAGCTCATGTGTTATCAGGGATCTTAATCTCAGCAAAAGTCATTATCTTTCCCCCAGAAAATGATTTCACTTGATCCTTACAACAAACCTGTGAGGTAGGTACTGTTATACTTATTTTACAGATAAGAATTAGAAAGGTCAATTTACTTGTCCATGATCTCACATAATTAGTTAGCGCTAGACACAAGTTTTGAAACCAGGTGTTGCTTATTGAAGAAAGTGTCATCGTGAGTCAGAATTATAACAACTGGGTTCTGCCATTTACTGCCCTGGTAAAGCAATTAAGGAAGGAAAGAAATAAACATTTATTAAGCATCTGCTATGTGTGTGCTAAGTGCTTTACAAATACTAGGTCATTTAATCTCCACAATAACCCTGCAGTATTGGTGCTATTATAACCTCATTTTATAGTTGAAGAAACTGAAGCAAACCGAGATTTAAAAGTGACTTGCCCAGAGTCAAACATCTTGCAAGTGTCTGAGGACAGTTTGAATTCAGATCTTTCCGACTTCAGGCCCAGCACTCCATCTACTGTGCCACCCACCTGTCTTCACTTAACCCCTCTGGGCCTCAGTTTATTCATCTATAAAATGAGTAGGTTGGACTGAGTAGCCTCTAAGTTTCCATCTGTCTCTAAATCTCAAGGAATGGGGGATTTTTAGCTTGGGGATAATGTTGAGTGAACAGTGTGTGATGACCAACCACAATCCTAGCAGACTAATGATGAAACCTATCCACCTCCTGATAGAGAGGTGAAAGACAGAATTCAACACATATATTTTAAAAAAAAAAACTATGGACGCTATAGAAATTTGTTTTGCTTGACTATATGTGCTTATAACAGGAAATTTGTTTTTCTTTCATTCTCATTTGGGAGGGCGAGCATGGAAGGAAAAGAGGATTTTTGCTGATTGAAATAAAATAAAATTTAATTTAAATATGTGATATCTGTTAAAAGTATTTGAAGGACTGTTATAAGAAAAAGTTTACATTTTTTTCTGATTGTCCCTAAGAGGCAAACCTTAGACAATGGATAAAAGGTGCAGAGAGGCAAACTTTGGCTTAATACAAGGAAATGGCACAAATTAAAGTTGTCATGGAGATGATGGTTCCTTGTTTTTAGAGACCTTCAAATGGAGCCTCTTGGACTCCTTGTCAGGGTTTTGGAGAAGAGATTCCTGCTTCTGCCAGTTCTTCAATTTTGTCATCCTGTGAGAGACTAATTAAATTAAAATGCTTTTTTCCTTCTCACATTGTCTTAGTAGCCAACTTTCCCTGAAAACTTTTTTTAAAATGCAATGAAAGCTGCTCTGGCCAACTTGATTTACTCCCTAATAACTCTTCATATCTCAGACTCCATTAGACAGTTTTTTTTTAATGGTACAGTTGATACATAGTAGAGTTTACTAAATTATACAGGACAGGATAGCTCCTAGGGACATCTTTAAGCCCATTTTTTTTCTTAGTTGCCAGATCCTATTTCCCTGTGTAATTTTTCCCTAATACTGTTATCTCGTGAAATCTTTTTCTTAGATTCAAAATTTGTCTTCTTCCTCTATCCTAGATACTTTCTCTTCACCAGAGTTACTTAATGAATATATAGATATTATTTTCTGTCTGCTTTGTAAATTTCATCCACCTAGGGGGCGGAGCCAAGGTGACAGCTGGAAAGCAGGGACTGGCGTGAGCTCCCCGCCAAGTCCCTCCAAAAACCTATAAAAAATGGCTCTGAACCAATTCTGAACCAATGCAGAACCCACAAAATAGCATAGGGAAGCGGGGCTCTAGCCCAGGACAGCCTGGATAGTCTCTGGGTGAGGTCTGTCCTGCACGGAGCTGGGAGAGGAGGGGAGCGGAGCGGAGCTGAGTGGAGCCTAGTGTGGGCAGCGCAGACCAGCCAGACCGGGA
>CM053622.1:486707499-486736524 GCA_028646595.1 Phalanger gymnotis
GTTTTCGCTGTTTGATTTTAAGACAGCCTCTCCACTTGTACAGCAGATCTTTATTATTTGTATCCCTGTTCTAGGAATTGAAAGAGGTACAAAAGAAATAGAAGAATGTCACTTTAACAGAAGAATACAATTGAGACTTGAAGGGAGACAGGGAAGCCAGAGATGAGGAAGGAGTCTTAGTCTCCTTAACATACTAGGAGAGAAGATACAAACCTAAGTCCTTGGTCCATAAGCTCTACTATGTATATACTATATGAAAAAGTTATATGGGCATTTGGAGATGTAGGAAATGAATGTGGGCCAGCATAATCGGGGAAGGACTCATGAAAGAAGTAGGACTTGAGTTGGACCCCAGAGGATGGATAAGATTTAGAGAGCAAACTAAAAGGCCTTTTAGACGAGATTAATCACATGAACAAATAGTTGGAGTTAATAAGGTACATGGAATAATCAACACTTAAGTATTTATTTGTTAAGCACCTACTATGTGCCAGACATTGTGCTAGGTGCTGGGAATACAAAGAGGAAATAATTACTCCTGCTCTCAAATACCTTACCTTCTACTAGGAAGACAAGTACATATATGAATATATACAGAATAAAGAGAATAAATACAATGTAGTATTGGAAGGAAGGCATTAATAGTTGAAAGGATCAAGAGATGCTTCATATAGAAGGTGGGACTTGAACTGTGTCTTGATGAGAGAGATTCTCTGAAATAGTGGTAGGGAGACAGTATTTCAGGCATGAAGGATGGGCAGTGCAAAGGTACAGATAGGGAAGTTGGAGAGCCACATATGAGAAATGGAGACCAGTTTGGCTGGATTACAGCTGCAGGAAGGGAAGTAACATATAAAGAGACTTAAAAGTTTGTTGGGGTCAGGTTATGAAATTTAGAAGCTAACCAGAGGAGTTCATATTTGATCCTAAAGGCAATAGTGAGCTGCTGGAGTTTGAGTAGAGGAGTAACATGGTCAAATCCATTCTTAATGAAAATCCCTTTGGCAGCTGCGTGAAGAATGGACTGGAAACCAGAGAGACTTGAGGCCTGAAGAGCAGTTAGGATATTTGAATAACCTAATAGATAGATTATGACATCCTAGAATAAGTTGTTGTTTGTGTTGGTAAGGAGCAGGGATCATATGCAAGAGAGGTTGAAGAAGTAGAAATAACCAGATTTAGCAAATGATTGGATGTGTATGAAGAAAGAGGGAGAGGGAGGTGTTGAGAGAGAGAACACAGTCTTGAGGAAGACTTAGACTAGAGAGAGGGGCTGTGATATGGATCATGAGCTAGCAAAAGTGACTAAAATGGATAGGCCACATGGGTAGGAAGAGAACCAAAAGGGAGTAGTCATGAAAACACACATAGGAGAGAGTTGATCAGAGGAATCAAATGCAGCAGTTAAGTGGAGAAGGATGAGTTGAGCACTGAGAAAAGACCATCAAATTTTGCGGTTTGGAGCCTGTTCTTAAGTTTGGTCTCCCTGCTTCAAATCTCTCCTCGCGCCACTTCATCATCCACTTAACTAAGTAATCTTCCTAAAGCACAGATCTGACTATGTCACCCACCTCCACCCTCATTCATTAAACTCCAGTAGTCCCCAGTTAACTCCAGGATTAAATTTAAAATCCTCTTTGGCTTTTAAAGCCCCTCATAACATGTACCCTTTTTCTTTTTCTAGTCTTCCTATGCATTACTCGCCATGCACATGCCCTATAAACGAGGGACACTGGCTTCGTTGACAATCCATCTCCCAAATCTATGCCTTTTCACTGGTTTTCCCCATGCCTGAAATTCACTCCTTCCTCATCTCTGGCTTCCCTGTCTTCAAGTCTTAGCTAAAATTTCACCTTGTACAAGAAGCCTTTCCCAGCTGCCCTCAGTGCTAGTGCCTTTCTTCTGTTATGAACTCTAACTTACCCTGTATGTTTCCTATTTGTACCTAGTTGTTCGACTTTTGTCTCCCCTATTATATTGGGGCACCTTTATTTTTTGCTTTGGTGGCAAGGGGCCTTTCTTTGTTTCCCCAGCACTTTGAATAATGCCTGGAACATAGTAGGTAGTTAATAAATGTTCTTTGACTTGGCTTAGGGAGAGCAGTGTCAAATTAGGAGGTCAGAACCCAGATTTCAAAGGGTTGCGAATAGGTGAAGAATTATGTTGGAGAGTAGAGGCAAGTAGAGTAGAAGGCAACACAACAGCTCTGTGGTGTGGGACTAGATGATAGAGAGCTTTGAACGCAAAGCTGAGGAGTGTAGTTATCCTGTAGAGAACAAAATTATTTTGTGTTTTTGAATATAAAAGTGATTAGATATCAACATTTTAGAAAGATTACTATAGCAGGAAGTATATTGAAAAACTTAGAATGGGGAGTAACTGGAGGCAGGGAAAGTAACAAAGGTTGTTGTAGTAGTTCAGGTATGAGATGAAAAAGGCTTATAGTGAAAATGAAAATAGGCAAGAGGTGTGTTTAAAAGGAAAAGTCAATATATTTTCTTACTGGTTGGCCTTAGGAGACAAAAGAGAAAGAAGAGTCAAACATGACAACAATTTTAATCTTAATTACTGAGAGAATAGCAGTCCCATTACTGGAAATGAGAAATTTTTTAGCAAGAGCTGGGTTTGTTGTTTGTTTGTATTTTTGGTGGTGGTGTTTTAGAAAGACTGAGCTGGAAAGAACTTAACAGTTCAACTAATTCAAATACCCCTTTTTAACTGATGAGGAAATTTAATTAAGTTTTAGTTTGAGCATATTCCAATGTCAACTTACCACAACATCTAAGGAGAGATTAAAGTAGATAGAGATAAAAGATTAGAGTTTTGATGGATAGTCAGAGTTAAAGATAGAGATTTGAGAATCGTAAGCGTAAAAATGATGGTTTGAAGCTGGGAAAGAATAAAAAATTAGAGAAATTTTCATGGGTGTAAAAAGCTATAAACCATTCCTAAAAAAAGAACCATATTTTCATGACCTCAAGGAATAGACCATCTTTTGCAAAGATATAATAAATTGATTATAGTAATTAAAAATAGTAAAATTAAAAAATTGATTATAGTAATTAAAAATTAATTAAAAAAATAGTAAAAAGTAATCACTTTCTAAAACATTTTATAAAGAAACAGTTAACCTGTTAGCTACTAAGGAAATAATTCAAGACTTCTGACTCAGATTTCTAGCTGCCTCAAGACTCCTCTCTATCCCTTAAGAAAAAGTAATGCAGATGTTATTTTTTTCCCTTATATTCAGAGATAATGATTTTAGATAGCATGGATAAAATACATGCTAATTAAAGGCATCAACCATATTTCTAAGATTCAACTGTTTTTCACCTGCTATGGTGATTTTGAACATTTCAGAATTTTTTTTTTAGTTATAAGAGACAACATGATGCAGTGACAAGAACTGAGTCAAGATAACCAGGGTTCATTTTTTTTGTCTGTTTTATATATTATCATTAATTTGATCATGAGCCAGTCACTTAACCCCTCAATGACTAGGCCAACTGTATGCATTTGTAGCAAGAGTTTCTATACTAAAGAAATCAGAGCTCTAATTTTAGACTCTCAAATCATATCTATTTGACTCATTTTCATTTTACAAATCTCTGAACATTATTCAAGTCTAGGTTTCCACAAGTAAGGGTAGAAAGAATAGTTCCCAGCTCTTTTGCAAATACTTAAGGAAATAATGCATATTGGGTATAAGAATAGTCTTTATTTGACCCCACAGAAAATGTAGAAATACTTAGCAAGCTACGCTTCTATTTACTATTTTAACTCCATCATCTAACCCATGATTTAGGAATATGGTCTTATCTCCCGTGGTACAGGAACTTGACTTTACAAATGAAGAATCAGCTGACTTGGTAGGAAGAAGAACCTTTTCAGCAGAGTGCATATTATGCAAGATTTCTATTAGTCAATTGTTAATCCATCTGGATTGTCTCATGGTTGTGTGATACCTGTCTTGCAATGAATTCTGCCAAAATATAGCTTGTACTAGTTCAGAAAATGGTACAGTAGCCCAAACTCAATGCAATACTGTTCTGTTCCCTACTCAAGTGTATCCCCTGCTTCTAAGCTAAGACTGAGCTATCTCATTTATCCAACAACAGTTATGTTAACTAATAACTAATTAATTAGTTAACTAATAACTGTTATGTATTCACACAAATGTAAATTAAAGTAAAATGTGGTATCTTCCCTCAGGGAACTTAACCACAGTTTTCTAGCATGTAGCTTTCATAGAGAAGAATGACTGTGGCCCTAGAACAGATAATTGAATTATCTCTTGATGTTTATTTTCCATGTTCAGTGCTCTCCTTTTTCCTTCCTCCCAAAAGCTGAGGAAACATGTGTATGTCAGCCCATAGCGATCACTTATAAGTTTTGGCAGGTGAATTAATTATGGAAAGATTAACTTGGGTAAGAAGCAGAAGGACAGTTTGAGGAGGAAGTGGAATAGTATTTCATTATATCATTCATATATAAGTATATGCCCTCAAACACCAGCTAAACATGCCTGAGGTTTACAAGAAATTATCTTCGTGGAGGTCACATTTCCTGTAACGATTTGAATTTTTGTTCACTTATCCAGTGTTCAACCACAGAAGAAGCTTTATTGGCTAAGACTGCAGTCTATTATTTTTAATTAGTCTTATTGTGTTCATTTAATATCAGTTGAAGTTAAAGGACACACATGATAAGTGAGAGAGAAAATTGTTAGCCACTAACAATGGTGACAAATTCAGCTTTAATATATGTAACACTTCCATTAAAAAAAATTAAAAACCTGGTACAGTTCCAAGAATATATATGTTTCAAATCAGAAATACGTATTTTTAAAAATATGCTATATATAATTGCTGGACAGATTTAAGTAGTAAGCCAGTTCTTTCAGTGTTGCCTTTTTCTTTGAAGCATTTGTCTGATAGTATTTTGTATTTCTTTTTTGTTCTGTGTTTGATTGGTTGGGGTTTTTTTTAGTTAATTTTTTTTATTTGGTGAATGTCATTTAGAGGATTATGATGATTTCTCTGCCTCCTTCCCCCCCCCCAAAAAAAAAGAAAGAAAGGAAAATTAGGATCACCTACACTTTCTACTTCGAAACCTTTTTTTTTCATTTCCAGAGACACCTGAAACACCACACAACTATGATTTTGAAGATTTTTGTCAAACTAAAGAAATCATCTTTCCCACTGATGTGAAGTAGAAAAATGACCTAGATGATCTTTCAAATCCTTTTCAGTTCTAAGTCATTCTAATATATCAGTTATATAATATTAGTAGTAGCTTACATGTATATTTGCAAAGCCCTTAACCACATTATTTCATTTTATCCTCATAACAACCCTGTGAGATAAATGCTATCATTATTTCCATTTAATAGATGAAGAAATGGAGACTTAAAGGTTTTAAAGTGATTTGTCTAGAGTTATACAGCTAGAGTGTAGGTGGGGAACCTAAGGTCTCATAGCCTGGAGGCCACAGGTTCCTTCCCCATGCCTGAGCTAGAGAAGGATAGAGAACCTGTAACATGTTCCCTAGTGGCAACAAAGACACAGTAAATGTTATTATGAAGAAATGGATTAAAATAAATGTTGTCATTTTTTGTACTTCCATGAAATAAATTCAGATTTATTTATTGTTGTGGAGACATATAAAATAAACAATCAGAAAAAAAATCAATATACTATCAACATTGTTCAGTACTGCTCAGTCCTTATTGAACATAGGAATGCCATTTTATAAATTGACTTAGTTAAGTAGTTCAGTTTAATCCCTAATACCATCCTCTTGGAAAAAGTCATTGGAGTTAATCTCTTCTTTGTCCTTGTATTCCCTAGTTAAAATTTAAGTTCTTTGCAAGTAGAGGTTGTTTGATTCATTATGTGTGTATTCCAAGTCTTAGCACAGTGCCTGGCACTTAGTGAATACTTAATAAAGATTTGATGATTGATATAGTTTTTTGTTGAAAACAAAATGAATCGACAGAATAAAAAGTTATTTTTCCAGGGATTAAAGATGTTTTGAAATAGTTCATCTTTATATTTCAGATTTTAGTATATCAGGCAAAATGAGGTCCAAATTTAATTTGTATTTCCTATTAATCTTATATGGATTCTGCTGAAACCTAGGAGATCTTAATTATTTTGATAGGTTGATGAAATACCGATACAGGGTACAGAACAAGATACTGCTATTTTGTTGTTTTTTTCTTCATTGATCACTGACAACAGCCATTGGAAAAACTCTAAAAAGAATGTTGTTAATGTTTCAATGAAGACAGGAAGTCCCTGATTATTATAAATGGAGCCATGGAAGTATTTTCTGAGACGTCTTTGTAATTGCATCACTTATCACACTCCGGAGCTGTCCAATGCCGTCTCTTCATTTTGAAGTGGAAACTTACTGCCTAGCAAAATTGTCCTGATATTGTCTTATCTATACATAGTATAAAGAATAGAAGATGACTGTATTAAACAACACTATAGGAGGTTCTGAATTTACCAAATTTTCAGCAGAATTTACAAATGGGTAGTGTCATGTGGTTAGAGGATCAGACTGAGACTAAGAAGGCAGATTTTATTTCCATTTGGCACTCATTTGCTAGGAAACCCTTAAAAAAACCCAAACTCCTGACAAGTTTTTATCATCAGTGTTGTGGGAATAATAGAACTCTTATATCGTGAGGCTCAATTTACATGTAAATATTTGAGAAACTAGGACGAGAGGGACTGTGGATGATAATATTATTACTACTACCATGCTGGTAACTGTCATTTTCTAGTTAGCTACACTTCTGTGTTTTACAACAGAACAGTGAAATGTCCAACTTGTGAACCATCTGGTTTATATAAATCTCAATGAACAGAATTTCCACTATAATGTGCCTTCTTTAGTTGAAAGGTAGCATAGTATAAGTAAATTGAAGCATGTTAAAATTGTTAGTGGATCAAATTCAGTTAGTTAGTTTAAATATTTGCCATTTGTTGTGTATATTTTACATATGTATGAATATATGTGTATAAATTCTTCTTTTTAAAAATCTACTCTTGCCCATTAAGGACCCAATTCTGTGGACTACAATTCTTAACACCATTAAATATTTTAAAACTTACTGTTTTATACTTTGTTTTGTAACTAGGCTATAATTGATAAATGAATTTGGTGCTTTGTAAGCTAACAAATATGTATAATGGAATTAGGCAAACACAAAATACACAGCTGAGTACAGTGAGCTAATTAAATGTGTATAAGCCTGAACACCTCATCTTTTTTTAATATTCTTTGTATAGAGAATTTGTTTAATTTGTTTGTCTAATTTGTTTAAGAACTTTGTTTTTGTACTTTCTTTTCTGTTTTTGTACTTTTTCCAAACTGTATTCTATTACATATAAGTGAGCAAAGTTGAATGCTTTAGGTTGTAACACTTAACCATTTTAAAAGAATATAACATTATTAAAGAATTGAAATTGGACCATGTAGATGGGAAATCGGTTCTTATTTTCTGGGACTATGATATAAGATCATAGGAGGAGAATTAGTCTTAAGCCACTTAATTTATCCTTTTGTGTTCAGGCAAAATTGCTTTGAATATATTCAAAAGAACTAGTTGTCAGTTAATTGCAATTCCTTCATGATGGCAAACAACTTATTTCTTTAGTCAAGAAAAAATTGATTGTTTGGCCATTGTCTATACTGTAATCTCATGTATAATATTTCATGGAAGATTCATTTTGTCTTATGATACTCTACCAATATAACAGCAGGAACTTTTTTTTTTTTTATTGATGACATGGAATTGGAAGTCTTCCCTGATCTCCCACGTTTGATCAAAGAATCACAGGATATCAGAACTGGATGGGACCTCAGAGACCATCTAGTCTAGTCTATACTGATGTCTCCCATAAGACCTCTCCCACCCTGCTCATATGAAGCTGATTTTCATAAGTCATTGTTTACCCATAAGTGTTCTTATTGTTTCCTTAAACCATTGCTTCCTGTTGCCCCCTTCCCCAAGAATCTAAATTCATTGAGGTCAGGGACTACATCATTTTTTGCCTCTGTATCGTTAGCACCTATCATAGACCTAGAACATAATAGGCATTAAATATAGTCATAAAACATGAATCTAGAAGAAGATAGCTAGCACACTGGATGACAGAATCAGAATCAAGAAAGATCCCAAAAAGCCAAATCTACTAAGATATAAAGCCCTTCACTTGGATAATAAAATCCTACCTCACAAATGCAGGATGGAAAAGGAGGAGCTAGACAACAACAACTAGCCTAGCTTATAGATTGTATGATGTAAGAATGAAATGAAACTGGAAGTAGTATGGGATTAGTGTTGGGAGTGTTCAACTCAGATTGCTTATAACTTGAAGTCAGGAGGACCTGAGTTCAAATACTAACCATGCCACTTAGGGTAAACTTGGGCTAGTCTCTTAACCTCCCTGAACCTAAGTTTCTTCACCTTTAAAATTAAGGAATTGAGATAGATGACCTCTCAGGTCTCTTCCATTTCTAGAGCCATAATACTTTGAGCTGAATATAATATGAAGGTACTTTAAAAACTAAATTCTCCACAAATCCAGCATATTTCACGTACTTCAAAAAATGCTATGCCTTCTTGCATTCGTTTTGCTGAGTTACGCATGACAGGGACTGTTATATTGAGTATTGAAAAATCGTATAAAGCAGTACACCATACATACCATCAACTAACACTGTTAGGTAAGATCATTCTCTTTTCTTTTTATTTTAATGGCCCTAGACTTGGAGTCATGAGACCTAGGTTCAGACCACACTTGTAAAAAGGGAGTGATAATATTTGGGTCTACTTCAAAGAGTTATTGTAAGGAAAAAGCTTTGCAAACTTTAAAGTAAATAGCAGTTATTCTTCATTAGCAATGTCTGTATACTCAACTAGGTTTTTGAAAAGTGTCTACTTTAGGTAACTTATTTGGCAAATAAATAAAATACACTCTAGTGGTGCTTTTAGAGATCAACCCCTTATATCATGTCCTCTTAAATAAATAATTATTCTTCAGTGCGTCAGAAGAGATTTAGGGCTCCCAAATTCTACTAGCAACCCACCTCTATAAAATACTGTTATTTTGTAATATTTTAAAGTATTTTGAACATTTTGGGTTTGCTTCTTAAATGTGATCAATGAGTAGGAGTTTATTTTATGAAAGGATAATTTTCTAGCCTGCTAAGGACCTTCTCACAGTACTCATCAAATCTTAATTAGTATCTTTTGATATTTGAAAAGATAAAACTTATATTAATCTTTTTTAGTAGTAGGTAAAATGTAAATGTAATCATTATATGAAAATATGTAAAGCCATTTTGAGAATATCTTCTTTTTGAGATTGATTTAAGTACAGCATGACATGGTGTATGTTAGATGCTTTTCTTGTGTTAATCATTATAAGTTCTAAAGTTTGAAATATTGCAGATACTTCTGATCATTTTTTAGTAGTAATAATAGCTCACATTTATATCACATCTAAGATTTACAAAGCACTTTACATATATTATCTCATCTCACTAGTAAATCATTTGAATAGTAAATAACCAGCAGGCTTTTAATTAGATAGACAAGTGGCTGTATTAATCTGTGTTCCCCACAGTGAATCTATATAGTTGAGAATAACATGGTAAATGTGCCCTTTCTAAAACTGATTGTTACTTCCTATTTTTCTTGGTTCAGTGGACTTTAAGCAGTGTTTATTTTATTTACAAATAACTTAGTACATGTATCATTGCTATTTTTCCAGTTTTAATATTCAATCTTGGGGTTGAGGGGTTTTCTCTTTTTCCTCCTTTCAGTGGTCTGATGAATGGTAGAATCACTTTCAATAGATTGTGTCCTTTATTATAAGAAACACTGATAAACTAACCTCTGCCTATTCATTGTTATTTAAAAAAAAAAAAAGCAGAGGTTGCCCAGGCTGCCCTGGTCGTGGGAATACCGTTATCCTTTTCTTTCACCAGTTTAAATCTGGACCTACATGTTCAGAGTGTACTTCCTGCTTTCATTATTTTGGTTACTTTTTCACATACCAGTAAAAGAAAAAGACATTTTATTCAGATTAAATCGTCTTCTGTTACCTTGGGAAATGCTGTGGATAAATACTGAATTGCTATTTTTCAATTTTTGTTTTGAGAATGGGTATTTCAAAGTTTATAACTCCTCTTAAGACATGTCTCAGATCAAGTTAACTCCTTAGAAGATCAGCAAAACATCACTGCTGTAGTGCTTGAAATTCTTGAAAGAAATGTTAATGAATTGTATTATCTCTTGTCCGTTCTGCTTAAGTCCTTTTCTCTTTCTAGGTGTTGAGAAGCTGATCAACCATCTACATAGACACAACATACCTATTGCTGTTGCTACCAGCTCCTCTGGATGGTCATTTGAATTGAAAACAAAAAGACACAAAGAATTCTTTAGTTTGTTTAATCATCTTGTTCTGGGTGATGACCCTGAGGTGAAGAATGGCAAACCGGAGCCTGATTTGTTTCTAACTTGTGCAAAGAGATTTTCCTCTTCTCCTCCAGCAGAAAAGGTAAACTGGATATGTTGATAGACAGATAGCTTGGATTGCCCATTGATATTAATATTCTGAGGCTTAAGTTTATAAAAAGATGCTTTAAGTGGCCTTCAAAACTAACTTAAATGATTGCTTTAAAAGTTTTGGGTTTGGGGGGGCATATTTTGGTCATCATCCTCCCCATTTTGTTACCTCTGTTGTTTTCGGGAATGCAAATTAAAACCTGTCTTTCTATCTCTAGGGTTTAGCTTACTAGCAAGTACTTATCCAAACCTTATTTAATTGTGTATAAATGAAATTTTAATTCTCTACTCTTTATGAATGGGGGCAGCTAGGTGGTACAATGGATAGAGTGCCTGGCCTGGAGTCAGGAGGCCTCATTTTCCTGAGTTTAAATCTGGCCTCAGACTGTTACTAGTTGTGTGATCCTGGGCAAGTCACTTAAACCTGCTTGCTTTGGTTTTCTTATCTGTAAAATGTTTCTTAAAATGTGTGTGTACATACATGTATGTATATGTATCTATACAAGTGTATATATGGTTTTTACAAATATGTATATGTGTGTATGCATATATGAAAATATTCTCTTCATATTATGTTTTCTTTTCTGTTCATTCTTTGAAATCCTGAGTCTTGATTATTACTTTTGCTATCTGTTATTTTTAGAGGTGCCTAGGTGGCACAGTGGATAGAACGCTGGACCTGGAATCAGGAAGACCTGAGTTCAGATACGTCTTCAGATATTTGTTAAACATGTGATGCTGGGCAAATCATTTAACTTCTTTCTGCCTCAGTTTGCCCAACTGTAAAATGGAGATGATAATAGCAACTACCTTTTAGAGTTGTGAGGATCAAAAAACTTAATATTTGTTAAGTGCTTAGTACAGTTCCTGACATATAGTAGATTCTTAGTCAATGCTTGTTACCTTCCCATTTTCAAATGGAAGAGTGTTTGAAATTGAAAAATATTTCTTAGCCTTGTTACATGTAAAATACATCAAAGATAAAGGGCTTACTCTTAAAACTTATTTTTTAAAAATTCCTTTTTACTTAGAAACTACTTAATTTTAAAATCAAATATACTTAGTCTATCCAACCTGTTTGATAAAAAGTCGACAATTTGAAATGATTGATATTATTAGTGACACTCTTGTCAGAAATGATAATATGCTGTCATCTGTATTTTAACATGATTTATCTACTGACCCACCATCAGTAGGCCATACCATTTGTTTATATAATAGTAATGTTGGATCATACTTTTCTATGCTTCTGCTTGCCTACCTTCTCATCTAAATAATGGCACACACTTTGCAAGGTAGATGGGTATGGTCAAGAGTAAACTCTAAATTCGAGGAGTATGATGGAAGAAAATCTTAATAGAATCATAAATCTAGAAAGGGAAGGGATCTTACAGGCCATCTAATTTAACCTCTCATTTTATAGATAAGGAAACTGAAAAGATGTGCAATTACATACTTAATGTCACGTGGATATGATGTGTGTCAAAGCTAGGATCTGAACCCAGCTTGTCAGATGTCAGAGCCAGTGTACATTCCACTGTATGATAAGTATCTTGATGTGAAACCAAGTGGGATTAGACCTTTTTTTGTTGTTAGTATGATATTTTAATTTATATTTAAAACAAAGCATGCCTTTTGTTAAGTATTTGCTGCTAATGAATGAAAAGGCATTTATTAAGTATTTCCTATATTAGAGACACTGTGCTAATCAATCACATAAATGCCAGTGCCTCTCTATGCCAAACCTCAAATATAAACTCCTGATCCTAACATCTAAAGCCCTCCACAATCCATCCTCCTTTTCCAGACTTTTATACTGCTTCCTTTCATGTTTCAATCAAACTAGACTATTTTTTGCCCCCATTCTTATAATAGTATCATAGATTTAGAACTAAAAGCCTCTTTAGAAGTCACCTGCTCCAGCACCCCTTGTTTTACAAATTGGGAAATAGAGGCCAAGAGAAGTTCTGACATTGTTCAGGATTGTAAACTAGACGGTCTCTAAAACCTCTTATTGCTTTAAATGATATGATAAGACCAGGGGAATGGAGGAGAAAGTATGTATGTAATATGTATGTAATAGGAAAGAAGGTGATGCTAGATTGGATTGTGGAGGACTTTGATGGTCAGAACCAGGAGTTTGATTTTCATTAGAGGAGTCACATGATCAGAGGTCATAGATCATCCAGACAACCATGTGAAGGATTTCTTGAAGAGGGAATAAATTAGAGGAAGCATCCTGAACAGAGAGAGCCAGCCTCAGAGCACTGACCAAGGACAGGGAATCTCCAATCTTTTAGCCTAAATACAACAGGAGAGTTGAAAACTAGTGTGAAGAACCCAGAAAATCAAGGTCAGGACAAACAGAGCCTGACAACTTCATCCAAGAGTGTTGGAGGTGTGAAGCCTGACATAAGACAAAATTTCAAATCAGGGACTAAGGCTGCAAATATGAGTAAACAGAAGAAGGTACCAAATACTATGAAGAAATAGTATGGACCAAGAAAGACTCCAAAGGAAAACTTAAAAGAAGAAGGTATCTCTAAAATATGTACAAGTAGAGCCCTGAGAAGAAAATGGCTTGGCCACAAAGACTGTAGGAGTGCTACAGTTATCCTTTCTATCATTGGCTATACCCTTTTTTCCTCACACTCCTCTACCTAACACTCTAGTCCTAGCTAGAGGAGCAATTGGAATAGTTCTTACTCCCCACTGTCAATTTCATTCTCTCCTTTTATCTCCTTCACTCAACAATTTTTATGCCTTTCAAGTTCATTCAACTAAGATTTTCTTCTCAATCCAAATTGTGATTTCTGTTGTATACTGATTACCAGGTCATCTTCCTCTTAGGAGTTCTGCACAGGGTTCATCTTTATCTCCTTCCTATTCTTACACTTACACTACAGAACTTTAATACTCCACATAAGTGGTTCCTCAACCTCCCTAATCTGCCAATTTCTTTGCTTCTTTAAATCACATTGCCTACTCTTCACCCCACCTGAGCCATATATAGGGATAGTCACATACTTGATCTGAATAGTATACACAAGCACTCTAATTTCCTAGTTAGAAACTCTTAACTTTCTGATGTCTGACCCTAGCCTATCTTTTCACCTTTCCCTAGGCCTCATCCCTTATACCCCTATGCTTTCTCCTCATCAGGCCCTCCAATCTCTTTACCCGTCAGTAATGTCATATCATTATCCCTGCTCTGACTTCACTTTCTTGCTCCTCAATCTTAATTTATTAGTTAATTATTTCAATTCTACTTTGATCTCAAATCTCTTTTCCTTTTATACTCTAACCATTCATCTCTTGACAACTTTCAGCCCTGGATTATTCACCAGCTGTCTCCTTCACCTCCTGTTCATGAACTCCTGAACACAGCTGGACGAAGTCTCACAACTATGCTGAGTACATTATAGTCTGTGTTACCCATTATCAACTGGACCCTTGGTACAATAAGGTCGTCTTATAAATACTGCCTAATACCCTATCTTACTCCCCATAGGAGTCATTCCAAACCCCTCCCCAAGACTCACATCTCTCTCAAACATACTTATCTCTTAGCTGTGGACTTTGCCTCCTGTTTTACTCACAAAATTAAGGTCATGTGGTATGGGGTCCCTCTATTCCCTCATTCTCTTCATCTCAAAATTCCTTAACATCATTTCCTAGTCATCTCTTTTTTTATACCAGTTTCTGATAAAGAAGTGACCCTTCTTGCCAAGGTCAGTTTCTCTACTTGTGCATTTGATCCTATTCCCACTCTCAAATCCTCTCCTTCTTTAGTGGATCCTTCCATCTTGCCTTCTAACATGACCTTTAAGAAAAAACCCTAAATCTTACTTTGCCCCCAAGCTATCATCTTAGAGTTCTCAACCAAGAAAATCTTGGTAAAGAGTATTCCAAAAAGGAAAGGCTGGCAACAAAGAATGATTTATCTTGAACAATTGAGAATAATCCTACAAGGGAAAAAAGTGAATCTTTAAGATGATAGAGGACTTTGATTCCTGATGAAAAGACTGGAACTCATCCAAAAAAAAAAATAAAGGATGGCAGAATGAAATAGAAAACCAAATCCAGTAATAATATTGTTTACAAGAAACATACTTGAAACATAAGGTTTCATACTGAGTTAAGATGACAGGTTGGAACATATTATGTATCAAGTAAATTCAAAACAAGCAAAGGTAGACATCATGGTCTCAGAAAAGACAATCAAAAATAGACATGGTTAAAAGTATATAAATAGGGAAAACTATATTATGCTTAAAGGACCCACAGACAATGAAATAATTTCAGTACTTCTTATGCATGGGGCAAGTGGTATAGTAGCTAATTACTTTAATCCATTCTAAGTGAAAAAAACAGCAAGACTATAATAAATTGAGGATCTGAATATCCACCTTTCAGCATTAAACAAATCTATAAACAATAAAAAAGTTAAAGACCTGAAAGAAAAAGATACTATAATTTTTGGTGGTAACTAAATGGGACTAAACAGTAATATACATATTTCTTAATTTTACATGTCATATTTGGAAAAAAATTTATGTGCTAGAACATAATAACCTTCAATGCAAAAAAGCAAAATACAAAACACATCATTTCTGGCAAAATAAAAGTATGATCAACAAAAGATCTTCATAAAAAGAATTCAAACTTAGGTGAAGACTAAATAATTTTAAAGAATCGGGATTAAAGAACAGATCACAGAAATGGTAGATTATTTCTTGAAAAATGGCAACAGTGAGATGACATACTAACATATTTGAAATGTGGCAACTACTTGTAAATAAGAGAAAGAACAAGTGATATGGGCACATAAGTAGACAATCAAAATTAGAAAAACAAGAAATCAAAAAACCCCAACTAAATGGAGAAATAAAAATTCTGAAACTCGAGTTTAATAAAATTCAAAATAAAACAAAAAAAACAAACTGATAAAAAATAGCTGATAAAAAGGAACTAATGAAATAAAGTTAACTAATCTAATTTTAAAAAAGAAAACCAAATTACCATCATCAAAAATGAAAAAAGTATACTTCACAGCAAATTAAGAAATGATTAGAATCTAATTTATGGAATGATATGCCTGTAAAGTAACAACATGAAATGGGTTAAGGTTTTAAATATATGTCTAAATCTACATGTCAATATATACAGCTATAGACAGTTAAAGACATAATACCCATATTAACAGAGCAAAAGAAAGAAACTTAAGTGAATCTCAGAAAAAGAAATTGGAAAATAAATTAATTCTGGGGTGGAGGACAACAGAAAAAAAACAGGATCACATGAATTTAAAGAAATTCTATCAAAATATCTAAAAAAACAATTAATTTCAGTATTATATGAACTATTTACAAATACTAAAAAAGAAGGGATCCTACCAAATTTTTTTTCAGTGATGCCAATATGGTCTTTATTCTTTAAATAGGGAGCAAACAGTGTGAGAAAGGAGACTATAGGTCAATATGCTTGATGAATATTAATGTAAATATTGCCTAAATATTAAGTCAAGAGGCTGTAACAATATAGCCAAAAGATTATACGCTATGAGCAGGATAGATTTATACTAGGATTTACTGACAAAAAAAAATACAAATCATCTGAAAAGCTTTTAACAAAATACAGTCATTTTTGTTAAATATTAAAAAGTGTCAGAATAAATGAACCTTTCCTTAATATTATAAATAGATACTAAAGCTGAGTCAGCATTATATGTAATGCTAGAGGTCTTTCTGGTAAAATCAGATGTAAAAGCAAGGATGTTTCCTATACCAATATTATCTGTCTTGACACTTGCCTCATTTCTGTCCCATCAACAAGACACTCATCTTTGTACTTTAGACTTTTTCTTTGGCTATCCCCCATGTGGAATGAATTCCCAGTTAAAGTCTCCATCTTCTACAATAAGCCTTTCGCAAACCCTCTTAATTCTAGCAAATCTCCTTCATTAATTATTTCTGTGTGTGTACACTCGTGCATGTGCGCATGCGCACACACACACTTGTTTGTACATATTTGTTTATTCATTTTCTTCATTAGATTGTGAACTCCTTGAGGGTAGGAACTGTCTTTTTCACCTCTTTTTTTGTATCCCCTCTGTTAAAAACATTGCCTTGTATACCCCATAAAAGCTAGCTGTGGCAATGAGACAAAAAAAAAGAAGGAATAAATATATGCAAAAGGGAAAAAGAATGACCACTTTTTGCAGATGATATAATGAAATAATTAGAAAATCCTAGAGGTTCTACTAAAAAGTGATTGAAATGATTAATAATTTCAACAAAATGTCAGGAAATAAAATAAATGCACATTTAGTATTGTCCTTCCTATTTATTACCAACAAAACTCAGGAGAAAAAAGATAGAAAGTGAAATTTCATTCAAAATAATTAAGGAATATTTAAAATATTTGGGACCCAACCTATAGAGAAACCCATAGGAATTATATTAACACAACTACAAATGCAATAATGACCTAAGTACAGAGCAGAATAATTGGGGAAATGCTAATTATTAGTAGTTGGGTTATGCAAATAAAATTAAAATGCCCATACTACCATAATTTACATATTCAATTCAATCAGACTGCCAAAGGATTTACTTTGTTGGGTTAGATAAAACAACAAAATTCTTCTGGAGAAAACAGAGTTTCAAGTTATTTTATGAAAAAGATTGAGAAAGAAATGGGTCAAAAATCACCAGATCTCAAACTTTACTACAAAGTAGTTTGAGTGTTTGGTACTGACTAAAGTAAAGAAACTGATTAGTGGGATAATTTAGAGACAGAAGATCCAGAATCAAACAATTATATCGTAGTAGAGTATTTGATAAACCCAGAGACTACTGATGCGTGGATTCAATATTCAACAAAAATCTAGGAAAACTGGAAATTATTTTTGTAGAAGTTAGGTTATAGCCTATATTCCATAACATAGATCACTATAAGCTCCAAATGAATACATGACCTAGATATAAAAAGTTACACAAATTAGGGAATGGAAGACAATGCCTGTCACAGTTATTAAAAAAGAAAACCTTCTTGAACCAAACTGTGATTAGAGAGGATCAAAAAAATAAGATGGACAATTTTGACCAGATAATATTGAAATACTTTTACACGATAAAGCTAAACATCAGAAGGGAATCAGTTAACTGGGGGAAAATCCTTTTTATTTTTATTTATCTTTTTTTGGAGGCAGGAAGGCAGGGCAATTGGGGTTAAGTGACTTGTCCAAGGTCACACAGCTAGTAAGTGTGTCAAGTGTCTGAGGCCAGATTTGAACTCAGGTCCTCCCAACTCCAGGGCCGGTGCTCTACTCACTGCGCCACCCAGCTGCCCCGGATAAATCTTTTTAAAAAGCAAATTTTTTTCTGATAAATGTTTTATATTTAAGATATGTAGGGAATTGATTCAGATATATAAGAAGATGTGAATAGGCAGTTCTCATTGCTCCTGAGGACTAATAATGAAGCATCTTTTCTGTCTTTTGGAAGAGAAATGATGAACTGGAACAGATGTTCAGAATGAAACAAATTTTTGAATATGAATCTGTTTTGTATGAGTATGCTAACTTGTTAGCAAACAAGTTTTACCCTTTACTAACTCGTCAGCAAAGGATTTTTAAAGCTTTTGAGAAGGACAAAGTGATGATAAAAAAGAATGAGGAAAGAAAAAATGTCACTGCAACTTTTAAAAAAATACACAGGATAGAGAAAAATGCATAGAGGTTCAAAGAAAACAGACAAGCAGGGAGACAGCTTTAGGACACTTAATATGCTCAATTTAGTGTATAATTTTTTAAAAAACAAGTTTATATAATTGCTTTTGGTATTTTAAATTAGCAGTTTTTCTGTTCTCTCAGAGATGATCATATTTGTTGATGTGTTTCAAGCTTAGAATAACAAAAAATGAAAAAAATTATATAAAGAAAATGACAACAGAGAAGGACTCCTTAGAATCAAACACATTGTTATTGAACCAGAGAAGGGCTTTAAATACAGTGTCAGGCTTATTGGAAATAGGTAGGAATCAGAAGTGTTGTTAAATTGTAAGTGACAGATCTGATGCTGTGTATAGAATAGCAGAGATAGTGAAGAAGAAAGAGTAACTGAGAATGAGGAACAAACTAGTGCTCTTAGGAAGGATATATTTAAAGGGAAAAAAAGAAAGAAAATGAAAGAAATCCCTGCCTAGTCCCCATTCTCTTCACATAAATCAACTGTGAAGGACACGGGTTATATGCTACTTTGGACAGTTAGCTTTCTTCCCTTGTCTCCTTAGCTTCATATGCTTTGCCTAGATTTCCTTCCATGTCCACCTTTCACAACTAATTTTTCAGATTTAGGAAGCTTGTAATTTTCCTTGTCTTCATAGAAGTTGAGCTAGCTACCATGTATTCTTTGGAGAACAAACATAGCGTATAAGTATAGGACATAAATAAACCTGATCCTTTAAGCCAGTTATTTTAGACTTGTATTACTGTATTAGCTACAGGGTCTGCAGGGACCAATGCTGTCTGTTAAAATTAAAATATAAGTTGTATTCTCAGCCAACTCCTGATCTTTACACACACACACACACACACACACACACACGCACGCACGCACGCACTCACACACACGCATGCACTCACACACACACTGTCATTATTGGAGCCATTGTTTTGGCATCAGGAAAACCTGGTTTTGAATATAGCTTCATAAATTTATTAACTCTGTCACCCCAGTCAAGTCACTTAATGTCTCAGCCTCAGTTTCCCCATCAGTTTCCTACATGTAAAATGTATATAATAACACCTATAGTAATTTTCATTATTGTTTTGAGACTCAAATGATGTATGTAGAATGATCAATAAAGCATTATATAAATGCCATTACCTATTTTCATAATAGCAAATTGGGGAGGAGAAAAAGAGTGCTCAGCAGATGCAGTATACAATTAAGAGCAATACAAATACAAGAAAAGCCCAGTCCATTACTGTGCACACATGCTGCTTCTGTGCCTCACCCTCGTGTCCAAGGCATTTTCTGGATCTACAACCTTGTATACCCCCAAATGAGCAGGGAATGTTTTGTAGCCTGTTTACTAGACATCTCAAGATTCTAGACTTAGGACAAATCATCTCCTTCTTCCTCCGCACAATGTAGCCAGGCCCTAAGACAGGCTGCTTGCAATACACCAAAGGATTTCCCGTGGCCAGTGAAAAATGTAGAGGAAAACATCCTTTGTATGTAGAGGAAATCCTTTGGCTGGCCTCAGGTTGTGCAGGCCTGCCCTAAAGATTACCAGACCAGATCAAACCAACTCCAGCTTCCTCAGTAGCCTTCTAACTAGATGGTGAAGCTAGGGCCACAACATAGCCAGGCTTACTACAATTCACTACAACATGTTATATCAGTATTTAAAGGCTTTCTGACACAAATCAATGACTCCAGACTTTCTGATCACTTGCCTTCTTCAGCCTAGCTCACTGTTATTCTTCCTGGTCTTATTTCCCAAAAGTTAATATATTCCAGCCCCTTGTTACTCTTCCTGCCCCTAGATACTAAACCTCTGACTATGGAAGAACAAAACCCCTCCCCAAGCTCAGCTGCGTAGTCCATCATTCTCATCCTCATCAGCCTTGTTGCCTCACTCCAGATCTGCCTACCCCTTCCACTCTACCCTCTAAGTAAACAAACTATAAGTGATTTATAAAAACTTTATAAACCGTCAACCATTCTCAGAGTTTGTTCTGAGAAAAGACAAACAAAATTAGGTTGTGTCCACATTTTAATTTCTCTCAAGCTGGTGACATGCATTGCATGGGAGTTACAGTCCCAGAACTGGCTCACTTTGGGGGCTGGAGGTACAGAGTTATATGCCCTTCGAAGAGTAGGTGTTCCTAAAGGGTACCAATCAACTCTGATTGGTCAACTCACTAGGAGGCGGGCTATATTAAAATGAATGTCTTGGGGTATGTGACTTAGGTCACTTAATCTTGGTCAGAGAGACATCAATTTTCATATCACCTGTCTTGACAATAGAGAGGAATCAACATTTTCTCCAACCCGTCTGGGCAGCACAATGAGCAGGAATAGAGCCATTAGGTTAGATCTCAATGTCTGTTAGAAGAAGAAAGGGGGATGGGGAAGCTATGAGTCTCCAAGATAATGATTATTAAGAAAAATCATTTTTCACAAAACATATTATTGGTCGATAATCATTTAAGATCATTTGAACCCCAATAAGGGCCAAATCCTGAACTAATCAACCAGGCATTTGCTCTAAAAATGCCGTTTTCTGTGTCAGCTGCCATAGCATGAGGCTGACCGGGAGCATTCTTCCTGTTTTTAACCACAGAAGGACAGGATTCCTAGGACCAGACATTGCCTTGAATAATAGGACTTTTCTTAACTTGGTATCCTATGGACATATGCTATACAGGGGAAACAGATATCCTGGGATCATAATTTCAAGTGACACTTTATCAATTGTCTTGTCTTATTGCATTTACAACTTATTCAACTAAGAAACTTCCTTTCTCATGCTATGATTAAACACATATGGAGACCATAAATCTGAAGGACATAAACATCCTGAGTTGGGATTGTTTTAAAACATATAAAAAGACTTGCCATTCTTTTATCAGTCAGTTGGATTTTATCTGGCCCCAAGTATTCGTGTATCTGCTAGCTTAAAGGGAATAAACAATATGAATTTATATATCACCTAGCCTGTTTGCCTCTTTTAACCAAATTTTCAGGTCGACATGGTCTATATTTGGCAGGGTCACTGTTATTCTCAGACTTTAATAATAATAAATAGTTATGTAATGCATTCTGTTAAGAAAAGTGGAATCAGACTTGTGTCTGAGATGAAGTTGATAAATTGACTGGGTTGTAGTAATTTCTGCAACACTGTGAGCCAATAATTATGGATCTTATCAGGCCCAGCTTCTTCCCAGTTTAGCAGAAGAGCACAATAGCTGCCCTTAGTGACTCCAAGTCATTTGACCTGAGTAAACTCCACCCCACTTAAAGAATAAGCCTATGTGATTGCTAGGTCACCATCAACAAGAGGACTATTGATGGTCAGATAACCTGATTTTCACAGGGCAAAATCAGGGGAAATTTTTCAAACTACAGACTAGTAATCATGAACTTAGTTGCTGGAAAATCTACAATGTATTATTAAAAGGATAGTTTATGAGAAAAGAAAGGGGCAGCTCAGCTCTGCCCACTGGAGGAAAAACTTGAGCGGCCAGCCATCTGGGCACCTGTCCTTGAAGACTAGGTGGTGGCTAGTAGCCCTGGACCACCCAGATCCACGAGAGTTTGGGGCAGGACGGAGTGGGAGTGAGGAGCTAAGTAAAGGATGCTGTGCTCCTTGAAGGTGGCCACACCAGAGGTGGTATGGAAGGAGTCCGGTCCTAGGGTCCAAGTGGAGCTGGGTACATGGAGGGCGGGCCCAGTAGCCTTCGTAAGAAGGCGGCGGAGCGGCAGCACTGGGCGGAGGTGATGCTGGCGGGGGAGCAGCTGAGGCTTCGACTTCACGATGGGAAGCTCATCAAGGATCGATGTTATCATCTTCGGACATATCCCAACTGTTTTGTTGCCAAGGAGCTCACGGATTGGCTGATAGACCACAAAGAGGCACCAGACAGAGAAACAGGCATTCAGAAACTGATGGACCACTACATCATTCATCATGTGTGTGATGAGCACTCAGACTACAAAGATGCCAAACTGCTGTATCGTTTCCTCAAGGACAATGGAACCTTCCCTTTAAACAAGGATGTCAAGGTGTTTCTTCGAGGCCAGAGTCTGTATGAAGCGTTGGTGAGTGCAGATGACTCAATCCTTAAAGCGCGGGAGGAAAAGTCTGTCAGATACCAGCAAGCTTTCCTGGGCTGTGAGAAGGTGGACTGGCTCACTCAGGAGGGAGAGGCAGCCAGCAGGAAGGAGGCTGTGGAACTGTCGGACTCTCCTGGAACATGGGATCATTCAACATGTCTCTACCAAGCACCACTTCTTTGACAGCAATCTCCTCTACCAGTTCCGGATCAACTTCCGTAGGCGGCGGCGGCTGATGGAGCTTCTGACTGACAACCTCCGAGCTGTCCCTGAGAGCCCTGATAGCCCCTTTTGTCTTCGAAAGCTCAACCCTGACCAGGGCAATACCAGCTTCCTCTCAGCTCAGCCTAACAAGGAAATCAAAGTGGTCTCGGCTGTCAGGAAAAGCAGTGTCACCAGCCTAGCAGGGGGAGCTGGCCCTTTCAGTAACAGTCCACATCTTCTGGGGCTCCCACCAGGCTCTGAGTGCAACCCCAAGTCAGTGCTGAAGAGACAGGTAACCAGTGAGGAGCTATTGTCCCCAGGAGCCCCCTATGTGAAGAAGACTCTTGTAGGGGATGCTGTGGGTTGGGGGTTTGTAGTCCGAGGAGGAAGACTGTCACATACAAGCTGTGGATCCTGGAGGGAGCTGCTGCTGCAGGCATGAAGGTATGCCAGTTCGTGATCTCAGTGAATGGCATTTTGGTGCTACATCTGGACTACCAGATGGTCAGCAGCCTTATTGTGACAGGGCCACGGACACTGATGATGCAGATTATGGAAGACACAGAGTGAAGGGAGCCTGAGAGTCTCCTTTGCCAACCTTCCCCTCCCCTCTCCCCAGTGCCTGACTCCCCTTGCCAACCAGGATAAACTGTAAGGCCATAAAAAACTCCAGACTAAAATGTATGGGGGATAGGGGACATAACTTTAGAGAGAAACTCCAAAGTCCTAAGAATGACTAAGTTACCCATTATATAAACATTTATTGAGTACCCACTATGTGCAAAGTTCTCTGTTTGGCGTTGTGGTGGACACAGAGATGGGTGAGACATGCTTCTGCCCTCAAAGAGTTTGCAATTCAGTAGGGAGGATATTGTATATGTGTGTATGCATGCATGTATGTGTGAACACATACACATATACATACATACACACATATATATCCCACACACATATATGGGAGTATATATATAATATATATGCACATACATATATATATATTATATATAGTATATGTATGTATAGATATAGTAGAAGGTAGGATGTGATTAATGACCATAAGAGATATTCAGATATACAGTTTGAAGGGGTCAGAGGAAGAAATCACTTCTGTTTAAGAAGATCAGTCTAGGAGGCATCATAGACAAGATGGCCTTTTTATCAGGAGCTTTCCAAAGAGATGCAGAGCCACCTCTTACCAGTGGCGATGAGGGTGTCCAGAGATGGACCAGATACGGCACAAACTCTCTTTGAATTTACACGAAAGATAGTGTGGTGTAGTGGAAAGAACATAAGACTAGAAACTTGACTACCAGGGTCTCAGTTCTGACTCGGACCTCCATGAACTTGGCTCTGTGACCTGGGCTGGGTATTTCCCTGTTCTGAGCTTCACTTTCCTGGTCTGTGGAATGGGGATGTTAATTCCCACCCTGCCTCCTTCTCACAGGGCTGTTGTGAGGCTCAAATGAGACAATGTCTGTAAATGTGCCTTGTAGAGTTAAAAGGGCTATAAGAAGACAAGACCCACACTGCTGAAGCAAGAGTGAATTGAGGGATGGAGAGGGTCTGAAGCATGAAGAGAAGGACTGGACCCTGCCCCAACCCCTGGATGTGATTGCCCCACTTCCTAAAGCCACAGTCAAAGACAGACTTTGGGCCCTTTTACCATCTGGCCATGACTTTAGTCCAGTGTACCACCTTTCACTCTTGTACCATAGGAAGCAGAGCCTGGGTCTGAAAACAGGGGCAAGACTTCATGGTCTCCTGTGTCTTCCAGCCCCAAAGCTTATGACTCTCATGACACACATTGGAAAGAGCTCTGATGGCATGATGTCTTCTCATCATTGTTTAGTGGCCTCCATACTTTAGGTCTGCGGAACAGCTCCAGCTGAACCGGCAGAACAGCTCTGCATATCCAACACAAACATAGCCAAGTAAGAAACCTAAGGAAAGGGGCAGCTAGGTGGTGCGGTGAACAGAACGTTGGCCCTGGAGTCAGGAGGACCTGAGTTCAAATCTGGCCTCAGACACTTGACATACTTACTAGCTGTGTGACCTTGGGCAAGTCACTTAACCCCAATTGCTCTGCCTTCCCCCCTGCAAAAAAAAAAAAAGAAAAAAAAAGAAGAAACCTAAGGAAAGACACATGGAAAGTAAGATTTTTTTTTTCATAATGGTAGAACCAGACCAAGGGAGGCTCTGTGCCAGCAGCAGAAGTGCTCTAACCAAGAGATGGCCAGAACCTAAGAGCCTAGGTCTGACTCTAACCAATCCTTCAGAAAGTATTATTTTCCCTAATTTTGTTATTGATGCTTTTTGTTTTACTTCTTACATTGGGATCATTTTCTTATATATCTCACCTCTCCCTACACATTGAATCCTCCCTTGTCACAAAGGAAATCAGATAAACAAAACTCACCTGCAAAATAGCTGCATCTGATAGTATATGCCACATTCTTTGCCCGTAGTCCCCCACCTCTCTTCTAAGAGAAGGCTTCATGTTACATCCTTTAACCAATTGTTCACTGAAATCAGTCTGAGTTCAGTAGTCTTTGAGTGTCATTTTCATTTGCACTATGATAGTCATTGCGTTTGTTGTTCAGTAGTGCTGCCTCCTTCACCTTGCATCATTTCATCCAAGTTTTCCCATGTTTTCTTGAATTATATTCATTCTCTTCCTTCTTTTCTCTTTTTCCGTTTTTCTTTCCCTTTCTGTCTTTTCTTTCTCTTTCTCTCTCTTCTTTCTTTTTCCTTTTTTCTTTCTTTCCCTTCCCCTCTCTTTTTTCTTTCCCCTTCCTTCTTTCCTTCCTCCCTTTCTCCCTCCCTCCCTTCCTCCTTCCATCCCTCTCCCTCCTCCTTCTCTTTCTCTCTCAATCTCTCTCTTTCTCCCTTCCTTCCTTCCTTCCTTCCTTCCTTCCTCTCTCTTTCCTCTCCTCCCCTCCCCTCCTTTCCTTTTTCTTTTTTTCTTTTTTGGACCAAATTTGTGACTTCTTCAGTATAGGAAGTTCTTTGTTAGAAAAGTCTACCTATGCTGATCAGCATCTGTTCTGAAGCTTACAGTCCTAGAGAGCTGACTGGGGGTGGGTGCTGACAAGTTCACTAACTTGCTCAGGGCCACCACAGCCAAGATGTGTTAGAGGAAGAACTTGAATTGAGATCTTCCTGATACCAGGGCCAACTTATTGGGCACTGCCCTACACTGTCTCTTGTTTATCATAATGTAATATTCTGTTGCCTTCATACACCGCAGTCATTAAACAATTGATAGTCAAAAGAAAAGAAAAGAAAAGAAAGGGGCAGCCATTATAAAGCCAGCGTGTTTGTAATTATTAACAGTATGTTGTGCCAGACTAACCTCATTTCTTCTTTTGATATGATTACTTAGGTTGATAGATGAGATGAATAACATATGCATAGGATCTGGTTTTTTCGCAAGGTATTTGACCAACTCTGTCATAATGGCCTTGTGGACATGATAAAGAGGTGTGTGTTGAATGATATGTACAGCTTTCAAACTCTAGGTTTTATCTGTTTTGTGCTTCTATAAGACAGAGAATAAGCAGGCATAATAAGCATAGGTGAGAACCAGTTACCCAATATTGTAGCCTCCAGGAAGAAACCCCTGGTTATTTTTGTATGCAAGTTTATGTTTCAGTAGGGATTTCTGAATACAATGGAAGTTTCAACCAGTCATCCATTAAACTCCCTTTTAACATTCAGATTCTGGTCCTGTGATCTAATAGTCTTTTATAGTTAAGTAAACAGAAAGAGGAAGAAAAGATAAATTGTTGAAAGCTGGACAACCAAATGTATTGTGGTATGGTATCTTCTCAGTCAAAACCATTTGAGAGTTAGCATACAGTTTTTAAAAAAAAAAAAAAGCAAATTTATGACAGTGCTTGAGTCACAACTAGGAACCATGTAAGCTTTAAATGGCGGAACAGCAGGTGACACAGACAACTGAAAGCTGTAAACAAAAGATGACAGTTATTTTCATCATTTTTTCCCAGAGATTTTATAAAGCATATTCACTTTTGATATTTCACAAATGCAACCTTCATTTGTTAAAAAGCTGCTGATGCATTCTAAAAATTGCTAGTTTCTTACCTCCATTGAATGTCATTGAAAGGTGAATTAAAAGGGAATCAGTGGGATGTGGGAAATCAGTGGGACTGGAGAACAATGGCTTCATTCCCAATTATTATTACTGATATAATCAGCACATCTTATTTAATTTTATCTAAAAGCATGAATTTATTTATATATTTGGTAGTATATTCTTAGAAGCAAATGAATAGAATGTTAGTTAACATGTTATTTTGGAAATGCCATATTGTTATGCTAGGCTGTTAATACACTGTGATAAAAGTGCTTGACAAAAACTTTGTTAAATGAATGAATAAATATTATCCCTTGTAAATTATCTGGATAACATGGAAACCTATCCAAAGTCCCAAGGCACAAAAATTTTACATTATATTTATTACCAGTAAGCTTCTATTTTGAACAATAAAAACGTTACCCTACTTTACAATTTATGAAAAGGATCCAGGAAACAACTAGTTGCTATTGGAAAAAAAATTAAAGCCACATAACTGGCTTTAATTTGTAGTACTAGAAATATAGGTAGGTCAATCTGGAAGCTGACAGAGGTTAGCAGGTATCTGAAGTGGCTTTTTTCAGGTGGAGAGCATGGTACATATGAGATTTGAATTCTATTTAGTGACGAAGTCTATGCACAGAAGTACATTATAAACTTTACTTCCTAAGCTTAGACATCTGTTTTCTTAATCGGCCAGTATATACAGTGGCCTTTAAGGGAGACTGTGTGTAAATGGCTCAAGATAACTTATTCCTATTACTGGAAAACAAAGTGAAT
Organism: Phalanger gymnotis; assembly: GCA_028646595.1. Classification (NCBI taxonomy): domain Eukaryota; kingdom Metazoa; phylum Chordata; class Mammalia; order Diprotodontia; family Phalangeridae; genus Phalanger; species Phalanger gymnotis. Next base: position 486,735,017 of record CM053622.1, read on the forward strand.
GCCATTTGTGTCTTTGTACTAATACCATACAGATGTTGCTTAGCAATGGATGTATTGTTCTTAGTAATTCATGTAAACTTATAGTAAAGACTTTAAGCACTTGTGTTTTGTGTTTTGTGTTTCATATATACATTAATATAATTTCGTTACAATTAAAGAGAGAGATTTAGTTTAAGGAATCAGAGATCCATAGTAAACCATTAATAGAGATTTCTACACAAAATAGAAACATTTAGAATGGAGAAAGAGATCTGTAAGCACTCTTACTTTTAAAGTTTTGTTTGTTTTTAACCTTTTTCTTTCTTTAGTACCCATTTGATAGATACTTTTCTATGTGATCCTAAACCGATCATATAACCTCTCAGTACTCTGGGCAACTCTCTTAAGACTATAAATTTATATTAGTAGTGGGAGTTTCCTCACCTGGGAGTTTTCTAACTCAGTAAAATTATAGGTCAAGTCCTTATCCCTATCCCTACCAAATAAAAACACTAAATAAATAGAAAAAACAACAAAGTGCCATCATACTTCCGTGTCATAGGATGTTATTCCATATGCTCATAATAGACTATGGATCTTGTCATCCTTAGAAATCCTGTCCCTCCACTCCCTCCCCTAACATTCTTGCTCTTGCTTTGGAAACACTACTATGCAAATAAGTACCAGCACCACTCCTTCAGACAAAGACGCGTTAACTTTGACTCCTTAGAGTCTGATGAAAGGTAGTGTGACACTGTGAAAGAGTAATGACTTTAGAATCAGACCTAAGTTCAAATCCTGCCCTCTGATGTTTATTACTTATGTAGTCTTGGGCAAGTCACTTAACTTCTCTGGGCCTCAATTTCCTCATTTGTAAAAAGAGGAGGTTGGACTAGATAATCTCTGAGGTTGCTCCTGTAAAGGAATGACTAACTTTTGTTTCCACAGAAATCATGTGATACATGATTTTCAAAACCTAAGGAGTCATACATGTCAGAAAGTCTCTCACTTAGTGGTTACTTGTGGCTAATGCAGAAAATAAACTGATTGTAGAAAGTATAGTTGGGGATGTTGCTTACTTATCAGCACACTTGAGAATAGACTAATTCCTTTCTTTGTTCTCTGAGTAAACATAGAGAATGCCTCTTCCAGTGACTCTTTAAGGATGAGGCACCTTAACCCTAGATGGGACTTTTCTTATGTTAATGGTAAAGGAAACACAGATTTCCTGGGTTGTATTTTTGGCTGGCACTTTGTCAATTCACTTATAAATTGGTTAAATATATATGGAGATCATAAATCTGAGTAATGCAGACATCCTGAGTTGGGATGGTTCTAAAAAGTATTTAGAGCTTGTCACTCTTTCACCAAATAAAGTATAAAGAAAACAAGGATGAAAGACCATTAACATGTGGGGAATGGGAAATGTAAACAGGGCAGAGGCTCGTGTGGGGGGGTGGGAGGGTGGTTAGGCATTTAGGATAGGCTGTAAGCTTTGCAGTACCCAACCAGTGGAGAACCAGGGGAGG
>CM053622.1:486737024-486759769 GCA_028646595.1 Phalanger gymnotis
CTCCCAAATAAGGAAAGCAACAGAGCTTAGCCACCTGATGGACTGAAGTGAACTTTTTCTTTTGCTTTGTAATGACACCTCAGAACTGTGTAACATCTTACACATGAGCACTGTTTACCTGGCAACAAGCCACCAGCTAATGATTCTTAAAACTTTTTCCTATTTTCTAGCCTTGCCCTCTAATTTATTAACCTTCAGTCAAACAGACAAAAGTGGTAGGTTTACTCCCTAGGAGGGTTTTGGGATCCTCTGAGTTAAGAAATTTCCTAACGGATTCACTCTCTTGATAATAGAGATTTATCAGAGTTAATTAAAAGTGTACAGTGGCTACAACTTAAGAGACAAGTCTCCAGAGCTAATGTAGTTACATCTTTTTCTTTAGATGCCAGAATTGGGGCTCTATTAGAACACAATGTCTTAGTCATACATAGTCCAAAGCACAATCTCTTTTAAACATATTATTTTATCTTTTTTTTTTTGAAGGGGGGAAGGCAGGGCAATTGGGTTTAAGTGACTTGCCCAAGGTCATACAGCTAGTAAGTGTGTCAGGTGTCTGAGGCTGGATTTGAACTCATGTCCTCCTGACTCCAAGGCCAGTGCTCTCCTTACTGCACCACCTAGCTACTGAGTACCGTTGCAGATATAGAACAGTAATAGCTCACATTTGTTTAGCATTCTGTAATTTTCATTGTGTACTTTAGGAATACATTATTATGGTCCTTTTCTTCAAGATTATTTTAATTTAGTTGGAAAATCAGTATCAGTAAGTGGAATCATCAGAGATATATTAAATGCCAAATAAAACAGGTAATATTGATTTTCAAAGATGAAAGAGTTCATAGAGGGGGGAGAGTCATATCAGGTGGAGTGGCTAAGTAGAACTTTGAGCTGGACTTAAAGAAAAGATGTGTTGTCAAGTCAACAAGCATTTATTAAGCACTTAATTTGTGCCAAGCACAGTGTTAAGTTCTGGGAATACAAATAAAAGCAGAAAGACCATCCTTGCTCTCAAGGAGTTTATATTTTAATGGGGAAAACCACATGTAAAAGGAAGCTGAAAGGGGACAAGGGCAGGGAAGATGGTAAGATCTAGAGTGCATCCTGGACAGGAACAAGAAATGACTGGCCAGGGTGCCTTCTTTAAAAGGAGGCTCTGAGAGAATGCATCATTCAGAGGAAAAGACTTCAGGGGTAGAGAGCATTTTCACCATATGAATTCCAAGGTTGGGATGAGTTTCCAAGACAGAGAAATTAGTGGATCATTGTGGAGGAAGTCAAGACTGTAGCCTACAGAGGATTTATCTAGTCAGATGAGGAAAAGGCAGACCTTTCAGGGTGAAAAGGGAAAGCAAGAGCAAAAATACAAAGTAAAAAAAGACCATAGCATGGGGGTGGCTGGGGGTGGGGGGCAGCTCAGTGAGGAGACTGGCCTGACCAAATTAGAGGTTATATTCAAATGTCTATTGGACATTTCAAACTCAGTGTCCCAGAGACATTTCAAATTCACCATGTCCAAAACAGAACTCATTATCTGCCCCTTCCTCTCAAGAGACACCTCTTCCAACTTTACCTATTTCTGTTGAAATCATTGTTCCTATCTCCCAGGTCCAAATTCTTGGCAAGTGGGAGGGTGGGGTGGAGTTAATTTTGACATTTTTCTCTCCACACCATTTCTCAGATCTAATTCCTTCTCTCTACTCACACAACCACCACCTTAGTCCAGGCCCTTATCAACTTTCACTAAGATTTTTTCAGCAGCCTCCTAATTGATCCCTGGGTAGCCTTCCCCTCCCCTCAATGCTTTTGTTGGTAAACATTATTGAGCTGAGTACATTAAGCCACAAGATATTAGATACCCTTCTCAGTGCTATCCATAACTATTCAAAAGTGGTCATCTAATCATCCATGCTGAAAAAAATAAATGAAAAACATCTTATTTTCTAGATTGTGATACTCAGTTTGCAGAATTTGACACTGTTGGGCATCCCCTTTCTACTTTTTTGACAAAGTACTTAAACTGGTATATCATGAAAATTCAATAGGTATAATTTACCTAAACTTTGGCAAAACCTTTCAAAGGATTACTCGTGCTATTCTTGTTGACAAAATGAAGATGTAGACTAGAAGCTAGTAAGGTAGATTTTGAACTGGATGGGTAACTGAAGTCTATATAGAAGTAGTAAGTATTCCATCAAAGAGGCAATATGATATAGTAGATTGAGTAGTGGACATGTAATTAGTAGGACCTGGGTTCAAATCCCACCTCTTTATATTTCACTTCTCTAAGGCTATTTATCTATAAGATGAAGATGATAATATCTATATTATCTACCTTATAGGACTATAGTGAAGATCCAGTGAGATAATGTATTTAAAGTTACTGGTCGGAGTAGAGTATATGCACACCCAGCCCATCCATGCTCTATTTATGCCTGGTGCAAAGCACCTAACAGATTTTGGTTTGACTTTCTAAATCTCATTAAAAAAATATGTAGAGGCCTCTTGTTATTAGTAGCTGATATAAAGATATTCATGTCATGTTTATCAAAGTTGCTTTACAACTATAAATCTAGAAGAGATATCTAGCAGTTTGGATGGCAAAGTCAGGAGAAAAAAAAATCTTGACAGGCAAAAGTGTTCCACAAAATATGGTGAAGTAAAATTTGATAGGAGTACATGTAAAGTTTTATACTTGGGCTTAAAATACCAATTTCATAAATAGGAGATAAGAGAGATTATATGATAACAGTTCCATCTGAAAGAGATCTGGGGTTTTATTCTACTATAACCTCAGTATGGTCCACAGTATGAGATAACATCCACAACAGTCTGGGGCTTCATTAAGAGAGGCAGCGTCCAGTCTTGCTATACTCTATACCAGGGGTAGGGAACCTAGAGGCCACATGTAATTCTGTAGGTCTTCAGGTATGGCCTTTTGACTGAATCCAGACTTCACAGAACAAATACCCTTTAACAAAAAGATTATAGATGTATAGAAAACAGGCTATATGTTGGATATATAGGAAATATTAACAGAGATAAGACACTAGAATTAAGAGGGGTTGGGGAGTTTCCAGTAAAAGGTGGAATTTTTGTTGGAACTTTAAGGAAGCCAGGAAAGTCAATAGTCAGAGTATTCCAGGCTTTGGAGAGAGAGAAAATTCTTTGAGCTAAGAGATGTCTTATTCATGGAATAGCCAGGAGGCCAGTGTCACTGGATTGAAGAGTACAGGATGGAGAGTAAGGTATAAGAGGAATGGAAAGGTGGGAGAGGCCTAAGTTTAAAGGGATTTTAATGCTAAAGAGAGCATTTTGTATTTGATCCTGGAGGCAATAGGGAGCACAGAAGGTGACATGATAGTACCTTCATGTTAGGAAAATCACTTTGGTTGCTGAATAGAGGATGGATTAGAGTGAGGAGAGGCTTGAGGGAGGCAGACCTACCAGTACACTATCCAGGCAGGCATGAGGTGGTGAGGGCCTGCACCAGGCAATGTCAGAGGAGGGAAGGGGCGGGGCATACTCGAGAGATATTGTAAAGGTGAAATCAACCAGCTTAAATACAGGGAACAAGATGATAGCAAGTAGTGATTCTTGGGTTGTAAGCCTGAGGAACTAGGAGGGTGGTTTTGCCCTGTACATTAATAGGGAAGTTAGGAGAGGGAGAAAGTTTAGGAAGAGATAATGAGTTCCATTTTGGACATAATGAGTTTAAGATGTCTTTTTGGACATTCACTTTGAGATTTCTGAAAGATAGTTGCATATATGAGATTGCAAGTCAGCAGAGCATTTGGTGTAAGATAGGTTTATTTGAGAATCATCATCATAGACATAGTAATTAAATCCATGGGAGGTAAAGAGATCACTAAGTGAAGTAGTGTAGAGGGAGAAGAGAAAAGGACTCAGGACAGAATCCTAAGATACCCCTATGGTTAGAGGGTGTCATCAGCAAAGGAAGAAAATCCATCCCTTCACTTAGTTTAGCCCACTAAACAAATACTTAGAAGAATTTACTTAAACTTAAGTAGTTTTTGAGCACCTGCTTCATGCAAGGTTTTATACTAAACTGTACGAGAGTGATAAAGAAGTGCGAAAGTCTCAACTCTTATCTAATTGAGGTTGTTGAGGCATTCCTATTTTTAAAAAATGTAACGTTGCAAGCTAGTATGCATGTGCTATATAATAAGAACAAAATGATTTATACCAACATAGTCAAGAGGGAGGAATCTGTCATTTTTAATTAGCGTAAACAGACAAGATTTCATGGAGTATTCAATATATTGTTTCTAATTAGTATAAGCAGCTAAGAATTCTGGAATTCTCTCCCTTCTCATCTTCACTTCCTGGCTTCCCTGACTTCCTTCAAGTCTCATCTAAAATCCTACCTTCTGTAAGAAGCCTTTCCCTATTCCCCTTAAGACTAGTGCTGTGACCTCTAATTTATCTTATTTATACATTTTTTGAGTTATTTGCATTGTCTCCTTTGCACTCTGAACTTCTTGAGAGCAGAAACGTTTTTTCTTTGTTTTGTTTTTGTTTTTTGTCTGCCTTGGTATCTTTAGCACTTGGCACAGTGTAGATAATTAATGAATGCTTGTTGACTGGTCAGATTTAGTGTTGAGGAAAAGAAACTTAGGCAATGAGAAAAGAATGAAATTGAACAAAGTACAAATATTAGCCCCAAAAAGGGAAGGTGAGCATAAAAATAGAAGTTATGCGTTATTTTTGCAAAAGTGCAAAATTTGTGTGAGATGCCACTTTTTAAAGTGAAGGCTTAGTGGTGATATCTACAGTTATAGTCACCAATATATCTGGCATACCGGCTATGATATTAGGTAGTTTGTAAGAGGAACTGGTTCTAATTTATAAGAAAAAGAGCTGTTCTCTAATTGATAAGTGGTCTACGAATATGAATAGGCAGTTCTCAAGTAAAGAAACCCAAAATATCCACATCCATATGAAAAAATGCTCACAAAACTTGAGTAATGCAAATTAAAGCAATTCTGAGATTCAGAGATTGACAAAAATCACCAAAAAAGAAAAGAAAAGAAAATGCTGGAGGAAGTTTTGGGGAAATGGGCATATATTGATACAATGGTGTATATGCGAATGTCTACAACCATTTTCAAACACAATTTGGAATTACATACAAAATGTTATTAAACAATGCATGCCTTTTGAGCCAGCATGCCATTGCCAGCGCTATAACCAAAAGAGATTTTTTAAAAATAGAAAAAGGCCTTAGGTGTACAAAAATATTTATAGTAGCTCTTTTGGGGGTGACAAAAAATAGGAAAATAGAGGCTTACCAATCAATTAATGAATGACTGAACAAATCGTGGTATACAAATGTTATGAAATACCATTATGCTGTAAGAAATGAAGAAATAGATAATTTCAAAGAGACATGGAAAGACTCATATGAAGTGATACAGGTGGAACAATTTATACTATAGCATCAATAATATAAAAATGAATACTTTTGAAGACTTTTATTAACTGATGAGTAACGAAATTGATAGAACCAGGAGAACAGTTTATACAATGGCACCAGCATTGTAAAGACAACCAACTTTGAAAGCTGTGAGAACCATAAGTACAAAGGACCATCTCTGATTCCTGAGGAACAATGATGAAGCATATCGTCTACCTCCTGACCATAGATTTAAGGTGTAGAATGTGACAAATAGAGGTGGATATAGATACACAGCCAATGATGGAATTTGTTTTGCTCACCTATGCGCTTATTTGTTACAAAGAATTTGTTTTTCTTCTGTCTTTTTTTTTCCTAGTGGGGTAAAGGGATTAGGAGAGAGGAAATAGATGTCTTTTAGATATTGGGGTGTTACAAATATGGAAGATTACATTCACTTTCAGATGAGGTCCATTTTATTGTTAATTTTGCTTGTTTTACTTTGTTACCAAAGAACTCTAACAGAGTGGGAGTAATCTGGAAGTATTTGTGATATAAAAACATATCAAATCTTTTGTGAAATGGAGGTTACAAAGGAAATGGGTGTGTGGGATATATAGTAAAGACTTTCGGCACAAATCATAGATTTCTGAAAGTTGTATTATTTAAAGAAAACCATCTGCTAAGAAGTTTTTATCTTAGCGCGATTATGTTCAGAATCCATTATTATTGAACCTAGAGGAATGAATGAAAAAAATGATTAGGTGCTTATTATATGCCAAATATTATTCTAAGCACTGGAAATGTAAATAGAAAAGGTGAAACAGTCCCTGTACTGAAAGAACTCATACTTTTAGAGACAACACATAAAAGGGTAAGAAGCTTGGTACAACTGTGAGGCAGATAGGTTATATCAAGAAATCATAAAACAGTACTAAGAGTCTGGCGAGTACAGTGGCAAGAAAGATAGGGAAAGTTAAGAGACAAAGGTAGGCCAGATGCAAAGGTGTGGTGGTTCTCTATCTTACCAGAAGGAATAGAGTTAATGACTCTAATCTTACACAAGCCACGTGAACATTCAGGCAGCCCAGATGGATTCCAGGCAGCACAAGGAATGAGGTAGGAGGGCAATAAGTAAATCTCACATTAAGCGAAACATAGATGAGAGATGACTATATTCTCAGTCCTTGAAAAAAAAATAAAATAAAAATAGACTAAATTCTACAATACCTATAACTTTTAGAGAAAACTTTACATATTTTTTTTTTAAATTCACTTGTTGGGCACAATTTTACATAGTAACAAAACTCAGCATGTATCATGAATTTCAATAATTCATTAGTCATTAATGTTGAAATGAAAAGATAATCTTGTAATGATAATAAATGTTTCAACTGTCGTGTAAATTTAAAATTTCCTAAATGCATAAATACAAGAATATTAAACACATTTCCCCCTTTCCCCCCCATAATTCCTGAATGATTAATTGAAGCTTTGTGGTTTTCCTCTTCATAGTATTCTTTTACACTATGATAGTTCTTAATAACTTTTTTCTTGTATTTTTCTTGGCTTCCAAGACACAATATTTCTGACAGGGTCTGTATTTCCACTAGGGCTACAAATTAGATCTCCTTTAGCTGCAAGGCAAAAACAAGCTCAATATTTTTCTAAGTTGGGGGTGGGGGGTTTAGCTTGAGATGAATAACAGTAGAAGTAAATGAATTACACTCTTATACAGTGATCATTTAAAGTTAATTATTTTGTAAATTTGTGCTATGGGGGAAAAGATGTATTTGACTACTGCTTGAACTTCTGGTGAAGTTAGCACCCAGCTGTTGAGTATGATTTATTGTCAGCATGTTTACTAGCATTTCAGGGTTTTTATGTGTTTATTTGCTTCTTTTTGGTTATAGGTACTTTATTCTTCATTTCTTTCAAGGGTAGAAGGTGGAGAAGGGACATATTCTAACCTAATAGGCTTATTAGATTTTAAATTCATATTCACTTGTTGGTATTGCATTAAAGCTATTGTTAAAGCTGAATTGTTTCTTTTATAAGGCAGTCAGTTGTCTGTGTGTATCATTTATTTCTAAATGTTAACTTCCTTTTTAGTTTGAGAAGGGGGCTTCAGGGTGAAGTTTTTGCTCTATTTTTGGCAATCTCTTTTCATGCATGATTTGCAAAAAGCTGTGCTTGTTTGGTATCATTCCACTGGAGAAAAAATAAGTCTTGTAACACTCTGGGTGAAAGAAGGGAGCTGATAAGATCTGCAAATACCCTCACTCTTAATTGGGCTGCTCAAAAGAGGAAGTAAGGTCTTTGTTTTTCATAGACCTTAATCCTTTATGAGGGACACAAAAAATAAGATAGAACACATAAGGGCAAAACCCTGAATGAGAGATTATTTTATGGAATTGCATAGGAAGAAGAAATAAGGATGAGCAAAAAGTAAATTGATATTTCTTGGGAAAGAGTATCATAAGTGAATTTAACTCAAAGTAAGAATATGGCTATTGGGAGGGAATGGAAGAAGCAGGGAATGAAAATAAGGGCTAAAAAGATAAGTGGAAAAATAGATTATGGGAATGTGGGAAAGGCAGGATAATTGGAGGGAGTAGGAGTAGTCTGTATGATGAAACTAAGGATCAAATTAGCACAAAGAAAGCAAACTGTAGGGACTCCGCTAAATTAAAAGAGGCGAAAGATGAGATCTCTATAGTGTGTGAGTTGTACTAGATGGCCCTTGAGATTCCTTCTAATTCTCAAATTCTGTAATTCTTTGAACAATAAATAGCATAGTTTGAGGAACCCAGGATATTTATATGCCACTCAAAAAAAAAGGCCATTAGAAACACCAAAGAGCAATTACAAGCATGTGCTATATTAAAGGAGGCATAGCTTTTAGGGGTTGTCCTAGTCTCCTCTTCTTTCATCAGACTTTGTCCAGACTCCTGTGTTAAGTTTTTTGCTATGCAGTTTAAAAAGAATATTGATAAGCTAGGCAACATTCAGAGGTAATCAACCAGTTTGGTCAGAGGTCTTGAGTCCACGTCATATAAGGATTCATTGAAGGAGTCATGTTTGTCCACAGAGGGCATACTGTAAGGAACTCAGGATACTCATATACCTCTCCAAACAAACAAACAAAAAACCAACATTAGAAATACCAAAGAGAAGATTGAGGCCGATGTCTATACTAGGTATTCATAACAGTAAGGATCAAATATTCAATCTTGATCTGAAACTTGTCAACCTTATAAATGAGACTAACCCAAAATGTTAGCAGTTAAATATAAATAGAAGGAATGATTTGATAATGTTTCAACTAAAACACATTAAATTTTATTGGTAAAGATTGTCCATTTGTGAGAACAGAAGGAAATTCCATGGTTGAAAGACAGTGAGAAAACATGCTGCTCAAGACTGTCATAATTAAACCAATTTTCATTATTTTTATGCCTCTTTAGTTTTCAGGAAATAGTACTCTTTTCAGTAAGAACTAATAGGGAATATAATATTTGAAATAAAAATTATAGCAACGTGGTCCATAAATATAGAGGAAAACAGTTATTGGAAAGGACTTAAATGAGACAGAAATGCCCTTCCTTCCCTTGTGTAGCTGACTGTGCCCCTTGTGTATGGACTGGTTATTGAGCTACTCTCCTACCCCATGCCTTTGCCTAGCAGGTCAATTCCCCAGAGCTAAGCTCCCTAGAGACCCTCTAGAGACTTGAGAGGGCAGAATGGTGCTAATGCTATGGTATAGTTCCAAAGACGCCACTGATATCTTCTGATATCTTCCACACCTTCCCCCCACCTCCAGCTATTTGTTGATGTTATTTAGTCAGATTTTATTAACTTTTTAGAAAGAGGGTATTTTCTAAGGTAGTATAATAAGAACAGTTGATAGAAAACATCCCTCTATCCTACCTCCCCAACACCCCAAAATGTGACACATTCTCCCACGGGTACATATAGAGTCCAGGGGAGAGGGAGCACATACCTAGAGAACATGTAGAAAAGGAATAATGCAGAACTCCTACTCAGGAGATACTCATGAATTTCCCCTTAGGCATGGCGAAGCCTTTCATGAACTCCTTACAGAGTCTTGAATCTGATTTTCCTATTTTGTCTTCCGCTCCCAATGTGTCATCCAGCACTGCATCACCTGTTGCGGACACATTGATGGAACTGGGACATCTACGGGAATCTCAAAATCTTTTGAGCATGTGGAAAACTGGGTCATCCTCTGGCAAATGAGGAGAGGAAGAGAGGAAGTTGAGTTTTATTCTCTTTCCCCTGCAAGTGATTACTTTGCTGGGTATTGGCTGGAGGCTTCTACCTTTAAACTTCCAGATACTCCAATGCTTCGTTCTTAATTGCTTCAAACCAAATTCCTAATTCTATATTACCGCTGTCAGGCAGGACCTTAGTCCTTCAACCAATAAGAACAGTCTTCTTGCCACACGTATCTAGCCTTTGATTGATAGATGGATATGTCTTTGCTGTTTCAGGCTGGGCTTGTAGTTTATGTTTAATATTGGAACTAAATGAGACACTTGGAGGTTATTCAAGAGTTAACAAAGGAGATTTAATTAGCCATAGCAGAAGGATATTCAATAAGGCTGTAGTTGAGGACCCTTAGGGTGATTCAGCTGAGAGAAGCTCTTCTGCCTAAGGACTCACCTTGCTCTGTGAAATATCAGAGAACACCAAGAGCTCCACGTGGTTTTCCTTTCTCTGCAGTAACTACTTGTAAATGTATGTGGGTGTATACATCTATGTATATGTAATATAGATACCCAATAATATGTTTGTGTTTCCTTAGCCAGCAAACATTCTCATTTCCATGAATACCATGTGGCAGTGGTAGTGTTCTTGGTTGCTTGTGCTTCTCCTATTGTTAATTGCTATTGTTGTTTTCTTTTATATGTATGTGCGTGCATTTTTTTCATTCATTTTGTTTAATATTTCCCAATGTAAAAAAATTAACAATAATTTTATAATTTTGAGTTCTAAATTCTCTCTCTCCCTCTAGCACTTCCACTCTTAGAAGGCAAGTGATTTGCTACTGATTATACATATGAAGTCATCCAAAACATACTTCCATATTAGCTATGTTGCAAAAGAAAACACAGACAAAAAAAAAAAAGAAATGAAGTGAAAAAAAGAGTTTAATCTGTATTCAGTATTCATCAGTTCTCTCTCTGGAGGTAGATAGCATTTTTCTTCATGAGTCCTTTGGAAATGTCTTGATAGAGTACCCAAGTCTTTCACAGTTGATCATCTTTAAAATATTGCTGTTACTATATACAATGTTTTCCCGCTTCTGCTCTCTTTACTTTGCCAGAGTCTTTGTAAACTTCCCAGGTTTTCTGAAACCATACTGCTCGTCATTTATATAGCACAGTAATATCCCATCATATACCATATACTCGTTCAGCCATTCCCCAATTGACAGGCATCCCTTCAATTTTCAATTCTTTGCCACCACAAAAAAAAAAAAACTGCTGTAAACATTTTTGTATAAATAGATCATTTCCCTTTTTTTCTGTGATCTCTTTGGGATACAGACCTAGTAATGGAATCTTAGGTTAGAAGGTATGCACATGTTTATAGTTTTGTGGATGAGGTTCCAAATTATTGTCCAGAATTGTTAGACAGATTAACAACTGCACCAACAGTTCATTAGTGTCCCAATTTTTATGTGTCCCCTCCAGCATTTTTCATTTCCTTTTCTGTCATGTTAGTCAATTTGATAGGTATGAGAAGGTGCCTCAGAGTTGTTTCAATGTGTGTTTCTCTAATTATTAGTGACTTAGAGCATTTTTATGTGACTATTGATAGCCTTGATTCCTAATTCTGGAAACTGCCCATTTGTATTTTTTGACCATTTATTAATGGGGACTAGCTTATTTTTTTTAAGTAAATTTGGCTGATTTCCGTATATATTTAAAATATAAAGCCTTTGTGAGAGAAACTTGATATAAAAAAATTTTCCCAGCTTCCTGTTTTCCTTCTAATTTTTGCTGCATTAATTTTGTTTTTGCAAAAACTTTTTAATTTCATGCAGGCAGGTTATGTATTTTACTTCTTGTGATGTTTTGCATGTCTTGTTTGGTTATAAATTCTTCTCTTATCCATAGATCTGGCAGATAGCTTTTTCCATGCTCCCCTAATTTGCTTATGATAACACTTTATGTCTAAATCATTAACTCATTTTGACATTATCTTGGCATACGGTGTCTAGGCCTAGTTCTGCCAAAGTGCTTTGTTTATCAAACACAGATTGCTATGGTCATTTACTACTGTGCATTTTATGCCTAATTTATTCCACTGATTCATGACTCTGTTTCTTAGCTAGTACCAGATAGTTTTGATGATTACCACTTTATAATGTGTTAGAGATCTGTTTCTGCTAGGCCAACTTCTTTGACATTTGTGAAGTTTTGATTCAGTCAGAGGGCTGCACTTGAGGACCTAGAGGTCCACATGTGGCCTTGAGGTCATGGATTCCCCAATCCTTTGACCTTTTGTTTTTCCAGATGAATTTTGTTATTATTTTTTCTAACTCTATAGAATAATGTTTTGATAGTTTTGTATCTTTTGATAGTTTTGTACTTAATAATGTTTTGATAGTTTTGTACTTAATAAGCAAATTAATTTAGGCAGAATTGTCAATTTTATTATATTGGCTCGGCCTGCCTATGAGCAATTAATATTTTTCCAGTTGTTCAAATATGACTTTATAAATATGAAAAGTGTTTTGTAATTGAGTTCATTAAGTCAAGTTGGCTTTAGGAAACATCACTAACAAAAACGCTAGTGAATATGATCGAATTCTAGGTAAGCTATTTAAAATCCTAAAAGATTATGCTGTTAAAATACTGTACTCGGTTTACCAGCAAATTTGGAAAACTCAGCAGTAGCCACTGGATTAGAAAAGATCAGTTTTCATCCCACTCATAAAGAAGAGCAATGCCAAAGAATGATCAAATTAACAAACGGTTGTGCTCATTTCACATGCCAGCAAGGTGTCACGCTTAAGATTCTGCAACCTAGGCTTCCGCAATATGTAAACCAAGAATTACTAGAAAAGCAGGCTGGTTTTCAAAGAAGCAGAGCAACTAGAGACTAAATTGCCAAACATCTATTCGTGCTTCGGCAAGTCCTCAAAGATGTTGGAGTACCAGATCATCTTACTTTTCTCCTGAGGAACACAGGCCAAGAAGCAACAGTTAGAACCAGACATGGAACAACTGATAGATTTAAGATTGGAAATGGAATATGATAAGGCTGAATATTGTTACCTTATTTATTTAACTTATATGCAGAGCATATCATGTGAAGTGCCAGGTTGGATGAATCAAAACTTGGAATTGAGGTTGCCAAGAGAAATATAAACAATCTCAGATGTGCAGATGACAGCTCTCTGATGGTAGGAAGTGAAGAGGAATTAAGAAGCCTCTTGATGAAGATGAAAGTGGAGAGTACAGTAAAAGCTGGCTTGAAGCTTAACTTAAAAAAACAGTAAGATCTTGGCAATCGGTGCCATCACTTCCTGACAGATAGAGGGAGAAGAAATGGAAAAAGTGTCAGATCTTATATCCTTGGGCTCAAATATTACTGCAGATGGTGATTGTAGCCATGAAACTGAAAGACACTTGATCCTTGGAAGGAAATCTATGGCAGCTCTGGACAAGATACTAAAAAGCAGAGGAGTTACTTTGCTGACAAAGGTCCATATATTCAAAGCTATGGTTTTTCTAGTACCAGTATGTGGTTGTGACGGTTAGACTATAAGGAAAGCTGAGCACCACAGAATTCGATGCTTTCAAATTGTGGGACTGGAGACTTTTGAGAGTCCCTTGAGCAGCAAGGAGATCAAATCAGTCAATACTTAAACAAATCAAATAGGCTATTCACTGGAAGGGCAGATACTGAAGCTGAAGCTTAAATACTTTGGCCACATAATGAGAAGGGACTCAATGGAAAAAAAACTTGATGTTGGGAAAGATCAAATGAAAAAGTAGACAGCAGAAGATAAGATGGATAGATAGTGTTGTGGAAACAATGAGCATGAATTTGGACAGGCTTTGTATCATTCTGCAACTTTGCAATGTTGTTAATTATTTCAACTACTTTTTTAGTAGATACTTTAGGATTCTCCAAGTATACCACTTTAGGATTCTCCAAGTATACCACCATATCAAGAGTGATAGTTTTGTTTCCTCATTGCCTGTTCTAATTCCTTCCATTTCTTTTTCTTCTCTTATTGCTATAACCAGCATTTCTAGTATAATATTGAATAATAGTACTGATAATGGGCATCCTTGCTTCACTCCTGATCTTATTGGGAAGTCTTCTAGCTAATTCCCATTGCAGATAATACTTACTGATGGTACTACTTATGTTATTAAGGAAAGCTCCATTTATCCCTATACTTTCTAGTGTTTTTAATAGGAATGAGTTTTTTAGTTTATCAAAGGATTTTTCTGCATCTATTGAGATATGATTTTGCTGGTTTTCTTATTGATCATAATGTATGATCTTTGCCATAATCTCTTTGCTGATATTTTATTGAAATTTTTATATTCATATTCATTAATAAAATTGGTCTGTGGTTTTTTTCCTCTTTTTAGTTTACCTAGATTAGGTATAAAGACTACATTTGTATCAAAAAAAGGAATTTAGTAGGACTTCTTCTTGAACTTTTTTTTCCCCAGATAGTTTATGTAGAATTGGAATTAGTTGTTCCTTAAATATTTGGTAGAATTCATTTGTAAATTCATTTGGTCCTGGGGGATTTTTTTTAGGTAGTATATTTATTGTTTGTTCAATTTCTTTTTCTACGATTGAGTTATTTCTTTCTACACAGCTCTGATCTTTTCATCAGGGATGCATGGAAGTCCTCTATTTCACTAGAGATTTGTTTTTCTCCTGTAGCATTATACTCAGCTTTTCTGGGTAAGTTATTTTTGGCTACAAGCCTACATCCTTTGTCTTCTGGAATCATGTGTGTTCCCATCTATAGGTCTTCGGTACTTCAATTATTTCTTGCTGGCTGTTAGCAG
This sequence comes from Phalanger gymnotis, assembly GCA_028646595.1. NCBI lineage: Eukaryota > Metazoa > Chordata > Mammalia > Diprotodontia > Phalangeridae > Phalanger > Phalanger gymnotis. The sequence goes on from CM053622.1 coordinate 486,751,512, forward strand.
TATTTTTGTTCTTTGATCAGAAGTTCTGGATTTTGACTATAATGTTCCTGAGAGTTTTCATTTGGGGGTTTCTTTTGAGAGGTGGCTGGTGAATTCTTTCTATTTCTATTTTGGCTTGTGGGTCTAAAAGATTTGGGTAGTTTCCTTTTAGGATTTCTTAAAATATGATGTGTAGGCTCTTTTTTTCATCATGGCATTCAGATAATGTAATTATTCTTAATTTTTTTCTCCTTAGTCTCTTTTCTAGGTTATTTTTTTTTCTATGACATACCTTATATCTTCTTCTGTTTTCAACATTTTGACTTTCTTTTAATATTTCTTATTGCCTCAATGAAGTCCTTGGCTTCTATTTGGTTCACTCTAATTTTCAGGGAGTTTATTGTTTGAGTGAAGTTTTATACATCTTGGTCCAAGCTATTACTTCCATTTCCAATTCTTTTTTTCCATAGTTCTCATTTGTTTTCCAATTTTTTCCTCAAAAGCTCTCATTCCATTCATTAAAAAAAATCATTTTTAAAACTCTTTATTTCTTCCACTAATTCCGGTTGAGTTTGTGCCCAAGCTGTGTCTTTCTTTGAGGTATTCCTTGTAGATATTTTTGAATAATTTTCATATGCATTTATATCTTTAGTATCTCTACTACCATAAGAACTAGTTGTGTTGGGGTTCTTTTTTTGTTTGTTTGCTCATTCTTCCAGCCTACTTGCTAATTTTGTACTCCATGTTAGGGAAAAGGACCTATTTTTATTAAAAAAAATATTCATAGTAGCTCTTTTGTGGTGGCAAAGAATTGGAAATTGAGAGGATGCCCATCAATTGGAGACTAGCTGAACAAGTTATGTTATATGACTGTGATGGAATACTATTGTGGAGTAAGAAATGATGAGCAGGATGGTTTCAAAAACTCCTTGGAAGACTTATGGTAACTCATGTAAAGAAAAGTGAGAAGAACTAGGAGAATACTGTTCACAGTAAAAGAAACATTGTAATGATGATCAACTGTGAAACACTTAGTTAGCTACTACTTTGATCCAGATGATGATCCAAGACAGTTCCAAAGGACTTATGGTCAAATTTGCCATCCACCTCCAGAGAGAGAACTGCTGAACTCTGAATGTAGATTGAAGCATACTTTTTTCACTTTCTTCATGCTTCTTTCCTTTTATTTGTTTGTTTTTGCAGCATGGATATTATGGAAATACGTTTTGCATGAGTTCACATATGTAACCAATATCATTTGCTTATCTTCTGAAAGACTGGGGTGGCTCCAGAATGAGGGAGAGAATTTGGAACTCTTAATTTTAAAATAAAAAGAATAGTCTAACTAAATGAACACATACATACAAGGAAATGGTTGAGATGAACAAATAGTCCCAAAGTTAGAACATCAGAATGTGAAGTCCAGGATAGACAATATGCTCCAGCTTTTTGGCTTAGAAATCACAGTCAGCTTTGCCGATATCTTAACTACCTTTAACATCTAGAACAAAATCAAAAGCTGTATGCTCAGAATTTATATTTAGTATTAGTCACATATCAAAGGGAATGCAGTAATAGCATGTATCCCATTATTCTCCTCTCACCCCCTGGATGAAGCAGAATGCCAGAAAGTGGTTTAGAGAGAGAGAGTAATGAACATCCTTCCATGGATACCTGGTCATTCATATAATAATAACAATAACAATAGCAATAATAAAAGTTAGCATTTTTACAGCACCTACTTTTTGCTGGGCATTGTGCTAGGCACTTTACAAATATTTCATACAACAATTCTAGGAGGGAGGTGCTATTACTATACCCATTTTCCAGTTGTGGAAAATGAGACAGACTTAACTGACTTGCCATAGGTCACTTAGCTAGTAAGCATCTTAGACCAGATTTTAACTCAGGCCTTTTTGACTCTAGGCCTTGTGCTCTATCCACTATGCCACATGTATAAGATATTCATAAGATGATTGATGATAGTAATAATGCCACCAACAGATGGTTACAAGTGCCTTTACATGATCAGATTTGACCATGTAAACTGTTAGTGGTACATTTAAATAAAACATAGTGAACAAGAATGGTATTGAAATTTCAGTATCCTTGCCAAAAAAAAAAAAAAAAGAAAACCAAACAGGGTCACAAAGAGCCAGGCATGACTAAAAATGACTTGACAGAAACCATCTCAGGTTTTGTCTTTGCATTTAGACTTCCAAGTATTTTATATTGTCTGTAGTTATTTTAAATGGAATTTCTCTTTCTGTCTCTTGCTGCTGCGTTTTATTAGTAGCATATAGAAATGATTGTGATTCACGTATGTTATAACTAAGAATAACCACCCCAGCAAAACTGAGTATAATTCTTTAAGGGAAAAAATGAATCAGAAGACTTTCAAGCATTCCTGATGAAAAGTCCAGAGCTAAATAGAAAATATGACTTTCAAATACAAGGTACAAGAGAAACATAAAAAGGCAAGTATCAAAGAGGAATCATAAAGGACTCAATAAGGTTAATTTGTTTGTATTTCTGTTTGAGAAGATGATATATGTAACTCCTGAGAACTTTGTCATTATTAGGAAAGTTGAAAGGAGACTGTATAGAGAGAGCACGAATGCAAGTTGACTATGATGGAATAATAGCTAAAAAAAAAAAACAAAATTAAGGGGTGAGAAAGAGAGATGCATTTGACAGAATTGTCTGTTTTTGATTTAGCTCTGGTATTTTACATCAGCAATGCTAGAAAGTCATCTGTGTCATTAAATATCCACTTTTTTCCCGTGAATTCTATCTCTTTTGCCTTCCAGAATATCATATTCTAAGCCTTCTGTTCCTTTAACATGGTAGCTGTTAAAGCTTGTGTGATCCTGATTCTGGCCCCGTGATATTTGAATGGGCTTTTTCTGGCTGCTTGCAGTATTTTCTCCTTGACCTGGGAGCCCTAGAATTTGGCTGTAATATTTCTGAGAGTTTTCATTTTGGGACCTCTTTTTTGGTGTTTCCATTTCTTTTTTATCTTTTAGGGCTAGGATATCAGTGTAGTTTTCCTTTCTAATTTCTTGAAATATGATGTCTAGGCTCTTTGATCATGGCATTCAGTAATTCTTAAATTACCTTTCCTCAATCTGCTAGGTCATTTGTTTTTCACATATTTGTGATATTATACATTTTCTTCTATTTTTAAAAATTCTTTTGGTTTTGTTCTGTTGCTTTTTGATGTCTCATAAAACCATTAGCTTCTATTTTTTTTTCATTCTTTTGGCCTTGTTTTATTGTTCTTCATGTCTCATGGAGTTATTAGCTTCCATTTACCCAATTCTAATTTTTTAGGTGGGGGACAGGGTGCTTTGTTCAAAAGACTACTTTCTTCTCTCGAAATGAGTGTATTGTTGTGGGAAGACCTTCAGTTAAGGCCTGTGTTTGAATCCTAGTTCTGCTGTTTATTATCTTTGTGACTGTGGGCATGTCACTCCAACAATGAAGGAGTTGAACTAAATGATCTGTAAGTTTTTTACAAATTTTAATAGAACCTCAGCTTTGGAAGCCCCCTCAAAAGCCATCTAATTCTACATATTCAGGTATCCCTTCTATAATATCCATAACAAGTACTTATCCAAATTTTCTTGAAAGCCTCTAGCATAGAATAACCTACTATCCCTAAAGCAATTTTTTTCTTGCTTTTTGGATAACTTAAACTGTTAGGAAGTTTTCCCCTATATCCAGCCTAAATCTGTTTATTTGTAACTTATACTCAAATATAGTTCTATATTTCAGGTACATTATAGTTTGAATAGGCTTTCATAAGCTCACCTGAGAATCTGAGCACTATTTATACCATTTTTTTAAATGAGGAAATGTGCCTAGATGTCAAGGGATTCATATATACTTGTACTTTTTAATTAAAGTCTTTTGGTTATTGTATCAGCTCAACATTGCCTGAAGAGATAAGCTTACTTTTAACTTTTTTTCTTCCTTCCATTTGTTTTTCTTTTTCCTAGCTTTCTCTCCTGATTTTGAGGGAGCTATATGTGACATTCTCTCTACATTGTCTTTCCACCTGCAAATAGCTGTTGTTTTAGAGCAGAAGTCAGATTTAGCCAGAGAACTTCAAGAGCAGTAAATAATCTTTTTTTTTCTTGAAAGTAATTTAAGTAATATTTAGAGAAATGTTAATAGCTGTTAGATACTCTAATCAGGTTTCCAGTCTTTCCCAATAAGAAGTTATATTCCTGAATGAATCAAAGCTGATTCTGAAGAAAAATGCAACTTTTGGAAATTACATATTAATCAGTGATTAAAAAAGTAAATCATTACTTGCCTCTGGATCTCCTAGCTAAAAGAGTAGCCTAAGAGTCTATGCTTTTTTTCCCTTCTTGTCTACATGGAGTAGTGAAGAAAGACCTAACTTGGAGTCATGATGACATGGGTTTAAGTCCCGCTTCTTAAATATACTAACTGTGTGACCCTATGGTCACTTAATATCTCAGTGTGCCTATGTAACTTTAAGATTGTAGAGTTCAGAACAGCAACTAATCTGCATTTGAAGAGAGAGATTTTATACTTCTGCCTCACAGGAATTAAATCCCAGGATTCTAACTCTTCTCTCTTTTGCATTCCATTGTTAAAGATGTATTTTTATCCTATCAATGTAGTGACAAATAATAAGTATTTAAGGTGCTTTTAAAAAATATCTAAAATAACTTTAAATATTATTTAAGCTACATTTTTTTATTTGATGAATACAAAATACCCATTATATAAGTGGGACCATTTGCAGCATGGAAAAATTTACTAACTTATGACCACAAACTAAGACTTTGATCTATCTGCAGTAGATTTAATCTGAGAGGAATATTATTTCTGAATAATTAAACACTGTTAGATACTTTGTTGACCTAAGACATGTCATACTAAGCCAAGTTAATTTATCCCCCCTAGGATCTTGCCCCTCTAACTCACACTCTTATTAAAGAGTTAAGTCCTTGGCAGGGGGGATAAATGCTACCTTGGATTCAATTTTACTTTATGGATCTGTCCTCCTAAAAATTTTTCTCACAAACCCCCACTAATGCGCTTAACTTTAATGGGTGTGGGGAACAAAGGAAGAAATAAACATTTATATAGTGCCTACTGTAGTATTTCTCATCTGATCCTCACAATTACCCTGAGGTAGATGCTATCAGTTCTTCCTAACTCCAGACCCAGCCTCCTGTCCACTGTGCTACCTTGCTGTCCCAATAGTAAGCTCAAAGCAAAAGCATTTGCTCACATGACATAATAATAATAGTAACTTTGTAACATTCTCCCTATAAACTTGAGATCCCATAAATACATACAGTCTCCATGGAAAGAGTAAACACAAATTTAAAGTATACTTCGGTCCAAGGCAACTCACTCTTCTGGCACTGCAGGGCCCTGATGTCCTTTCTGTTTTTGGGGTGTGGTGACACTGCTCTCCCTTGGGCTGTTTGCTCAGCTGAGCTCTCTGGGCCTGCAGCTTTACTCAGCTAAACTTAAAGCTGTGCATGTTAGTTTTTTCTTGAATCCATGTTTGGCTTTCTCTCTGATCCATAGCTCCATTCTTTGAAGTTGCCTCATCTAGCTCTCTTTTCTATCTTTGTCTCTCTTTGTGTATCTGTGTGTGTATGTCTATCTGTCTGTCTGTCTGTCTGTTTTTCTCTCTCTGTTTCTCATTCTCACTTACACTGCCAGGCAAGCTGTGGAATGCCCACTCTTTGCCCAACAACGTCAATCTGCCATCCATTTCATATGGGAAAAGGGGCAACATGGGACAGACAGGTCCTTGCACGACATTTAACACATTAACATTTCATTGATTACCCCTTTCTGATTTCATCAGTTGAGATAAGTAAAGTGAAAATCAAAGGTTAAAGACAATCCCAAACACGGACCCAGTTCATCTCCTCTTCACATATCTAGTCTAGCATTCTCTCTGCCTGATAGAAGAACCACAGCCAGTGTTTTTTTGAGGGAAACTATAATATTTGTCAGCTTTATTGTTACCCCAAAGCTTAGGGATATGCCCTAACTCTTATTAGATTAGTAACCTACAGATTCATCTATACTCTTCATAGTAGCTCGAAGAGGAAAACAATGTATTTGGGCTAAGTGACACTAGCCAAAGGCTGGACCTGAGTCAGTAGGTTCTGAATCCTGCCCCCGACCTTTAAAAGCTGTCGGCTCCTGGGCATGTCACTGAATTCTCAAGGCCTCCATTTCCTCATCTGTGAAATCTGGGTAATATGCTTAATTCCTACATCACAGGGTTATGAGACTCAAATGAAATAATATATGTGAAAAATTGTGCAAGCCTTATCTTTATGTAGAAACTGCCCCATTATTATCAGATTTTTTTTTTTTAGTTTTTTGGTCCTTACAGCCTTTGTGGTAAAGAGCCACAGAGAAGTGTATTATCTTTCACTTGTTCTGTTATTACTGCCTTCCAGCTTCAAGTGCTACACTTTCGAAAGTACACCACCATTATCCTTTTTTATTTAGTAAAATGTGGAGTTGTTAGCGTTTTTAGGATTTTGTTGTTTTTATAACCACAAGGATTGAAACCCATCCTTACTGCCTTTTATATTGTATCTATGTCTATTTTTATCTTTAACTTACCCTCTGATAGTATGTTTCTTGTTTTGGGTAGGTCGTTAAATTATCTTTGTTACAGCCAGAAGGGCCCTTTAACTGGATCATATATCAGCGCATACTCTGTCATCATGACATACCTGCAGCAGTCTAGGACCCCTCAGGAATTCTGATTTTTAAGCTTCCAAGTTGGCAGTAAAAAACTGCCTCTGTACCACACAATGGCTTTTCAGTTTAGAAACCTCTAGGCCTCTGCAGTATCTGTTTCAGGTTTTCCATGAGATAATGACAACAGAAGCTTATGTTTCACATACGTTGATGCACATACCCTACTATGTAGAATATGTAAGTGCTCCCTTGGGTGTTGAATGTACTTCTGTCACCAATGTACAAATGAAGAAAGAAAGAAATCACTTGATATAAGTCTAGAAGTATGCATCCACTATAAAAATAGCTATATAGCCATCATTATTAACATGAATATAGAGAAGTAAAATAGATAAATTTAAAAGAAAGGAATTAGGCGTGTCTCATAATAAAAGGGATTCGATTCCTTTTATAATTACCACCCACTTCATTTTATATTTTATTTTAAATGTCTTCTTAGCTTCAGATCTAGAAAATTCTATTATGGCATCACTTGTTTGTACATCAACACTATATATCCTAAAGCAACTCAAACTTGAAAAAAGGTAATTTTGCCCATACACCTGTACCAGGGGAGGAAATGATAGAAAGGTACAGCCTCTTTCCCATTCTGAGGTTGCCAGCTTCTAAGCAGCATGTAAAAATCAGGAAAAGGTACACATCATGGTACAATGGTTCAGGCATCAGAGGAATTGGGTTTAAATTTTACCTCAGACACTTTACTCGTGCAGCTTTGAGCAAGTCACAAAAACTTCCCTGAGCTTTTGCCTTCTCATTTGCAAAATAAGGGAGTTGGACCAGATGGCTTTCCAGGTCCCATCCACTCTCATCTCTAACCCTGTAACCTAACAAGCCTCAGGCCTGAGCGATTGCACTATACTTGAAGACTGGTATATGTTGGAATTATAGACTCAAGAGTTGAAAAGGTCCTTAGTGATCACTAAATTCTAGTAATCCAGAAGTCAGACACCTCATTTTATAGATGAATAAATGACTTGACCAAGTTCCCACACCAAGATAGAGCAAAGTCAGGATACAAACTTAGATCTTCTGATTCAATTCTGCTTTTTCTACTTCACTGAGGTCCTTCAAAAACAAGAGAACTGAGAGTCAGTTAAACTTCTTTGTGAAGAAACAGTAGTTACAGAGACCTAGTGTTTCTAATACCTCTTTTTCTTTTTTTTTTTATTTTTAGTTTGCAACATTCGGTTCTACATAATTTTGAGTTCCAGATTTTCTTCCCTCCCTCCAGCCCCCTCCCCAAGAAGGCATGAAATCCCATATAACTTCCATGTATAACTTGGCATTGAATTAATTTACACACTAGTCAAGTTGTGGAGAAGAACCATGACCAATGGAATGACTCATGAGAAAGAAGAAACAGAACCAAAAAAAAAACCCACAACCCAACAACAAATACAAAAGAGAGAAAAAAAATGGGGGGGGGGGGAAGGCGAGTATGAAGTGTGCCTCGATTTGCATTCATACTTCATAGTTCTTTCTCTGGATGTAGATTGCCC
>CM053622.1:486770033-486792156 GCA_028646595.1 Phalanger gymnotis
GATGAGATCAGCCTAAATAGATGGGATTAATTCTCTGGAGATGGAAGTAGACCTCTGATGATAGGATTTGTCCTAAAGGGACCTTGTCTTTGGCAATCTGCTTAAGCATTGAACCCAAAGGTTGAGCACTTAAAACCTGAAGGTCACTCAGACTGACTGTCCCAAAGCTGATTTTGCACATAGATAAAAAGATAGAGAGTAGAAGTGGGAAAAATCTGTTAAGAAACCATTACAATGCTTTAGGTAAGTACTAATAAAGGCCTTTACTGGAGTGTTGGAAGTGGGACTTGAGAGGAGTATATGAATGGGAGATATTTTCCAAAGGTGGAATCCACAAGACTTGTGAATTGTTTGGAAATGAAAAGGAAGGGAAAGGAAAGGAGAGAATAAAAAATAGTACTAAATGTTTTAACAAGAGATACTGGGTAAATGCTCTCCTGATAGAGTGTATTCAGACAGGAGAACAATTCTAGGGGCAAAGATAATAATATCAGTTGAGGTGTCTAGAGAGAAAACTAATGCAGGCTTTTGGAAAGCTGCCTGGATCTAAGAAGTGAGCTAAACGTGTACATCTAGGAGTCATCTTCAAGGAGATGACAGCTAAATCCGTAGGAGTAAATGTAAAGAGGGGAATAAAAAGCAACAACAGCAGAATCCACAATTGAAGGAGTTGGGAAGAGGATGAGTAAACAACAAATGAGGCAAAGGAGTAATTAGAAACAGAAGAAATAGGACTGCAGTTTCTGAATCTATGTGAAAAGGGAGTAGGCTGAAAGTGGGGACGGAAAAAAATGTCAAGTGCTACAAAGAGGTCAAAGGGCATGAAAACTGAAAAGAGTCATTGGGTTTGGAAACTGGGTCTCCTGATTTCCTTGGTGACCTTGGAGCATTTTCAGTAGAGTGGTAGAGACAAAAGACAGATCGCCAGCAGTTGAGACAATGAGTGGTGAGGAGGTAAAAAAAAAATAGAATACTTTTACAAGAAGATAACATAATATACATATATATATGTACATACATATATATATATATATATATATACACACACATAAATATAGAATTCTTTTAAAGCAGTGGTATTCTGGTAAATGTTTAACAGTCTGTGGCCGTGGGGTGTGGAAAAGTACACTTCTTTTTAAGTTTTATCTGCACTAGTCACACTTTCTTTTGTCTAAAGAATCAACAAAATAATCAAGTGCTGATTAGTTGCCCTGATTTTCAATGATCATACTGAAATTTTAACAATTGGGCTCTCTGGAGACTGTTTTGAGTTGACTCCATCACAATCTAATCATCAGAGATGGTAGGAATAGACATGGGACAGTAGTCATATGGGGGTACAAGGAAGCCCTGCCTCTTTTTTAGGATTGTACATTTGAGCTAGGAACATTGCTGATGTGGTGACTAACCTATAGTCTCTGCTCCTGGGAGAGGCTGAGAATGGTGGATCACTTGATTCCAGGAATTCTAAGCTGCACTTAGCTTAAAGCCTATGGGTGTCTCCACTTAGTCTGGAGCAGAGAGTCATCAGGTTGCCTAAGGAGGGTCAAAAGCCCAGGTCAGAAACAAAGCAGATTAAAACTTCTCTATTGATTGGCATTGACTCTATTGATCAGTCAGTGACTGCTTGCTACTATGCTTCCAGCAGAGAGACTCCATCTCAAACATGAATGAAGGAATAAAAATAAAATTTAAAATATCATTAGATGGATTGTGAAGACCTGAAGATATTTGTAGACAGGTGAGAAGGAATCAGTGAAAAGACAGATTGAAGAAGCATGAAAGAGGATTTTTTTTTGTTTTAAATAGTATTTCATTTTTTCCTACAATTAAATATCAAGAAAAAATTTTAGCATTCATTTTTACAAGACCTTGAGTTTCAAATTTTTCTCCCCCCTTCTCTCCCTTCCCTCTTCTGAAAATGGTAGACAGTTTGATGAAGTTGATACATACGCTACCATGTAAAACATAGTTCCATATTCATCACAGTTGTGGAAGAAGAAATAGATCAAAAGGGGGAAAAACCTACAAGAAGGAATAAAGTAAGTGAAAAAAAATAGATTCCAATCTGCATTCAGAGTCCATTAGTTCTTTATCTGGTTATGGATAGCATTTTCCGTTGTGAGTCCTTTGTACTTGTCTTGACTCACTGGGTTGCTGAGAAAAGCTGTGTTTTTCAGTTATTCATCACCCAAGCATGCTGATACTGTGTATAGTGTTTTTCTGGTTCTGCTCATTTCACTTTGCATCAGTTTATATAAGTCTTTCCAGTTTTTTCTGAAATCTGCCTGTTCATCATTTCTTATTACCCAAGAGTATTCCACTACATTCATATGCCACGCGCTTGTTCAGCCATTCCCCAATTAATGGGCATCCCCTCAATTTCCAGTATTTTGCCACCAAAGAAGGACTGCTATAAATATTTTTTATATATGTAGGTCCTTTTCTATGTCTTTCCCCCTTTTTTATGATCTCTTGGGGATATAGTAGTTGTATTGCTGGATCAAAGGGTATATAGTTTGGTTGCCCTTTGGGCATATTTCCATATTGCTCTCCAGAATGGTTGGATCAATTCTTAATTCCACTATTAGTGCATTAGTGTCCCAATTTTCCCACAACCTCTCCAACATTTATCATTTTACTTTTTTTGTCATATTAGTCAATCTGATTGGTGTGAGGTGGTATTTCAGAGTTATTTTAATTTGCATTTCTCTAGTCAAAAGGAATTTAGAGCACTTTTTCCTTTGGTTTCTTCATCTGAAAACTGCCTGTTCATATCCTTTGACCATTTTTCAGGGGAATGGCTTGTATTCTCATGAATTTGACTTAGTTCTCTATATATTTGAGAAATGAGGCCTTTATCAGAGACACTTGTTGTAAAGATTGTTTCCCACCTTTCTGCTTTCCTTGGTTACATCAGTTTTGTTTGTATAAAAGCTTTTCAATTTAATATGATCAAAATGATCTATTCTACATTTCATAATGCTGTCTATCTCTTGTTTGGTCATGAATTCTTCTCTTCCCCTTAGATCTGACAGGTAGACTATTCCTTGCCCTTCTGATTTGATTGCTTCATTATGTATTGTTACTTTTAGCAAGATGTAGTTTCTTTCCTTATCTTTTTAAATTAGGTCTATTTTTGCTTTTATTTTAGGATCAGGATTGCTACACCTGCTTTTTTTAAACTTCGGTTGAAGCATAATAGATTCTGCTCTAGCCCCTTACCTTTACCCTGTGTGTGTCTCTCTGCTCCAAGTGTGTGTGTTTCTTTTAAGCAACATATTATAGGATTCTTGTTTTTGACCCACTCTGCTACCCACTTCCGTTTTATGGGAGAACTCATCCCCACATTCACAGTTATAAGTACTACCTGTGTATTTCCCTCCATCCTATTCTTCCTCCTATTTGTCTTCTCTCTCCTTTCACCCTTTCTCACCTCACCAGAGTTTTGCTTCTGAGTGCTGCTTCCTCTGGTCTGCCCTCTCTTCTGTTAGTCCCTCTCCCCACTACTTTTACTTAATCTCCTCCCCTCCTACTTCCCTGTCAGGTAAGATAGTTTTCTATATTCAACTGATTGTGTATATTATCCCCTTTTTCAGCCAATACTGATGAGAGTAAGGTTCAAGTAATGCCCATCACCCCCCTCTCCCATCTTCCCCTTCACTGTGGTGAGTCTTTCTCAGCTCTTTATGTAAGATAATTTACCCCATTCTACCTCTCTTTCCCTTTTGCATCCACTCTACTCTTCTTTCTCATCCCTTAATTTTTTATTCTGTCATTCCCTCAGATTCACCTTATACTCATACCCTCTGTCTATGTATATTGCTTCTATCTATACTGTTAGTGATAAAATTTTTAAGAGTTAAAAGTATCATCTTCCCAGGTAGGGATGTAAACAATTTAGCTCTATTATGTTATGTTTTCTTTTCTCTTTTTACCTGTTTATGCTTCTCTTGGGTCTTGATATTGGAGGTCAAATTTTTGGTTTAGTTCTGGTGTCTCCTTATGAAGGTTTGAAATCCTTCTATTTTGTTGAATGACCATTTTTTCCCTTGCTGTATTATGCTTAGTTTTCCCAGGTAAGTGATTCTTGTTCGTAGTCTTATCTCCTTTGCCCTCCAGAATATCATCTTCCATGACCTCTGATCCTTTAATGTTGTAGCAGTCAAGTCCTGAGTGATCCTGACTGTGACTCTCCGATATTTGAATTTTTTCTTTCTGGCCAATTGTAATATTTTTTCCTTGACCTGAGAGTTCTGAAATTTGGCTATAACATTTCTTGGGGTTGTTGTTTTGGGATTCCTTTCCTGAGGTGATTGGTGGATTTTTTCAATTCCTATTCTGCCCTCTGGTTCCAGGATATCAGGGCAATTTTCCTTGATAATTTCTTGAAAGATGCTGTCCAGGTCCTCCTTTTGATTGTGGTTTTCAGGTAATCCTATGATTCTAATATTGTCTCTCCTGGATCTATTTTCCAGGTCAGTTGTTTATTTTTCCTTGAGGTATTTTACATTTTCTTCTATTTTTTCATTTTTTTTAAACTTGTTTGATTAATTCATGATGTTTCATAGAGTCATTAGCTTCCACTTGCCCAATTCTAACTTTTAAGGTGTTGTTTTCCTGAATTAGCTTTTGCACTTTCTTTTCCATTTGGCCAATTGTACTCTAAGGTGTTTTCTTCAGCAGATTTTTGTATCTCCCATTCCGTTTGGTCAGTTCTAATTTTTAAGCAGTTTTCCAAACTGTTGAGTCTTTTTTTGTAATTGTCTTGCATCACTCTCATTTCCTTTCCCAATTTTTCTTCTAGTTTCTTAAGTGATTTTTATGACCCTTTTCAAACTCTTCTATGAGTTCTTTCTGGGCTTGATATTACTTCCTGTTTTTCTTGGGGGTTTTGCCCATGGGCAAAACATTGTCAAAACATTGTTTTCCTCTTCTGAGTTTGTGTCTTGGTCTTCCCTGTCATCGTAATAACTTTCTATGTTCAGATTCTTTTTTTGTTGGTTTTTGGTTTGTTTTCTTTTTTGCCTTTTTCCTTTCTTTTCAATTTGATCTCTGATCCCAGGGTAGAAGGAGCTTTGTCTCAGGCTTCTTGTGCCAGTGGCTGCAGGCCCTGGTTGTTTACCTGGTGCTCTGTTGAAGTTGCTTTGTGGTCACTGGGGGACCCACATGTCCGATGCTCTGTTCAGTGAGTGGGGTGAGAGTGTTTGGCACTGCTGGAGGCCCTAGGGGTCTGGCAGCTTACCTGGTGATAAGCTGAGGTCTTAGTGGTGGTGTCTGGTATGTGCTGAGTTCAGGTGGGGTTTCAATGAATTTCCTGGGGGCTGCACATGGTGGTTCTTGGAACTGGAGTCTGCCAGTTCCCCCAGCTATGCTAAGGCACCTGGAGGGTCCTGGAATTGGCATTTGCCCACTCTACCACACCGTGGCTCAGGATCTCCCACTGTTTGCTGAGGTAGGGCTTACTGGGACACTTCCTAGAATGAGCTCCCCTTTCACCCAAGTGAGTGTGACCTTTCTTGTTGATCCTCCAAGTCTCCAGGGCAAAAACACTGCCCCACCCCATCTTATTCCTGGCTCCATTTTTTCAGGATTTGTTTTGGGGCACTATTTAATGGTTGTTTAGAGGTAAATGTGGGAGAGCTACAGCAATTTACTGCTTACTACTCCATCTTGGCTTCTGGAAGATTTTGTTTTTAACAAGGTTCTAGAATAAAAGTCATGTTTCTGCCATGAAAATGGAACTTCAGGTAGAGCAGCCATTTTTAATCTGGGGTCCACAGACCTCTTAGAAATCCATGGATAGATTTCAGAGGTCCATGAATTTGACTATGAAATATATTACGTATTTATTTCAATAAAATTTGTCTCTTCTGAAATACTCTTATTTTATGTATTTAAAAACATTCTGAGAAGGAAGCTTTAGGCTTCACCAGTCTACCAGAGGGGTCTATGACTTAGAAAAAAAGGTTAAGATTCCCTGAGGCAGAATTATTAGCCTTATGCAGGATTAAAGCTATCTCTTCCTCCACAAGACTTGAGATAAGAGAGAGAGTGAAGGATGGTGCCTAGAGGTTTTGAATATCTTGATTTGAATGAAATAGGGAGAGTTTATGTCTTGTCAGTGAAGTAAGAGGCTATCATCTGATGCAAAGATGTGAGTCTGCAAATATGGTTGGGAGTTTGAGGGGAGGGTGAAAAGGGTTTGGAACAATTGCTATGGGGAGTGAGAGAGAAAATCGATAATATCATTGTAGGAAGAATGTTGAGTAGCTATGAGAACCCAGGTGAGATTATACACCATAAATTTGAAGTAATTAAATTTGCAAAATGACACTTATATCCATATAATACATTAATACAGATGCTTTCCTTTCTTTTTTTTCTCTCTCTAATGCAACTTTTGTCCTAGTTTCTTTCAGGATGAAAATTTTCAGAGTTTATCATCGTTTTCTCCTTAAATTATTTCAGCCCTGCAAGACAATATCAAATAGGTATATGAGATCCAATTCATAGTCTATCTAGATCTAAAGCCTTCCCTAATTGTAATAGCATAAAAAGTCCTAAACCTAAAATCACAAATAGGCTCAAAAATGTTGGAAAAAAAATAGATAAGTCATTTGGTAGGTGTGATTTAGCAAGTAGCTGGAATAGAGCACTGGGCCTGGAATCAGGAGAACCTAAATTCAAATCTGATCTCAGATACTCAGAAGCTGTTTGCCTCTGTTTGCTTTAATCCATGGAGAAGAAAATGGATAGATAGTGCAGTCCACAGGGTCACGAAGTATCAGACTCAACTGAACGACATATGTGATTTAAAAGGTATATTGGCCACCACCCAAAAATTTTGAAATTTCATACATTAGCACTACATTCTATATCCCTCTCCCCTCACTGGCCCCTCCCATTGACTGATCAGTTCCCCATGGAGCCTCCATTTTAAGAAAGGACTCTCAGTCCAGACATTTTCATTTCTTCATTACTCTCAGGCTCTAGCTCCTGACTCCTCCAACTTTTCAGCTTCATTTTCTGTGTTGTCTTTCTGTATTAGAATGTAAGCTCTACCAGGGCAGATAAAGTCTTGCTTTTTGCTTCTATTTGTATCCCCAGGAATTATTTACCAGAGTGCCTGGAGAGTAGTAAGTGCTTAATAAATGTTTATTGATTTGATTTGACTTGACTGACAAGCACCTTCTAATTTATGCCTGAGGCTAGAATTAATTTATTCAGATTGTTTTCTTCTTAACATCAGCCTGAGATCTATGACCACTGAAGCAAATTTTGAGAGACTAGAATCTGAATTAATCAACTGACAAGGATTGTTGTTGTAGTTCATTTGTTTCAGTCATATCTGACTCTTCTTGACCCCATTTGGGGTTTTCTTGGCAGAGAATTGGAGTGGTTTGTCCTTTCCTCTCCCATTCATTTTAGAGATGAGTAAATTGAGGCAAACAGGGTTAAGTGACTTGGTAAGGGTCACACATCTAGTAAGTGTCTAATGCCAGATTTGAACTCAGGATGATGAGTCTTCCTGACTCCAGGCCTGGTACTTTATTTACTGGGTCACCTAGCTGCCCCTACAAGAATTATTAAGCTCCTAATGTGTGCCAGGCACAGAACTAATTTCTGAGGATACAGTGACAAAAAAGAAACTATTTGTCCTGAAGAATTTACATTTTATTGGGGGAGATAACATACAACATATGTTTAAAAATGATAATCACCATTGGCATCAGGGGCATTAGGGTACTTATCTATTCTTTCTCTATAAATGGAGCTCTTTTTTTCAAATTCTCTGGCTCTTTAAACCCCCATACTAGAACCCAAGAGAGAATCCCTCAAAGCTTACGTTTGGCTCATGTCTGAGTTCTCCCTAAAAGGGGAATGAAGAAAGATACTCAGTGTGCAATACAAATTAGATATAGGACAGCTATTTATTTTTTCTTTACACTCGAAAGAAATGAGGAATGCAAAAGACAATCTCATTAGTGAAGACCTTAGCAGTAGCTTATAACAACTGTTACACTCTCCTGTGAGAGTAAGCTTTGAATGAATGAAAACATGTTTTATTAAGCATTTATTATGTGCAAAACACTATAACAAGCTCTGGGGACACAAAAAGAAAAAAGCAGGATAGCCACATAGGAATTAGTTAATTTCCAGAGGAGCTTTTTTATTTGGTGGAGATCAGGAAGTCTCCAGCGTCTACCCTCTACCCTTTCCAATCAAAAACCTTTTAGAATGAATTCTCTCCAAGATAATCTTTTGTTTCCTCTGGGTCTATGATATGAATACTTATGTGAATACAGGAAATCGTTTTTAAAAATACTCTTTACTAAACACTTATTGGGCAGCTAGATCGCACAGTGGATTCAGAGCTGGACCTGGAGTCAGAAAGACTCATCTCCCTAAGTTCAAATCTGGCCTTAGACACTTATTAGCTGTGTGACCCTAGGTAAGTCACTATTTGCCTCAGTTTTCCTCATCTATAAAATGAGCTGGAGAAGGAAATGGTGAACTACCCCTGTATCTTTGCCAAGAAATGGGGTCACGAAGAGTCAGACATGACTGAAAAAGACTGAACAACAACAAAAACACCTTTTAGTACAAGTACAGAAAAATTATATATTATTATATATTTACTTAGAATTGTGTTATAATGAACACACTGCTAGAAATTATTGTTCTAAAACTTAGATTTCTACCAAGGTAATTTATATAACCTCTTGAATGAAGTAACAAGTAAAGGAAAATAATTGGAGGAACAGAGAGGTGTTGGACATATCACTCCAAATCTTTTGCCTGGGGCACATTCAGCTGAGGGGGGAAGGGTAGAAGGACATAGGTCCTAGGAAAGCACCCTGGGACATGGCAGCCTATAGATGAGTAAGGGAGCTGGGGTAGCAGTGCGGAAGACAATTTTAGGGAGGAAGCAAGCCCCTCCACTCTGTTCCTGATGCAACTGTGGGAGAGAGTCCCTGTCACCTTGAACTATTCATGGCTCTGATGTACCCAATCCTCACCTCTTTTCTTGTCTTGGCTACTAGCTTGTCTACTAAATTTTTTTTTGAGTTGATTCAATAGTTTAAGGATATTGATAAGGTATGGACTCCATAAAATGTAAGTGACTAGGAAGATGTGGAAGGGAACTTCCAGCTGTTGTATAGGTATACCCAAAGGAGGCAGTGACCCCAAATGCTATAGTGCAGATATGGTCTTAGATTTAAGAAACATGAAAAATACTTTCAATTAACCATATATCAGATTTGTGATAATCAAGTTGTTTAACCTCTCAGGTTCCTATGCAACTTTTTAAGACTAATGACTTAATAACATAAGTAAACACTATTATTATAAACTGCACAAAAGCTTCTCTTGTGCTAAGAAAGAGGGTTTCTTCATTGGGAGTTCCTTAAACCAGTGGTTCTCTAAGTGTGGTCTGAGCACCTCTGGGGGTCCCTGAGATCCTCCCAGAGTATTCACCATTTTCATAATAATGCCAAAAGGTTATTTGCTTATTAAAATACTCACTTTCGCAACTATGTATCTGTGTAAGGCTAGATTTTCTTCATATACTTTAACCAAAACGACATATCATAACAAATTAAATGCAGAAGCAGATTTACTTAGCCAGTTGTCTTCTATTAAGCCAGACATTGGAAAATATAATTATTTTTCATAAAATATTTTATGTTAACATGTAATTTTATAATTATTTTAAAATGAGTTAAAATACATTAAAATTTCATTAATTTTAATTTTGAATACAATAAATACAGAGACAGACAGACAGACAGACAGATAGACCAACATCTCACATAAACTAAAGCTCTTGTTGGGGGGGGCAGTCTTCAATGATTTTAAGGAGTGTAAGGCCCTTGTTAAAAGAAAATCCCCCCCCCCCCAAAAAAAGAACAAAGAAAAAAAAGAAAAGAAAAATCCCAGAAAATTCTGGTTTGGGCCTTGCCCTAATCAATTAAAAGCAACTCAGGAAATAAGACTAAAGGAGTTTATCAGCATGCCAATATATCAAACAGTTGGAGTGTGGCCAGCAGCTCAAATTCCAGGTCTGAGCAAGGGGTCTACTACTCATTCAAAAGCTTACTGAAATCTTCCAGGTTATATGGTATTATGGTAATTAGGGTGGGACTTTTTTGCTGTTCTTTTCTTTTGGAATGCTAAGGCCATCAAGTGACTTTAATGAGTCTTGGCTTTGTTTGAATGGGGCAGGTAAAGTGGACCCTATTGTTTTTTGTTTTGGAGTGCTTGTCAGCACTGAGGTAATCAAGTACCTTTGATGAGTCTTGCCTTTCAAATGTAATGGCAAACAAAATGGGACTTTTTGCTGTTTTTTGTTTGAGTGCTTCTCAACACTGAGGTAATCAAGTGCCCCAGGGCCCTGAGATGTGTATATGAGATCTGAGGTTGGCTGATTTGTTTTGGGGGCTCACTCATTGAAAGAGTGTTGGTGGCAAGACTCTGGGTAGCTGTTGAAGCAGCCTCTCCCCCCTCCACTTTAAAAAACCCAGATGTTGTTGCTTCTATCTCTGGTAACCATGTATGTATTGCTATGGACAGACTGGTTTATGCTATTTATTCTGCTTATATAATTTCTGCTTGTAATTTCTGTTGGTATTCTCTGAAGTTCAGGGTGCTGGCTTTTCCCCCTGAACTAAGTGAATGGTATATGTATGTTTAATTAAAGTGAGATTGCTAACCCCTTAAAGTTACTTTCCTTAGAAAAACAGATGGAAGGACCTGTGCTAGCAGCCCTTCTGTGTGCTGGCCTTGTTGGTCTTATGCCCCCATGGTAGCTGCTAGCAACATTGTTATTACATATGGCAAGAGGAGGTTATCTCCCAGGAGATGAAGGATGCCTTTGTCCATCTCTATAAAGGGCAAGGAAATATGTTATTCTGTGACAATCACAAGGTGGAGGAGAGGATCTCTCTTAGTTATTACTCACAGGATTCTTGCAGGGTCCTCCTTAACAGGCTGATCCTCCACCTGGAAGATGGTTGTCTCTTGGAAAGCTCGTGTGGCTTCAGAAAGGGTTGAGGAATGGTTGATATGGTATTTGCTGCCTGACAACTCCAGAAGAAATGCCAGGAGCAGAACAGAGGCCTGTATACAATGTTCATTGATCTGACCAAAGCCTTTAATATTTCAGTTGTGAGGGATAGTAGAAGATCATAGCAACATTTGGTTGCCTTGAGAAGGTCATCTGTATTGTACGCCAATATCATGACGATATTTTTACACACGTTGTGGATAATGTATGATGCTTCCATGCTTTCCCAGTCACCAGTGGAGTGAAGCAGGGCTGTGCTTGTTGTCATGCTTTTTAGCATATTTTCTGCAATATTGTATTGGATGCCTTCAATAAGGATGAAAATGGTATTAAGGTCAGCTACCACACTAACTATAAATTATTTAACTTGAAACTACATGCCAATCCTAAAGTGGAGGCAGAGTTGGTATGCAGTTTTGGTTTTTTTTGGCTTGCAGAATATTGTGCACTCAATGCAGCCTTTGCAGCTGAGATGGAACAGAATATGGACCAATCCTCCGCTGCTTGTGCTAATTTTGTCCTGACAATTAACATCAAGAAAACAGGTTCTCCACCAACCAGAACCACACCATCCATATATGGAACCATCAGTTACAGCAAATGGAGAAATTTTGAATGGTGTGGATGAATTCACTTGTCAGGGATATACATAAAGATGATAAAGTTGACACATGCATTGTGCTAGCTCAGTGTTTGGGAGACTCTGAAGGAAAGTGTGGGAGAGAAGGGGTATTAGGCTGCCTACCAAACTGAAGGTCTACAGAGCCATTGTACTGACCTCACTTTTGTATGCCTGTGAAATCTGGTCAGCATGCCAGCACCATGCCAGGAAATTTAATCACTTCTATTTGGATTGTCTTAGATTCTGACAAGATAAGGTGCCAGACACTAAGGTCCTTTCTCAAGCTGAACTGTGAGCATTCAAATTCTACTTCAGAAAGTACAATACTGATGGGCTGGTCATATTGTTCAAATGCCAAACAGACATTTGCCTAAAAGACTATTTTACAGAGAACTCATGCAAGGCAAACATTCACATGGAAGTCAGAAGAAGCAATAGAAGGATACTTCTTTGGAAATGATTTCATTACATGGAAAATGCTGGGAAAGGACCATCCAGCATGGTATGACCACATTAAAGAAGGCACTGTATTCTATGAGAATTGCAATAGTTCAAAAGAAAGGCGAGATGAGCAAATTTAAAGACATCTCCACTCCAAATATTCATATGGACTATTTGCACCTGATCTGTGGTGTAGAGCGTTCTGAGCTCATATTGGTCTGATCAACCATAGTCAGACACACTGTACCTTGGCCCCAACGTAGTGATGTCATTTTAGTCCTCTTCAAGAACTGAGGAAAACAAAACAACCAACCTTGATCCTTGAAGATTAGGACCCTCTTTCTTTCTTTTTAAATTAATTAAGTAACTTAGTTTTGGTTTTCAACATTCACTTTTATGAAATTTTGAGTTCTAAATTTTCCCCTCTCCCCTCTCCCCTCTCCCCAAGATGGCATGCAATCTGTTACAGGCCATACCTGTACAATCATATCAAATATATTTCCATATTAGTCATGTTGTGAAAAAAGAATTAGAATAAAAGGGGAAAACCACGAGAAAGAAAAAACAAAAACAAACAAAAAAGAAAACTATGCTCAATTGGCATTCAGATTCCAAAGTTCTCTGGATGTGGATAGTATTTTCCATCACGTGTCTTTTGGAATTGACTTAGATCATTGCATTGCTGAGAAGAGCTAAGTCTGTAAATGTCAGTCATGGCACACTGTTGCTGTTACTGTGTACAGTGTTCTCCTGGTTCTGCTCAGTTCACTCAGCTTCAGTTCATGCAAGTCTTTACAGGTTTTTCTGAAATCTGCCTGCTCATCATTTCTTATGGAACAATAGTATTCCATTACACTCATATACCACAACTCATTCAGTCATTCCCCAATTGATGGGCATCCCCTCAATTTCCAGTCCTTTGCCACCACAAAAAGAGTTTCTATAAATATTTTTGTTCATGTGGAGGACCCTATTTCCCTCCAGATCTTACATAGCACTTTATTTTTACAACAGTAATACATTTCTCTTGTATTTAAGTGACCTGTGTTTGGCTACCCCCTACTTCTCTAAATTTAAGTTCTACGAAGGCAGGTCTTTGTCTTAATCCAAACTTTTTGCCTCACCTAATGACTGGCTCATGCTTCTTTAATGGAACTAAAGTCGATGTCATTTTCTTTTAACTCATGTATCAGTAAAAATCAAAGTGTATCAGAAAGTATCAAAAGTGTATGATCTATTACAGGCAGCTAAGAATATTGAAGATCAACCATCTAAATCACGGGTTCATGATCTGGGGGTGTCCTTGAATTTAGATGGAAAAAATACAACTTTATTTTCAGTAATGTCTAACTAAAATTTAGTATTTCCTTCAATAATGTATTTTGAAACCTTATTCTGTGAAGGAATCTATAGGATTTACCTGTTTACCAAAGAGAAAAAAAGAATTCCTGAACTAGATGTGAAGCATAGGATTACATACAAAACAAAGAGACAAAATTTACATAAAGGTCAACAGATTTGTTTCAAGTGAATAACTTCACTGTCTTTACAAACTTACCTCTTTTGGTATATCAATAGTGCACAGAATCACAAATCCAATTCAGAATAGATAAATGTTTACTTTTTGGAGATTCAAACTTCTTTGCTTTTCATTCACTTCAAGAAATACCACTAATCCCTCAATGTCCCTATCCATGACTCCCCAGAATTTCTTCTTTCCACTAGAATGAGAAGAACAGCTCCTTCACCTTTTAGCATTCCCCTCTGGGACTAAAATCTTAGCAGATCTTCAACCTGCCCGGCTCTACATTATTGGCTGGGTCAACATCAGAGTATTTCTCTAAGCCATCCAGCTGTCTATATCTCTCAGGTCATTAGTCTTTAGTTAGACACAGCTGAGTTGCTGCTACCTTGTGCCTGATTGAAAGGGTCAAACATTCTGCCATGAAATAGGAGCCCTTCTACATGAATATAGTGAATTGTTTCAAAATAGTTTTTACTTGTGATTAATTATTTCACTGGCTTCTCTTTGTACATTTAATTTATAAGCTTTGGACAGTAAGCAGTATTATATAGTCTCCCAACCATACTTTATCTCATTCACATTCTAAACTATGAGCATCTGATTTTATGGCAATTATAGCAACCTGTGCATCTTCAATGTTTACAAAGATGAATAATATAGAATCTTGAATGATATTATTAATTAGATGATAATATAAATTGAGATGAGAGTTATGTCTCTGTTATTACTCTAACTCTCCATCTTCTCTGCTAAGCATCTAACAGAAGTGTCACTTATTGCCAATTGATGTAGTGATGTAGCAATTTATCCACTAGGAAGTGGATTGAGTCCATCAACTCACTGGCATGCTATAAGCCACCAGCAATAGCTTTATTCCTCTCCCACCTATAAAACTTACTCCAAATACAAAGAAACAGTCTGGTGCAGGGGGGGAAGAGAGAGAAGACTTAGAGGCAGAAGAGGCCTAGGTTGAAATCCTTCCTTTGTCACTTATTGTCTATATGAAAAGGGGCAAGTCACATAAACTTTGAGCCTCAGTTTTCTCAGTTTTCTCATCTGTAATAGGGGATAATAATAGCACTTACTGCAGCAGAGTTCTGAGAGTCAAATATAAAGTATTTCAGAAACACTAAAGAGCTATATAATTGTTAGTTATTATTGAGGCTATAGCTTTATTCATTCCCATTAAGTGGGGAGGAGTGGAGAATAGAGGAATCTTTGTTATTTGGTGAAATGTGCCAAGTCCAGAAACATTATCTGCTAGATTCCAATGCAGATGTAACTGTCCCTACAGCCTCCTGACATCATTGCCAGAATACATTCACTGATTGGTTGGGCCTGGGCTGTGTTAGAAACTACCTTCCCTGGGTTGTCATTGTCTACCCTAAAATGTGGTGGTACCCATGACTGAACATTATATACTTCTCTATAGAGGCAGCATAGTACATTTGGGTAGAATTGGCAAGGAAGATCTGGTTCGAAATCTTGCCTCTGACAAGTCTATGTGATCCTAGAGAAATCACTTAACCTCTCAGTCTTCTAGGAAACTCAGACTCCAATAGGGGTTCTTCACCTTTTTTTGTGTGTGTGTCATAGACATCTGTGGTAGTCCCATGAAGCCTGTGAACTCCTCATGATAATGTCTTGAAACACATAAAATTAAATAATAAGATTACGAAGGAAACCAATTTTATTATCACACACACACACACACATATATGTATATATACCTTCATACCTATATAATACACATCTATCTGTTTGTCTGTCTACCTAGTTAGGTATCTGACATCTTGTATGATGGTAGCCAGAACCTGGGAATGTGACCTATGACTCCATAGAAAATGTAAACCACTTTGAATAAATGTAAACAGCAAAAGAAGCTCCTATGACCCTGGGCTATACCTGGCACTTTGCCTTCTTTGTTCTGTTTCTATATAATATCTGGCCTGACCTTGGTATAGGGAACCATGATGTTACTTTATCCTGCCCCCACCCAGGACAATTGAGTAAACTTTCCCAATTAACCTAACTAACCATAATAAAACCTATTAATTACCAAGTTGGTGTGGACTCCTCTTTCTCTGGTATCTCAGTATTCTCTCAGAGGGTATGCCATACTACAATTGGCATAATAATGGAGGAACAGATCTGCCCCCTTCCACATCTATCCATACATCTATCTCTAATCTCTTTTCTGAATATTTTTCCTGTGTTACATCAATCTCTTGAACATCTCCACCAGCATTTCACACTAAAACTCTCCAAAATGAAATTCATTATATTTTCCCCCAAATCCATTCCTACTTCAATCAGTTATAACTCTGGACCTGTGTATAAAAACAGAAGCTAGTTCAGCAGTAGGTCAATCTAAAAGTGGATTTCTCAGTTCAAGAATGAAGGATTCAGAGGTAGAACTCAGTGCCAGAGAGGGAAATCACTCTTCAGAAAAGCAGAGAGTTTTTCTCTTTCTCCACTCCCTCTTCCTTTTACCCCTTACTGCCAATTAAACACATCATTGGAGAGACTGAACCAGTAGGAGACAATGCAGATAGATCAGATCAAAGAAAATGAAACAGTAAGAGACAATACATTAAGTACGTTAGACCAATGAGGAGGGAGCCTCAAGGAGAATGATTCCTTGTACCAGAGAAAAATACTGGCTATGGACTTAAGAACACCGAGGCCATTAAAAAACGGACCTGCATATGCCCTAAATGTGTACCTCACTACTATTCTACTCTAAGTGTGAGCCCACCCATCACATGCACCCATGTGTATTTGTGGGAAAGTATGTTCGAGATCTTAGGGGAATGTTTGCTACCAACTATTCTTACTCTATATTTAAAAAATTGTTTAAAAACTAATTAAATATGACTGTCTGTTAATGAGAAGGCTGTTGGGAGCTCAAGAGTGCCGGTAATAGAAATATTTTCTCTGTGATTTTTTTATTGATTGTTTTTGTTTTGGTTATTACATGGTCTATTATGTTTATAATTTTCCTAATATTGAACCAACCCTGCATTCCTAGCATAAATCTGAATTGGTCATTATGTATAATCTTTTTAATATGTTGTTGAAATGTATTGCTAATATTTTATTCAAGATTTTTGCTTCCATATACATTAGAGATAATTGGTCTAAAGTTTTCTTTCTCTGCTTTGTGTCTCCTTGATTATGGTATCCAGACCATTTTATTAATAGCAGGATTTTGCTAGTATTCTTTCATTCTCCATTTCCCCCAATAGTTTTTATAATTATAATTATTATTATTGTTAGAATTAACCATTCGCTGGGTGTATTTGATACAATTCAGTAGCCCTGTTTCTTTTTTCTTTAGAGTTCATTTACAACTTGCTTAACTTTCATCTGAGGTTGGGTTAGGTAAATTCTCTTTTTCTTGTTCTTTTAACACAGGCATTAAAAAAATCATCTATTTTATTTATCAGTTTAATTAACATAATTAGATTAAATAATTTCTAAAAATTTTCTTTATTTCTTCTTCATTTGTCGAAAATTTCCATTAAATTTAATTAAGTTTTACTTTTTATCTCCTAAAATCACTGGGGTGACTTGCTTTATATTATTCCTGACTTTATATTCTTGCTTTGGATTGATTGGTATCCCTAATCATATCTCTGTTTACAGATATTGGAGCTCTCTCTGTATATATCTGACACATCTGCACCACAGGAAGTACATAAATGAAGATTTGCCATACCATCTTTAAACTCTTGCAGACTGCTGTTTTAGAAAGAGAGGAATGTTAATTTAAACTTATTCACAAAGTGCCATGTTAGTAGAATTTATTATCTACCACATGCAGGGCACTATGCTAGCATTGGTGGGATACATAGTATAGGAAATAGTCTAGCTTTGCCATGAAAGAGCACAGAGTCTAATTGGAAAGTCTAAACATAGACACATAAAATAGTAGTCTGACTATGGTGCTCACACTTTGACAAATCATTGACTTATTATTAGGTGGACAAGTCATACATTCATATTACAATGCTACATAGCACCTAGTGCATATTAGTTCGAAAGCTCCCTGAGGACTAGGGCATTGCTAATTCAGTGTTTTTCCCTCTCATGCTCCTTGAGTACCTAACATATAACATTATGTGTGAATATCTCATGCCCTATGTTTGTTGAATAAATGAACTACCTATCACTATTCGAAAATTTGAAATTTTAAGTAAACACTTAATACTACAAAAGTGGGCAGAGAAAATAAAATAGTAAAATCTAGAGCTAATCATGGTGGGAAAAAATCTCCAGAAGGTAAATTTTGTGCAGGTCTCAAAGGAAAAGATATAAAGTATTATAAGCAGGGTAGAAGACATGAAAAACAGCACAAAACTTAAAGCAAAATGAAACACCTGTTTCTCTCTCTCTCTCTCTCTCTCTCTCTCTCTCTCTCTCTCTCTCTCTCTCTCTCTCTCTCTCTCTCTGTATTTGAGATAATGGTACAGAGTCTTGGTACATGTCTTTTGTACTGAAGAAGATGAGTTAGGGAGTTACAAGGGATGAGGTTGGGAAGTCAGGAGGAGGAATGGAATTGATGGAAAGCCTCAGATTCTAGTACATGAGAGCACTTAATGAATACTATTTGTCAATGGTAAGAATGCTATTCTTTAGAGAGTCTGAGCCTAGAAATATTTTCTAGGGAGGTCATAGATGAATTTTCAGACTCCATAGAGTAGTGGATGCAAAATGTCTGCCCAGATTCCAGACTTTCTCTGCTCATGCAATTCAGAAGCATGAGGATGTGCATTAGTTGATAAAAACACCAGGGAATACGTAGTTTTTATACATGCATAGCAATTATATGCAAAGTACTTAACATTGGCACACGTTCATGTTTTTATGAAGCAGGTTTGGAATACAGAAGAACAAAAGAGCCACTTTGTACACAAATAATTTGTGGAATTCAAATAGCTAAGTCCCTAAGTACTATCAGAATTCTCAAACAAATTTCAAGGAATGAACTTTTCTCAATATAGCTATAATTAAATTGTCTAGAAAGGATGCGTATGTGTGTATTTTAACAAAGACAAATTTCAGAAATGTAGTTCTGTGTTAAAAGACCTAATTGGAAGTGAGTTTCCTTGGGTCGTGGCTATTTTTTGGGAGGAGGCTTTCTTTGCGCCCCAGTTGTCAGCACATAATAGGTGCTTAATACATGCTTGTTGATGACTTAGTTGCCAAGTGTAAACAAGTCAAGTGAATAAATATATTTATGCGTGCTTCTTAAAGTTAAACTCGTTTCTTCCCGATAGGTGAAAATTGCCTTCCTTCACTTCCTTTCCTCAGATAGTATGGCATAATGGAGTTAACTGTTCTCAGAATCAGAAACCCGAGGTTCGAGTTTCACACCTGATACACAATGGTTGTGTGACTGGATGAGACATTTAACCTCAGTGTTCCTTGGCAACTTTCTAGGATCGTAAATTGCACAGCAGATGCCTGTGTCCATAGGTGGAAGAAACTCTTCATTTGAAGTTCCCTACACTGATGGAATCACAAATCTGGACCAGAAGTATAGATATGTAATCTGTGAATATGCATATGAATATCTACACACAGTTGAACATATGCATATTTAAATTCTTGGTTTTTTGAGGGGGAGGGGGAAGAGAAATTGCTTTTCCATTGAGATAGGCATGATGCTAGTCCTTTATATCCAAGAGGATATAATGATCAAATGAAGCATGGGTAGTAAAGTGTAATGGGAAAAGCAGTGCGTATGCATGCAGGAGAGATGGGTTCAAATTTTCCTTGCCCATTCCTTATTTGTGCCTTTCTGCTTCTCATTTGTCTACCTCACTTGTGTACAAAGCCTTTTCTACTTGTGTGTGTTCTGACTCTAGGGACCTACCTACTTCCAATTCATAATTCTAGTTCAGTAGGCTTGCCTCAGTTTGTCAACGATAGATCCTTCCCACATAGGGAGGTATAGAGTGGATAGACTGCAAAAACTGAAATCTGGAAGACCTGAGTTCAAATCCAGCCTTATACACTTATTAGCTCTGTGACTCTGAGCAAGTTATTTAACCTATTTGTTCCAGTTTCCTGATCGGTAAAATAAGGATAATAATAGCCCCTACCTCCCTGGTTGTTGCAAGGATAAAATAAGATATTTGTCTAAGTGTTTTGCAAACTTTAAAATGCTATTTAAATGTCATTATTGTGGTGATAATTATATGTTATTATATATGTATGTATATATATGTATATATAATAACATATAAATATATGTTATTATTGTTGTCCTCTCCTCCCCCTGCCACATTCTCTAGAATGACATAGGTTATCTGTCTAGGACAGTCATCCATTCCTTTAACAATTTTCATTGAGTAACTAATATGTGTAAGGCATCATGGCAGGCATAGTCCTTTCCTTCATGTGGCTGGTAGTCTCACATGGGAGGTAAATATACAGAAATGTAAGTGTAGAATGTAAAAGAGCAATAAGAGAAATAAACTCCAAGAATTCAAAATTAACCTTTGCTCCCTTTGGTTATGTGGCAGTATCCTGATAGGTCTACTGTGGTTCTTGTTAAATGTTCACTTAACATCAGAGGTATAGTTAAAAGGAATTTTTTTACAATAAAGATGAAAGTTAAGTAAAGAACTATTATTTCATGAGCACCCAATGGAAGAGTGACATCCCACTGGGTAATTGGCAAAGGACAGAAAATAACATCTATAACCTTAGAAAACAAAGGGCACAAAACAGCGATGAAATTTCCTCTTGACGTTAAGTTACAGATCTTACAGGAAGAGAAAGCTAAACTTATTTCTGTTAATGCTTGGGAAAACATTCTAAATAGTGCTCTGTAATCAGTTATATAAAACACATTACATGCAAAATAGTGTGACAGGCTGATTAATGCCATAGCTTACAAATAATTTGTTAAGTGGTTGGGGGTAATTATTTTGTCCTAAAACCTCTTTCTCATAATATTTAAATGTTAAAATATTCATCTAATTAGTGAAAGTTAATTTTGGAGATGTAGATTTTATAAACACACAGCTGCTTTTTGTGAGCTGAGAAAGAATGGTAAACCATATGCAACATAGTACCAAATAATCTTCACAGATCTTTAGATAAGGAGATCTAACACAGGTAACTCTTGCTTGGTACAGGATTCTACTCATGTAGCTAAGAAAGTATAAAAATGCTTGTAGGGTATGGATAAGAGAATTAAATGCATAAAATTTTATATCTACTGACAAAGGCTTATTTCCCCTTATAATGAACATTAGCATTATTATTATTACAAGTGGGACCATTCTCCACCAGGAACATAATTTGGATGTTTTATTGCAAACTAATGGAACTATGTGATACAAAATAGATATAAAATTTTACTTCACATGCTTTTTTTTAGGAATCCATAATATTTGTGGAGCCAGCTCTATTTGCATTCAAGGCAATGGTTCAGTTCATAGAAAAGTTTCAAAATAATTTTAAGATAATTCTTTCTGATTGAAAACTGACAGGAGAAAGTTAGTTCTTTAGTCTTTCATAAAATAAAGGCATGGATTTGGTCTATCAGAATTTCCTGAGCTTTGTTTTGAGGCATTCCGTAGAGTGAAGAGAGATTCTGTGACAATTTTGATGCTAGCCATGTATTCTTTTTAAAATACTAGATATTCCATATGCCTAGATTAATTCAAACTTCATTTATGGGTTCTCTCAATCTATTTCAGGCTCTGAATTGCATGACCCAATTAGTTTGGGAAATGATGGTCTGTGTGGTGGCAAGGCATCTGTGAATTTGGTGGGAAGAAAAGGCAGTCAAACCAGAGCTTGTCACTATTGACAAAACAACTCTTGGATTCCTTTTTTACTTTTTAAGTTGGTGTTATGTCAGCAGAATTAGTCTAGAAAATTGGAAACATTTCAACAGTGGTTTGTAGCTAAAATTCATGAATTCAATCCCTATCTTCCTTCAAGTCTCAGCTAAAATTTCACCGTCTGCAAGAAGCCCATTCACATTCTGCGTTCCCCCTCAGTGCTAGTGCTTTCTAAGATCATTTCTTATAATATCCCATTTATATCTTGTTTTATGTGGTTGTTTACATTTCATCTACCCTATTAGATAATGACCTCCTTAAGGGCAAGGATTGTTTTTGATTTTCTTTGTAACTTCTGTTGTTTGGAAAAACAAACCCAAAATGAGAAATGGCTTAAAAAAGAAATTTATTAGGTCATTTGGTAGAGAGGGAGAGCCAGAAAGAAGGGGTAGTTCCCTCCACAAGTCTTTGTGAGGTTACTGTAGTAGGAAGGCCGAATTTATGATCTCAAAAAGGATCATATAAATATCAGAATGGTTCGAAATCGATGGGTATACAGAATTCTCCAAGCAGAAGGCATCCAAAAATTTATTCAGGGCCCAGAGCAACAAATTAGCGAACCAACCTCCCCATTCCAGTATTGTGAACACAAGCCTCCA
>CM053622.1:486809369-486874378 GCA_028646595.1 Phalanger gymnotis
GGTCTGCTGCCCCGTGCCGCGCCGCCTCGCGCACTGGGCTCTGCTTGGCTCAGCTCCGCTCCCCTCGGCTGGGGGCTGGGAGTTCTGTTCGGGACAGACCTTACCCCGAGACCATCCAGGCTGACCTGGGCTGGAGTCCTGCTTCCCTCTGAACCTTTGTGGGTTCTGTAGTTCTAGAATTGGTTCAGAGCCATTTTTTCATAGGTTTTTGGAGGGACTTGGTGGGGAGCTCACGCCAGTTACTGCTTTCCAGTCGCCATCTTGGCTCCGCCCCCCACAAAACACTTTTTCACACAACTAAAATCAGATGTAAATGATTAAAGAAATATTCATTGCTCATGAGGAGGGAGCCAAATAATAAAAATGACAATTTTACTTAAATTAATTTACTTATTCAGTGCCGTACAAATCAAATTACCAAAACTTTATTTTATAGAGCTAGAAAAAAGAATAACAAAATTCATCTGGAAGAAAAAAAGGTCCAGAATATCAAGGAAACTAATGGAAAAAAATGTGAAGGAAGGTGGTTTAGCAGTATCAGATCTCAAAACACATTACAAAATGGTATTCTTCAAAACAATCTGCTACTGGCTAAGAAATAGATTAGTGAATCAGTGGAATAGGTTAAGTATACCATACACACTAATAAATGACTATAATGATCTAATGCTTGACAAACCCAAAGATCCAAGATTTTGGGGACAAGAATTCGCTCTCTGACTGTTGGGAGAACTGGAAAGTAGTTTGACAGAAACTAGGTATAGACCACTGTCTCACACCATATACTAAGATAAGGTCAAAATGGGCATATGATTTAGATGTAAAAGGTGATATTCTGAGCAAATTAGGGGAGCATACAATATTTTACCTGTCAGTTTTATGGATAAGGGAAAGATTTACGACCAAATAAGAGATAGAGGGCTTTGTGGGATATAAAGTGGACAATTTTGATTATGTGAAATTAAAAAGTTTTTGACAAAAAACCAATGCAGCCAAGATTAAAGGGAAAGCAGAAAGCTAGGAAGAAATTCTCTTTTACAAGTTTCTTTGATGAAAGCCTCATTTTTTCAAATATACAGAGAACTGAACACATTTACAAGGAAGCAAGTCATTCCCCAATTGATAGTCAAAGGATATGAACAGGTAGCTTTTATAAGAAGAAATCAAAGCTATCTATAATTATATGAAAGAAATGCTCTAAATAATTATTAGTTGGAGAAATGCAAATTAAAACAACTCCGAGGTACCACTTTATACCTATCAGATTGACTAACATGACAGAAAAAATGAAAAATTGGAGAGTATGTGGATAAAAGGGACACTAACGTTCTGTTGGTGGAGTTGTAAACTGACCCAACCATTCGGGGGTACAATTTGGAACTATGCCCAAAGGGTTATAAAACTCTGTATACCCTTGGACCCAGTAATACCACTCCTATGTTTATACCCAAAGGAGATAAAAGATAAAGGGAAAGGACCTATATGCCCAAAACTATGGGCAAGTAATATGATCTCTCTGAGATTCAGTTTTCTCATCTCTAAAATATTGATATTAAGACCAGTAACACTTACCTTGGAGGACTATAATCAAAACAGTCATTTATTAAACACCTCCAAATGCCAGTGATATGGTATTGATTGATATGAAAACCTTATTGTGCCATAGAATCATGGTTATTATTGCCATACTTGGCTATTTGCAGCCCAATTTGGTAGTTGGTAGGAAAAAAAAAATGCAAGAACAGATAGAGACAAATAGCATCCATGAAGGAAGAATTCAGTATAATACCGTTCTTGAAATACAGACATTTAACAGCTGATAAATTATAGCTTCTTATCATATCTAAGAAAGTGACAAAAATGAAAATTTTATTTTTAATTATAGTAGATTATAAATATAAGACTTTCAGAAGAGTGAAAGGCAACCGTGTTAATTATTCTTTATTAATAATCACCTAAAACATCAAAATATCATAGCAGTCCTTTTTATAGTAGCAAAGACCTGGAAACAAAGTAGATGCCCATTTATTGGGGAATGGCTCAAGAATTTCTGGTATATAAATGTAAGGGAATGTTACTGTAAGGTAAGAAAGAGTGAATATGAAGAATACAGTGAATCATAGGAAAAATATGGATTGATGTAGGAACCAGCACACATATGTTTGTACATGTGTATGTATGTATGTAGGTGTGTGTGTGTGTGTGTGTGTGTGTGTATACACCAAGATTGACCTTAAAGAAGACATGCACCTTGTTTGGTACATCAGGAAAGTGAAGGGGAGAGTTAGGGGAATGGCAAGAAGTCCAGTTTAGTTGGATTGTAAGGCAAATAAAAGAATAAAATGATTTTGTTTTGGTCAAAATGGGTGTTTGAACAGGAGGTAGACCTCCTAGCTCTCATATATCTAATCCAGCAAAACCCTGAGGTTCACTGACTAATGACCAAGAAATCTAATGAGATAAAAGGCAACGCCATAAGCAAATTAGAAGAGCAAGACCTATGTGGAGGGGAAGAATTCATGACCAAATAAGAGAGAGAGAGAACATTATAAAATGTAAAACAAATAATTTTGATTATATTAAAATAAAAACTTTTGTACAGACAAAACCAATGCAACCAAAATTAGAAGGAAAGCAGAAAGCTGGAAAATAATCTTTAAAGCAGGTATCTCTGATAAAGGCCTCATTTCTCAAGAATATAGAAAATGGAGTTAAATTTATAAGAATACAAACCATTTCCCAATTGATAAATAGTCAGAGGATATGAACAGGCAGTTTTTAGATGAAGAAATCAAGGCTATCTATGGCATATTAAGAAGTGCTGTAAGTCACTTTTGAACAGAGAAATGCAAATAAAACAACTAATATGACAAGAAAAAAAGAAAATGATAAATTTAGAGAGGATGTGGGAAAATTGGGACACTAATGCATTGTTGGTGGAATTGTGAACTGATCCAACCATTCTGGAGAGCAATTTGGAAATATGCCCAAAGGGCAACCAAACTGTGCACACCCTTTGATCCAGCAATATCACTACTAGGTCTATATTCCAAAAGATCATAAAAAAGAGAAAAGGACCTGCATACGCAAAAATATTTATAGTAGTCCTATTCATGGTGGCAAAGAATTGGAAACCGAGGGGATTCCCAACAGTTGGGGAATGGCTGAACAAGCCGTGGCATATGAATGCAATGGAATACTATTGGGCAATAAGAAATGATGAAGAGGCAGATTTCAGAAAAACCTAGAAAGATTTGTGTGAACTGATGCAAAGTGAAATGAGCAGAACCAAGAGCAACATTGCATGATGATCCCCTATGAATGACTCAGTTCTTCTTAGCAACACAAATGAGCCAAGACAAGTACAAAAGACTCATGAAGGAAAGTGCTAAACATATCCAGATAAAGAACCAATGGACTGATCTGAATAGAGATCAAAGCATACTTTTTTCACTTACCTTATTCTTTTTCATTTTCCTTTTGATCTTTTTCTTCTTTCACAATTGTCACTAATTTAGAAATATGTCTTACATAAAAGCACATGTATAACCTATATCAAATTGCTTACCATTTTTGGAAGAGGGGAGGGGAAGGAGGGAGGGACAAAAATTTGGAACTCAAAATCTTGTAAAAATGAATGCCAAAAATTGTCTTGACAATTGGGAAAAAAATAAAATACTATTAAAAAAAGAAATCTAATGAGATACCACATTAAATGGAACTTCTTCCATCCCAAAACTGTACCAAAACTTAACCAAAAGATTGTACACTACAGGGAAAGGGGTAGCTCCAGCAAAGTCAGCCAGAGACAGGACACCATGAACCCTATAAAGCTCTGTATCCAGAGGCAGAGAATGAAGGACCAACTGAGGAACTCTCAGGGTGGTCAGAAGCCAGAGGGTAGGATCTTGGAAGCCTCAGGAAAGCAGCAAGAAGTGGCCAGTGACAAGTACCTACAAGATATGTTAGCCTTAAAGCCTCGGAACAGAAGAGGTGAGGCCCAGGGACCTTTAGATCCCTAATGCTCTATATTGACACACACAAAAAGAAAATTCAAGAACTTGAATTTAAGGGGTGACTTGGATGGCCTTAGTAGGGAAAAATCTGAACAAACTATAGCATGGGGATGTAATAGAATATTATTGTGTCATAAGAAATGATAAAAGACACTCAGAGAATCCTGAAGGGCAATGCAGAGTGCTGTAAGCAGAAACAGGAGATTAATTTTGATGAGGACAGTAATCTAAAAAATCAAAGGACACAATATAAAAATTTAAGAACTCCGATCAATGCAATGACCAACCAGAGGTTTCCTGAGGATCTATAATGAAATGGACTAAGGAAGGTTGAACACACTTCCTGATAGAGAAATGATATACACAAGGTACAGAAAGCAGAGAATTTTGGACTCCTGATA
This sequence comes from Phalanger gymnotis, assembly GCA_028646595.1. NCBI lineage: Eukaryota > Metazoa > Chordata > Mammalia > Diprotodontia > Phalangeridae > Phalanger > Phalanger gymnotis. The sequence continues at coordinate 486,813,787 of CM053622.1, forward strand.
AGTAGATAAGAGTTTGCACATAGATGAACTTGCTTAATTTTACTTATTTTTGGTATTTTTTTTTCCTATTTTTCTCAGTTTTTAAATGTAAAAGTGTTGGGTGGGGGTGGTTAGTAATATCAACACCAACAAAAAGAGTCATTGAAATTTCTATAAGGGCACAGAATAGAACAATGGAAGGAAGTTTAGGAGAAAGCAGAGATGAGCAGAACAGTTTTGAAAATAGCACATGGAATTTATTATATAGTTAAAAGTAGCATGACATGGAGAATCATAATTTTATATAGAATTGTATCTGTGTTCTGCTGGAATTTTTTTTTTTAGTGTTCAGTTTAAACATAAAAATTTTAAAGAAATGCAAAGGTGGGGTGTGTTGTGGGGCTGTCAGTATCTTTTGATGTACTTTTTATTTTGCTGAGCTGGTTCCTTTCCCCCAACCCTACCTAACTCTTTTTTTTTTTTTTTTTTATTGCAATGGCTGGCTATCTGCATGGGGAGAGGATAGAGATATATTTAGAAATGGAGGTGATAGAAAAACAAAATATATAAAAACCGAAAATCTTATATATCCTGAAGACCTATAGGAATGGAGATTTCATTCATTCCTTAGGCATTCCATTCCACTTATCAATTGTCTTAATATTAATTACCTTAATATAAAATAAAGAAGCACCAGAATACAACAGTGCAACTTGAAAGGTTTGTGAAATTGGTTCTTTCTAGACTACATATAATTTCATTTCAAAAATTAAAGCATTTAATTTTCTTGAAACATCTGTATCAGTGCCAGTACTCTGACACTTATTTGCCATGACAACAGGTTTTACTTTTACTCATATCAATAGGAAATACTTTCAGAAGGTAACTATGTTTCCTCAAACCAAACTTGTTCTTTCATTTTTGTCTTGGGTTCTTTTTTTCCTCACATACCCTCATAGTTTTTTTTTTTTTTTAGTATTTCTTTGATTTTCTTTCAGTATTTCTTTAATTTTTTGTCACATTTTCTTGGTTTCATATATTGGTTTCATTATATCTGGAAATGACTGTGATATAGAAACGAAAGGCATCAATAAAACTAAAAAAAATAGGGGGCTAGATTAAATGTTCTCCAATGTTCATACAACTCCAACAATCTGTGATTGTATGAGCCCAGATATATCATCCTTGGGTTATCTTTGATTTTTTAAACTCCCTTACTTTTGATATTAATCACTGAGTTCTATTAATCGATTGATCAATCAACAAGTTATTATGTTATGCAATTTACAATTATTACATGCTTATTATATTCCAGGACTATGCTAGGGAATGAGGATACAAATAAAATGAAAAAAAAACCCAGTTCCTGCTATCAAGCACCTTACAATCTAATGGGAAGACAAGTACATATGTAAAGATATACAGAAAAAGTATTGAGGATATATACAAATACATGGAAAATAGCTAAATATAAGCTGGTTTGAGAGGGGATATACTAGCAGTTCTGGGACTCAGGAAAGGCTTCATATAGAAGGTGGTGCTAGAGCTGCTTTATGAAAGAAGAGAGGAGTTTTATATTTTAGAAAAGGTTTGATTTATCAATGCTAGAGCAGCCATGACAAATGTGGAGACATTTTCAAAATCATATCTTGTCTTGGATTTTGGTCACATATTTCTTTTATTAACTCTATTAGGGTATGGTAAAGAACATAGCAAACTTTCTTGTTCTATTATAAAAAATAATCATTAATAAACCGATTTCATACTCTAAGCAGTTTCCAAATCCTTTATTCATAGTTTGGGGCATCAAATGCAGTGTTGCTATTTGAAGGTTCCAATCATTTGCTACCTGCCCAAATAACTTTGGGCTAAGAAGACGTTAGTGTTGCAGATTAGGGGATAGGGGGAAGAGAAGTGATTTCAGGATCAAACTCTGATATTCTACTTACTGTGTCCTGTGTATACTGAAGACAACCAATGCTTTTTTTGTGGTTGCATTTTTGTGGCATTTTGTGGCATTTTGTGCATTTTGTGATCATGCATATGTAACTGTTCTGACACTAGGCTTCCTCAGAATTTCTGGTTTGGATCCACTGAAACTGTATTGAGCTTGTTTTCCACTTTTGGTTAATGATAGTATTTAATATAACTAAGGTTTATAAAGCATTTTATGATTATTATCTCAGTTTATCCTCACAACAACACTAGGTGGCAAGTGTTATTCTTATTCTATAAATGAGGAAACTAAAGGAGACAGAGGTTAACTTAGTTGGGTAGAGTCACACAGCAATTAAATGCCTGCAGCTGGATTTGAGTTAAGTTCATTTTGATTTCAATCCCATTACTCTATCTACTGTGCTGCCTGGGTGCCCTTAGTTCACTGTCAGTTGATTGCTAGATTTCATGCCATCCGTGGGTGTTTCATTGCTCTCTTTTGTGGTATTTTTAATTTTATGGTATTTATGGACAGATTTTACTTGAAGAGAACACGCAAAAGTTATAGTTCTGAAAGAGCTCACTTCAATGACCATTAGAGATATTGCCAGATGTTTTAGCGTAGGGAAGTCAAGTGTTTCAAGCCCACAACGAAATAGGATCAGTTGCATCAAATTGTAAGAGAAAGTGTGGATGAGACTGGAAAAAAAAAACCCAAATGATTCCAAGAACTGACATAAGATTGAGGCAAAGCATCTTAATAATCCTCATAAAATAAGCAGAGATCTGCTGAGGGACCTGATGACTGGATATACTATAGTTGGAAAAACAATGAGAAGACCAACTTAAAAGCAGCAACAACAAAACTAACTGCTAATAAAGAAAGCAACTTTCATGGGCAACACAAAGATTAGAGTACTAAAAATTGGAAAAATGTAATTTTCACTACTAATAGTTTTTCGCTCAAGGCTATACCAAAACTATTGTCAGAAGACCAAGTGACTGAAATCTGGATATCTTTGTCAGACCAAAACATTGACCTAACCATGTTTTGGGGATTTTTTTTTTTTACCTATAATGAGCTTAAAAATCTTGTCCCCATTGAGGGAATGATGAACTCTGATAAATATATTGATAGAATGAATAGGAGAATTTAAAAAATATTATAGACTTTCCCAAATGGAGATAGAATACTGAAAATCATGCTACACATCATGAGAAATTAATAAATTTATGCAAGAGACAGAGATAAACATTCTTCAATGGCTTAGGAACTTTCCTGATTTAAACCTCTCTGGAAATCAATGGGCTATAATCAAGACTAGATTTGGAAAAATTGACTATTTGTTGAAGGTATGCTTCATATTCAATGTGACCAAAGTGTGATTTAATGGTGAAGAATGAAAGACTATATGTCAAAATCTTTTGAACTCATTGCCAAATTATCTAAAACAAATGATGGCTGGAAAGAGAGGACATTACATAATTTTTAAAAATTATTTTTAAATATAAAATGTTATAAGGTTTATCAAATGAGACAACATGTAAAGTGATTTACAACCTTTAAACCACTATGTACATGATATTTATTGAATGTCAATAAATGTAATTATTTTCCTTTGTTTCAAGTAACTCATATACTTTTGTATTCTTTTTAATACTCCTCTCTCATGCCTACAAAAAGTTAAATGCTCTAGAATTCACTCTGTAGCACGTATATAGGTAAGTATATATAAAGATACAATATATGCAATGTATTTATAGGTAATATCTAATACACACATGGATATATGCATGCACATGTATGCATATAGGTATGTACACGTGTATGTATATGTGTACACATGTGTGTATATATGTTTACACATGCACTAACTTGTAGAGAAATTATGATATAATTTAGGAGAGTGAACACTAACCTTAAGAACATCAAATCCTGAAGTATTGAAATAATGTATGCTATTATCCAGTGCAACACAAATCCATTTCAGTGACTTGAGACTTTGTGATGTAGTAGAAAGAATACTGTATGCATAATTTGAATACCTGGGTTGGAATCTTGCTTCTATTACTTATTGTATGACTTTTGGCAGTTACTTTAGTCAACATCTTGATTTATCTATAAAATGAGAATTAAATAATAGTACCTTAAAATACTTGCCTGATTTAGTTGTTGTGAGGAACAAATGAGATTGCATATATATATGTGTATATGTATATGTATATGTATATTACACATACAATATTTCGTAACCATAAAACATAATGTTTTTCTTTTTAGGCTATGATGTCATTGCATAAGGAACTTCCTGTATGGAGGGCTCCCTCCATTAATGCATATTAGAGACTTATCTCTGACCTTTAAAGTAAAGATTGTTTCATTCTTTATAATTATAGTCCCAATACTTAGCATGACGCTATAATACCAATTAAGTTGGGTGTCTTTGATTGTCTTACCAGGTGCTAAACCCCAGGCCCAAACCCCTAGTTACTAGGTGCTAAGCCTATGTGGGTGTGAAGCCCTCAGGGTCCTAAGGGGAGTTGCTAAGACCAGAGCCAATAGTAGGAGCCCAAGTTCCAGTCCCTCAGATGACATTTGATGATGGCTAAACAGTGTATAAAAAGAGAGAGCAGAGCTGTTTGCAGGGGGCTCTCACTCTTGGTAGTGTGCTGATGTGGAGACTCTGGGCAGCTGTAGTTAAGAGCCCTCCAGCTTGTAAACCTGGATGTTAGAACTTTGTTAAACCCTGGCAACTATGCACTGAGATTTGAATCAGACAAGGTCTGTCTGTGGATGTTTGTAATTTGTGTGTATTTGCTCTGAAGTTCCTGGTGCTGGCTGTTTTCCCTGAACTAAGTGAATGATATTTTCGTGTTTGATCAAATTGAGACTGTTAACCCCTTAACGTTATTTTTCTTAGTAAAGCAGATGAAAAGAACCTGTGTTGGCAGCCTTCTGTGTGCTAGTTGTTGGTTTTACACAGCCACAGCAGCTGCTAGCAGATTGTTCTACAAATTGTTGCAACAGATGCCTAACACTTAGTAGGCACTTAATAAATGCTTATTGATTTATTGTGTGAGGGCACTGAAGGGTTGCCCAAGGTCACATAGGTAGTATTTCTGAGAAATGAGACTTGAATTCAGGTTTACCAGACTCCAAGGCTGGTCCTCTGTTCTGTCTTTTATTCTGCATTGCTTCTTAAAGCATTACATACATGTAAGTTAATTACTAATACTGATTTCATCATCATTATTACTATCATCTTTTCATGGCATAATGGAGAGATCGTCATAATTAATACATCACTTAACCTCTTGATGTTATTGGGAATCCCCTTCCCCCCCCCCCAAAAAAAAAAGGAAAGGAAAGGAAAAAAATCAGACTAATTTATTAGAGCCAGGATTATTGATCTCTTATGGTCTGGCTATTTCTTTCTTCTTGTGTTTTACATAGTGTTCTTAGGAGCCTGACATTCTTTATTAACAATATTTTTACTTGTAGCATAACCTTGCCCAGAGCAGCTGAAAACAACATTGTCATTCAAATGGATTACGTGGCCGTGTATGATATAGTCAGAACCCAGGAGTTCTGACTCCTACTGTGCTTTTCTTGCCCTCAGGGAAGCTGCTGTGGCAAGCTTTTTTTCTTGTCATTAACTATGTTTTTTGCAATGATGAAAATTCATGATATTTTATGTATGTTTTCATGTATTTTGAGGACAATAATTTTTTATAGTGAGAAAAAACTCTGGGATTCATCTAATGACTAGAGTCATTAGTGTCTCTCACACATGAAAAGCAAAATAGTCATTTATCATATAAAATTACATGGCCACATCTTTTTTTTAATCACAAAAAAACAGCCACTCATTATAGTGAAATTTTCATTCTCTATGGCTGTTTTCCTCAGTTTTAGAAAAAGAACCAAAGTGAGATTGTATCAAAGCCCACCACCAAAGGTACATAGATCATACCTATGGAAAAACGATCTGTGAACGACTAAACCTAGGCAGATTGATATGGTTTGGGGTTTCTAAGGAGAAAAATCAGCTTTCTCCACTTCCCTGCTTTCCAAGACTGCACGTCTTTCCAAGCAGTGTACTTTTCTGAATTGCCATTTCCAAAGCAACACCCCCAAGGCCCTCAGGACTGTTGACTGCTGGGTTAGCTATACTTTTCCTTTCTTTTAAACCCTTCTCTAGCTTCACGTAGAAAAGCAACATTAAGATTTTAGAGATAGAGCAGATCTTAAGAATCAACTAATATAGCATTAGGTAGGGAACCTGAGGACCAGAAAGGGCCTGTGACTTTCCAAAGGTCACTCAACTAGTGAGTAGAAGATGTGAGACTAGAACCGTCAGGTTTCCAGACTCTGAGCCCCATGCCTTTTCCTTTTGATCAAATGCTATCTGAATGCAAATTAGAGCAAAGCAAACTGGAAACAGTGGCCCTGTGAACACTGCCAGATTATGTCCTTAGTTTGAACTTGAATATATACTGAGAACTCAAGTGCATCTGATGCGATAGCAAGTGCGTCCTTGGAATTTTACAGCGCCGCCCTCAAACCTGGGAACTTATTGGCAGCTACCCAAACTGCAAATTCACCTCTAAGCAGACGTAAAGCATAATGTATATCATTAGCATAAATGTCATATTTAGGTAAATCCATTGCACATGGAGACTTTACATTGCAACACTCAATTAACCCTTCTCTGGATGGTTAATGATCTAGTCTTTGCTTTTCATCATAGACCTCCTTTCCTTATGTTGATCTCCACATCAAATTATTTTGTCCTGAGATGACTTTTGGAACAGAATGCCATAACTTCCAGCTTTTCTCTCTTCTGTTTTGAATCATCTTCCTATTTTTTTTCCTCTTTTCTTTCACACCAGGAGAAGTGTGGCAAAGAATAGATGACAGAAGGATCCTTATGCAGCTGCTGCTGCTGCATGGTTAGCTCAAGTCAGGGTAGTTGCAATCTGGGAGGACATACGAGCATGGCTGACGGCTACCAGGGTAATGCTGATGTGACTGGTGGGAAAATGACACCCTCAAACAGAACAGGTCATCATGTGGCTAGCCAATGTGCTATTTCCATGTTCCCTTCTAAGCTGACAGATCATAAACTGAAGAGGCCTATTCTCTAAGGGGGCCAGACTGTAAATGATAACGGAAACCACAGACCAGAAGCCAACCCTTGCTGAGGAAGATGTAAGGAGAGGCCTGGGAGATTTCACTGAGCAATCTACTGTTCTCCCCAGGTGTTTATTGCCTTGCCCTTTGAGATGACTTTCTACCTCCTTTGTCTATATCGTCTATGCACATAGTTATTTTCTCGCTTTTTTCCTCTATTAGGTAGTAAGCTCCTACAAAGCAGAGACAGTTGTTTTTATTTTTGTTTTGCCTTTTTTTGAATCTCCAGTGCTTAATACAGTGTCCAGCACAGAGTAAGTGCTTAATAAATGCTTGATGAATAATTAGCTGCTAAGTAGCTGCAGTCAGGAAGATTCAACTTTGTGAGTTCAAATCTGTCTTCAGATATTTACTAGCTGCATGACCAAGTCTCTTAACCTAACCGTGTTTGTCTGTTTCCTCATCTGCAGAATGAATGGAGAAGGAAATGGCAAACCGCTCCAGTATCTTTGCCAAGAAGACCCCAAATGAGGTCACAGAGTCAGAGACAACTGAAACAAATGAACAACAACAAGAATAAATGGAAAACAAAAAAGTCAAGAACAGCCCCAGTGGTACCACTGTACCCCCAGGGCTAGGCAACACACTTATCTGTCAACTGCTTCTCTTCCACATCACTCCTCTTCCACTTCTTTTTTTTCCACTGCTGCTGCTGGGGCCAGTGAGGAGACCCATGGTGATGGTTGGTGATGGCAGTGATGACTTTGGACCGTTGATAAAAGCTCGAATCCAGATCCAAGCCACTTTCTGGGACAGGAGCTTTGCTCCTCTGCTCCAATTAGGTCAGATTGTGCAAATGTCAACAGATGCCACCAAATGAAGGATGACTGTTGTGGAGAAAGATGTGAGGAGAGGCCTAAGAGGTTACACTTAGCAATTTCCTGTTTCCCCCAGATGCTACTGCTTTCCCCTTTCAAATGAACTTTTTACTTCTCTCTCTGTCTCTGTCTCTGTGTCTCTGTCTCCATCTCCGTCTCTGTGTCTCTGTCTCCGTCTCTCTCTCTCTCCCAACAAACAGATAGGAACAGTAGAATGTCAACACTCCCCAGACTACTGGTCTTGCTTCCAGCCTAGTCCTCATAGCCACCATCCAGGGAGCTGGCTCCTGTGGAGAAGATGCCAGCCATCTCTACCAACTGCCAACCAACTGCCACCCCCAGGGTAGGCAAGCCAGATTAGCTGAAACCGCAAGGTACTAACTAAGGAAGAGACTGGAGGCTGCATGGGCCAAGCAAGTCCAATACCATTTTGACTACCGTCTCCTGCTAGACCCTGATGGAAACAGCCCAGGACTCTGGACCCAGGAGCCTTTGGAATAGCCATGCTTTCAAGTGTCCACAGCCAGTACCCAGGGGAAGAAACCCCTGCTGAGATGAAACTTGGCAACTGCTCCGGCAGGTATTCCAGACACATCTACCAAAGACCCCAAAATAAAATTCTCATCATAGGGTCCTTGGGACTGTCAATGGTGCAAGATCAGAAGATGATATATTTTATCAGTTGAAATGATACTAAAGACATCACTATATGCTTTACCAATGCACCCTAAGGACCATGGAAACTCCTTATGATTTCCAGCTGAAAGCTTCTGTATGTATTGTCTCCCCTGTTTAGACTGTGTACTCTTTGAGAGCAGCAACTGTCTTAGTTTTCTGTCTATATCCCCAGTACTTTGCACATGATAACTGCTTAATGATTGCTTTGTTCATTCAACTAGCTAATGGGATAGGAGGATGTATGGGTTGAGGTATGGGGAGATGTAGCAGTGTGTCCAACCACTGGCTGGGAAACAGATTGGTTTAATATTCAGTAATGTTGTCAAAAGGGGGCATTCTATGTTTTCCTATGATCTGAAATCTAATACAGATCTTCTATTTATGAAATCTCCTCTTTTAAGCCAATGTGGTGTGTTTGTCACAGAGGGAAATTTCAGTTCTATCACTCAAAATTTAATGCAGATTTTCTATTTATGAATTTTCTTCTTTTAAGTCAACATGGAGTGTGTGTGTGTGTGTGTGTGTGTGTGTGTGTGTGTGTGTGTGTGCACATTATCACTTTTCCTTGCTAGGCTGGATAGTACCCACAGTAGGGTGATTGGGATTGTCAAGGCCTTGAGATTATGCCATATAAATGTAGCCTTTTACGGACTCTGGGAGTCCTAACTTACTCACACTAATGAGCTGGGTTCCCCAGATTAAGATTAGCTATATCTTTAACTTAAGGTTTCTACCACTAGATGAAGAGATAGATGATTCATCTGCTTAAGGATAATATTGAAACCCATGGCAGAGGGAGAGGGAGTTGGGGAGAGAGAGAGACAGAGAGAGAGAGAGAGAGAGAGAGAGAGAGAGAGAGAGAGAGAGAGAGAGAGAGAGAGAGGAAAGCTAAAAGTGAAAAGGATCCAGGGAAGATCCGTGGGGCATGATATATATCACGAGCCAGTAAAAGAGACTGAGGAGTGGTCAGACAAGTTGGAAAAGAAGAAGCAGGAAAGAGTAATGTCAATATAAACAAAGAGAGGAGAGAGTGTCAAGGAAGAGAAGGTGGTCAACGATGTCACACACAGTAAAGAGGTCAAGATTGCCTTGCTAAAATGAGGGCCCAGTTGATGTACCTAATTAGTGTGGTCATATGACTTTCTCTAGATCTATCCAGTAGAATAAATAAGAACTAGGAAGTGAAGGAGGTGGATGGTGGAAGGATACTAGAGTCATGTCTGGCCAGGGTTGAAGAACAATAGGATGAGGGGGGTAAGAAGTTCAAGAGTAGAGGATAGGGCACAGATGAATAGAGTAGAGAATGAGAAATGAAAAAAATAAAGTTAGAGTATAGGTAATCCCTTGAGAAAATATTGAAGGACAGGAAAGAATGGAGGTTATGATGAGGGTGAAGAGCTGTTCTGAAGTAAGGCATAGGGAAAGGTAGAATGATAGAAGTTTGTTGTCACAGAAACTAATATCACAGTTATCTCTCACACAGTAGATTTGTAATTCAGACCTAGACTCTTTGGCTCTAAATCTATAGCTTTCCCTGATGCAACTAGGAGCAAAGGGTGAAAGTTGCAAAGAAGCAAATTGAGACTTGGTATAAAAAATATTTTTTTCCTAACAATTAGAGCTATCCAAAAAGTGGAATGGGTTATCTTGGGAGCCAATGGGTTCCCTAAGCAATGGCCAGATAACAATACTACTACTGCCGTTAACAATAATAATAAAAAGATTTATACAGTGTTTTAAGATATGCAAAAGTTTACAAATATTATCTCACTTTATTCAGACAACAACCCTGAGAGGTACGTGCTATTATTAACTCCATTTTATAAATGAGGAAACTGAGGCACACAGAGGTTGTTAGTGAGTATCTGGGGTCACAATGAATTCAGATCTTCCTTACTTTGAATCCTGTACTCTGACCACTGTACCATCTATCCACCTCCTAAAGAATGTCCTATCTTCCCTATGACTTTGAATTTCGTATTTTGATTACACTCCTTGATCACTTCAAATGCCAGAGTTAATATATGTTTTTAAAAGTTCTTTTGTACAACAAATGCCTTCCTTCTAGTCACCATTGTGCTGTCAAAAGCTATCATGTCAGTAACGTACTAGCACAGATTTTGAATTGACAAGGGTCTTAGAGTTCATCTGGTCCAACTGCTTCATTTTATAGATGAGAAAACGGAGGCTAAGTGGCTTGCTAGAGGTCATCCAGGTAGTTAGAGAAGCAGATTTGGTATTTAAACATAGGACCTCAAACTCTAAACTCAGAAGCTACCATGCTTCCTAGAGGGATGGCCTACTTAAATTCTCTTTTTCAAATTCATCTTCATTTCTGATAACCAGCTTTCTAGTATCAGATGCAGGTATAATAGTACACATTTTCTGATTGCCCACCTTTCATCTCTCAAGTCTTTATTTGTGCAAGTAAAGCTCTCTGGGTACAGAGTGAGTTTTCTAGCATTTAACACTATCTGTAGGGATGAGAAAGAGTTGTTAGTGAATTAACAACACGGGGGCTTTGACAGTGGGGAAAGAAAATAGTAAGTGACAATTAAATTCAACAAGTATTTTTAAAAAATACTGATATCTCTTGGTTTACATTGCCTAAAATTTCAAATATATTCCTCCTGTACAGAATCACCCCATATAACAAAAAATTGAAAGTGAAAAAAAAGATCCCAATTCTAACCAATATATCAGCTGTCTCAGTGTTGTCATTTGTAAAATGGGCATAATAACAGCATCTACCTCACGGGACTGTTGTTAAGATCAAATGATATAATGGATGTGAAGCACTTCACAAACCTTCAATTGCTATATACATATTATCTATTATTATTGCCTTTATATAAAATATTTCTTGACTATCATTCTCTACCTCTCCAAACAAGAAGGTTGCATTTGTCTTTTCTTCTTTGGCATCAGACTTGATCATTGTAATTATGTATTGTTCATTCATGAATCATTTATTAAGCACCTGTTTTGTGGGAGGCACTGATAGCCATTTCTAGTTTAGCATGGTGACTGGAAACAAGGGTTTGTTTTCAGGAAAACGAATAATATTCCTATTGGGAAGAAAGAATCTGATAGGGAATTTGTAATAAATAATTTGTGAGTCTAATATATATTATTTTGACACATCTAAATCTTTATTTCAGATTTTGTGGTTTTCATCATCCATTTTGAACGTTTGCCTGTGTAGACCCTTAGGGCTTAGTTCTGGCCACAAGTTTCATTTTAGCTTACCAAGATAATTCTCTAAATTTTGAGTAAAACTTAACTATAGAAACAGCAGAAAAGTGAGCATTAATGTCAAGCCAGAGCCCAGGGCAACAGCCTGAGTTTCCTAGTTCTTGGTCAAGTTGTGACTTTAAAGCACTTTCAAGGGCATTATTTCTTTAGGGTAAAATTTATTACAACTTTATTAAAATACAGTGTCACCTATTCCAGACCTTTCTGGCCCCAAGGAGTAGCTTCAATCTTCTGCAGTTTCTCATTCTAATGAAAGGGTAACTTTCTAGAGAGTCTAGTGAACCCATTGATTATCCTGGGGCAGAAAAGCAATGGGAGATTCAGCTAAATTTTTTTTTTTAGTGTAATAGGAAAGAGAAGCTGAGGCTATTGTGGAAGTGAATCAGTTTTAAGGCACTTACATTGAGAACTTAGTGAATCCTGACAGCACAAGACAGGTGGCATTGATGCTCCAGATGGGATGAAAGCTTTGGTGAAGCTTTCAACAAAATAAAAATTGGACCTGAAAAGTATAGTGCTATTTTGTTTGGAACACTAGTTCATCATTTCAGAAATTCATCATCAGTATTCATCTCCATGTAGTCACTTCTTCAAATGACTTAGGGGATAGTTTATCAATTTAGGTCTAACAAAGATGTTTCTGTCTTTGAACATTCACTGAGTACAACTGTTTAATCCTCAACTTTTTGCGCAATATTTGTGTGTGATGTTTAAAAAGTTGGAGCCACATAGTTTCTGGCTAATTAATCATTTACTTAATAATGCTAGCATTTTATTACTGAAAGAGGTCAGTGGCACTCTCTGACACCAAATACCCCCATGGGGCTGGACTTACAGTTTATATGTTCTTGGAAGAGTGGGTGTTCCTGAGGGTGGCAATCAACTCTGATTGGTTAACAAGTAATGAGAGAGAATGAATATTATGATAGACCTATTCTAATGAACTTTGATTATGTCATTTATTCTAAACTACCCCTAGCCTTAGGCAATATAATCAAAGAATTTATCCCCACCCAAACCTGAGTAGAACACAATGGGCAGGAATTCACCTAGATAAGATTCCTTGGAAGGTTGGGTGGGGTCTGGCCCAAGATTGAGGAGAAAGTTCAACTTTCAGAGACTGAGTTTAAAAATGAGGACTTTTAGAAAAAGAGGGGACTCAATGTCCCCAAATCATTGGTTATTAATAATCATTGCTCTCACGTGGAGCTAATGGTACTGAGCTGAGCCATTGTGTTGTGCATGAAAAATCTATCCTAATCTACTCCAACAAATAGCCTTGGTCTTGGCCTTCTAGGAGCCCAACTTCCCCAGTGTATCTAAATAGGTAAGAAGCTCCAAGGAGATCAGTGGTGGTGAGCACATTACCTTAAATGTAGCAGATGCTTCATAAGTGCTTTTTAACTTATTCTTCCAATCCTGTACTGAATTTCTTATAGGGTCAACATATTTTTTTTAATACATTTTAAGCTTGGAACTAACTGAATCTATTTTCTGTGTCCAGGGGAATGGACTCTGAGTTATAGTTCAGGATGCATTAAGTACCTGCTCTGTGACTCTGAAAAACTCTTTTCTGTGATATCCTGATCTTTTGTATATGTATATGGGAGGCAGCATTGAAAGCCAGGAAGTTTTTACTCTAGTCTTACCTCGCACAAGTCATTTTATCTCTTGTTTCATTTTCTTTCTTTCTTTTTTTTTTTTGAGGGGGGAAGGCAGGTCATTTGGGGTTAAGTGACTTGCACAAGGTCACGCACCTAACGTGTCAAGTGTCTGAGGCCGAATTTGAACTTAGGTCCTCCTGACTCCAGAGCTGGTGCTTCTACTCCCTGTGCCATCTAGCATCATTTCTAAAATGGGGTGCTGGATTCTATTATTTCTAAGGTTTATTTCAGCTTCAAGATGAACATCAAGTAGGGAGCAATAATGTTTACTGATATCAAATAAAAGAATGAGAATTAAAGTTGGTAAAAGTGAAATTTACAGAGTTTAAGTAAGTTGCCCAGGGTCACAAAACTAGTAAGTGTCCAAGGCAAGATCTAAACACAGGTCTTCCTGATTCCAGGCTCAGGACTCTAGCTGCCAAAAGCAATTTCACCCATGTAGAGATAGTGTAGCATAGTAGATAGAGTGAGGGCCTAGAATCAGGAAGATGTGGCTTAGAATCCCATCCCTGACATAGGCTAGCTATGTCACCCTAGGTAAGTCACTTAACCTCTAGTACTTATATATCAAATCAGTAGATTCAATAGGGGCAGCTAGGTGGCACAGTGGATAGAGCACAGGCCTAGAGTCAGGGTAGCCTGAGTTCAATCTGGCCTCAAGACATTTACTAGCTGTGTGATCCTGGGCAAGTCACTTAACTCTGCCTCAATTCCTCAACTGTAAAATCATCTGGAAAAGGAAATGGCCAACCACTCCAGTAACTTTGCCAAGAAAATCCCAATGGCATCACAAAGAATCAGACAAGACTGAAATGACTGAACAATAACAAATTGAACCCGAGTTAGACTGTGATCTGCACTGGAGTGAATTTCCATACTGGGATTTACACACTAATGAAAGCACAAATCCTTTGTGAAGTTTCCTTTGTGTTTCTAACTACAGGTGTGTCTGCAATATGACTGTGATCTGAGGAACCTATTAAAGAAAAGAACTTTCCAAGGATCCTGTGTAGTTGGAGCATTAAAATTACTGGATCATCAATTTAGAGCTAGAACAGACTTTAGTGATCAACATCACATAATAACATTAATAATAATGATGATAACAACTAATGTTTATGTTTGTATTTATACTAAAATAGAAATATTTATATAAATAAAAATAAAATACACTATTTATATAAAGTAATATTTATAATTACAATTATATATTTGTAAGCCTTTAAGACTTATATTATAAGGTGTTATTATTATAACCATTTGAAAGATAAGGAAGATGAGACTGAGAGACACTGTAATTTGTTCAGCATCAGAGAATTTAGGAAATGCCTGAAGCAGGACTAGAGCTAGGTTCTTCCCGACTCATTTTTGGGGAGAGGGTAGCTGAGGTGTAGCACCCAAGGCCACACAGATGGTCAATGTCATAACCCACGGTGGAACCTAAATCTTCTAACTCCAAGTCTACTATCTCTCCTAATATACCATGGCATCTCTTAGCAGTATACTGATGGCATTTATCAGGAAAATCATTTGGTTCATGATTAAATTGAAGTGGGTAATTCTCCATCTAGAAGTTCACCTTGTCACAGGGGTATTGCTTTTTATTTAAAGGTACTGTTGCAGAGATTGTTTGCATGGCAATATCTCCATTGAACAAACTGCCTGAGGATCTGAGTCAGAGTGCTTCAGAGGGCCTTTTTTTTTTTTTTAAATCTCTTTACTTGCTAATCCTGCCAAATATGAACACCTGAGATTCAGAAACAAGAGGTCCTGGGAATCTAAAAGGTAGTTAGGTTCAGCAGGAGACAGAAGGCAGAAATTCTGAAATGTAATTCTTCCTCTCATGTTAACTTTATGGTCTTATTCCACCTCTTGCTCCTTCCATTTTTTTTTATTCTGTAAAATGAGGAAAGTAGAATGATGCTCTTGTCAACTACTTGGCACCACAATGACTGGTGCTATGATACGAATAAAAATACATTAGAACAGGTTCTCACAGGATGGCTTCCTGTAATTTAAAAATATATATATCTGAGAAGTTCTCTGCCATTCATCCTTGAAGGGTCAGCCTTTCATGAAACACCATTTAAAACATTTGACCTCACTCAAGAAACTTTATTTTTGTCTTCTTTCTCTTTAGTGAAGTCAATCTTAGTGATGATATAAAGTTTATAACTATATCTTCTTTTCATCAGTGTGTAAGGAAAAGTGAGTAGTCCCGTATTTCTCCAGTAAATCTTTATGCCTTAACTTCAGGACAAATTCTCATTTGTTGTGAGGGAGCTTGAGGGATGATTTTGTTATAAATGCATTCCCCCATAAAGGCATATGTTGATGTTATGAACCAATCTAGTGAAATCATAACGTTAGGACCATGGAGTGGCCTGGGGAATATCAGCCAAACAAATATGCTACCTTTCTGGAGAGTGGGTCATATCCAGAGATCTGTCTAGAGGAGAAGTAGGGAATTGAGTCAGAATGGCCATTAAGAGTGATCTAAGGATCAATAGGAAGTGGAGTCAAGAAATCAAGACACAAGATAATCATAAAAGGAACAAGCAAGTGAGTTTCATTCAATGGTCTCTAAGCTATTTTTATGAGTATGCACCATCCCCATTGATCCTCCATGACAGTGCTGGGATAGGTGCCCAGAAAACTGGATTCTCACCATAATGTGGTTTTCTCTAGAGGCAATTTCATTGTGAACTATATCTTGGATATCCTCCAACTACTGCCAAAGTACTGAAAGAAATTCATGGCATAGAAATAGAATCTGGCACAGTTATAACTGTTATAGAGCAGATGGGACCTTGCCCCAGAGCTCTGGCATCTGAGGGAGGGTATTCTTCTTCCCCATAGCAAAACTGTTCCCATCCTTGTCATAAGATCATAGTATTAGAGCTAGATGGGGCATTAGAGAATTTTATTCCCTCCCCTTGATTTAATTATTTTTTTTTACAGGCATTTGTCATCTGTGCCTCCCATTGGGCTGTTCTACCATTAAGCAAGTTGGAAAAAAGAAAAAAAAAAGAAAGAAAACCCTCCTTACAAACACGCATTGTCTAGAAAGCCAAATTCCTATGTGGACCATATATGAAAATATATGTTTATTTCTATATTTTTAATTCATCATCTTTCTGGCAGATGAGTAGCATGTTTAATTTTGTCTTTTGAACTCATGATTTATCATTTTATGGATCTACATCCTAAAGTCTTTAAAAAATTTTTGTTTCTATAAGGTTGATGTCATTTTATAAATTATCCCCCAAGTTCTGCTCACTTCATTCTGCTTTACTATTCTTCCCAGTTTTTTTTTTAAAGCTGTGTATTTCATCATTTTCTTATGGGACACTAATATTCCATTACGCTCAAATGATTACAATTTGTACAGCCTTTTTTCAATAAGACACATTCTTATTAGATTTCAAATGTTCAAAATTTTCATTTCAGATATATATGAGGAGACTGAGGCCCAGAGATGTTAAGTTAACTAGCTCAGGATCACATAGTGTTGTCAGAGACAGGATTTGAACCTATGTTTTCCTAGTTCTAAATCTGGTATCTGTTTTGCTGAGTTGTTTATCAGTACTGCTTTCCCTAGGCAGTCAGTCATTCTTTGCTGTGACACATCTTTCCTGGAATTGCCTTTCCTCTTAACTGTCCTTGGGGAGAAGGCTGGTACAGTCATTGCCCTCTCTCTTGGCATGATTATACTTCTGTGCTTTCCTCACCTTGTTTTATTTATTTATTTTTTTGCCCTAGATAAAAATTCTTAATTATGGCTCTGATCCAAGATATTGTATTTAGTTTAAAAATTACAGAGTATGAATAGAAAGGTAGTTCCACTTATTATAATATGTGTTTCAAGTATATACCAGTATACATACAAAATCAGCGGGTTTTTCTTTCTCCTCTCTTTTATTGTTTGGCTTAATAAGCGTACAAGTAATTTTGTATTCTAGTCTAGTTTAACTTAGTGGCATTTCTGATGCTCATGGGATGGCTAGTGAGTAATTTGTCAAAAAGAAACTTTTGATTCAAAAGAGAGAAGATTTTGCCACATCAGTGCAGGAGCATGTGGGGGGTGAATGGCCAATAGCTGAGTAACTCGGTCACATGGCTGATAAAGGGGCTGCAACCAAATGAAGAGATAGGCAAAGTGAAATATTAAAATTTATATTCTGTAAGTAATATTCAATTACTTTCTATGTGCATATTATTTTAAGCAATAGGTGGTTTAACATGGTGAAAACAAGAAAATTGAGTATTTGGTAACTATTAGAAATATTGATGCACCAATATCCAAAAGCGATAAGAGACCAAGATCTGGTCCTAATCCCAGCCATCTCACTTACAGTATCTTCTGTTTGGATTTCTCTCCTAATGCCAGCTATTCTCCACCTGTCAAAGTCCAACTTGGGCTTTCAATCTTGCCTCTTCCTGGGGCAGTTAGGTGGTGCAGTGAGTAGGGTACCAGCCTTGGAGTCAGGAGGACATGAATTCAAATCCGGCCTCAGACCCTTGACATACTTGCTAGGTGTGTGACCTTGGGAAAGTCACTTAACCCCAATTGCCCTGCCTTCCCCCCTCCAAAAAACAAAACAAAATAATCTTGCCTCTTTCATGAAGCCTTATATGATCTGTGGCACTATTTTCCTTCTGAATGCCTATATCACTAATCATATGTTTCAGACATTTGGCTCCTGCCATTTATTATCTCATATTGATCATTTTATTTTAATGTGAGCCCATTTTCTATCCACAACTAACCAGTGAGCTCCTTACATTCAGGGATGATCATGTTTTATACTTCAATAACCATTTTTTGATTGGTTGATCAAAAGTGAGAATAGGGAAAAAAAACTGGTTATGACTGAAAGCAAATTCATCATTACTACTGGGAAAACACCTTAAAGCAGATGTTCTACTGATCCTGAGTCATGAGCATCATCTTAATGTTGGAAAGTCTTCGGTTTTTATGCTAATTATTTTCCCGTTGCATAAATATCCTGAAAGACACAATGTTCAAAAAGGTAAGCCTGGATTCTAAGGTTAATGTTCCATTTAGATGAATTGAGAATTTCATTCTTAGTGTGATTAGATTTGATTTCATAGAATCATAGAATATCTATCTGGAAGGAATCTCAGAGGTCAAATGATGCAACCCAAACCTAAAAAGTCAGCCTCTCTACAATATTCTCCAAAAGTCATCCTGGCTTAATTTTAAGACTTACAGGGAAGAGAATACATGCCTTCTTTAAAGACAACCTATCCACGTGTAGATAATTGTTAGAAAGTTTTGTTTTTCTGGCACCCGGCCTAAATCTGATTCTTTGCAACTTTTGCTTAGCCCTTCTGGTGTTGCCCTCTGGAACAGAATATGGTTAACCCATCTTCCACTTGACAATGCTGCTCGAAAACAATTATTATTAAACTTCCTCTGGATATACTTCAGCTTATCATTGCCTTTGTAGAATATAGTACACAGAACTGGACATAATACTCCAAATGTGATCTAACCAGGGCATAGTACAACTGGATTATCACCTCCTTTTCTTGGATGCTATATATACACACACATATATATATATATATACACACACACACATATATATATACATACATATTTTAGCAACATAAAAACTGGATTGTTTAGTTTATTGATTGAGTACCACCACCCCCTTTAGCACCCAGCAGGCTGACTTCTTCAAAGGTGCCTCAGATTTGGCCCCTGGCACTTGGTCATCTCGGCAGTTATTTTTAAATGATGGATAAGCAAAAGCCCTGAGTCTTGTGGGTAGTGAAAAGTCTATACAAGACAAATGTTTCTGCATCAAGGTATATTAATGCACAGTTGGATATATATACGGTGGGAAAAGAGTTGATTTGCTAATCAGTATTGCCCATGAAAGAAAATAGACAAGATTATAGCACCTCCACCCTACTGGGAAGGAAGCTTGAATCTGGTTTCTGAGTCATGGCATGGTGGCCACTGAGGCATTATGGGATCAGTAGTTTTTCTCCCTTGCTCTATTTTGTTGGAGGCATCATCTCTTTGACACATTAGAGACTGGCTGTAGTATCTGATAGACCTTGGCTCCTGTAGGAGCCAAGGAGCTCCACTTTCTCATTGTCTGGAAGGAAGCTGGACTTGGCTGCATTGATATTCAACCATATAAACTCATCCTCAGCAAAGCCCATTTGCGTTTTTACCATTTGGTAATCTGTGTCAATGGTATACTTGAAGATGAGGGGGTCATCTGTGTTGAGTGAATAGTTCGCCTTATCATCCTTAAATACCACATGTGGGCTGTCCAGTTTCCAGGCTCCTGTGAGATAGCTGGACCAGGGGCATACCTCAAAGTGCATGATCTCCTTCAGCAACTTTTCATACAGAGTGGTGTTTTCCACAGAGTGGTAGCCATGGCCTATCCTTTCAGAATGGAGAATATCCGCTGCCTGCTGTACAACCTCAGCAGACTCCACTTCTCCAGCATGAACTATCTGATGAATGCCACTTTTCACAGCCTTCTCATAGGCTTGTACATACCCAAGGAAGAGTCTACTGTCCTCAATGGTTTCCTCTCTGCCAGGTCGATGGCCACCACTGTCTGCTGGTGATATTTCTTACAGGGTTCCACTACTTCAGGGGACCAGTTTGGCATGTGGCGCATGCAGCATAGAATAGACCTGACTTTGATGTGAAAGTCTCGCTCGCCCTCCTGCAGGCCCTGGCTAATGAGAAACACAATTTCATCAAGTGTGAGGTCTCCTTCAGCCTGATTCCAGGAACTGGGCTCCACCTTGGAGTTGGCCAGCAGGTAGGGGCTATACCTCACCTCCACATATACCACACTTTCCTGGCTTTCATCTCCATAAACTTGTAGGCCACTCATTTGATGGCCTTCTGGTCACCCACAATGGTTGGCATGTAATAGTCAAATTTGGCCAAGAACCCGGGGAAGCTTAGGGGCATGCCAATGATGTCCTGGAGTTCCTCCACTGTATTGGTGGGAAGTTGGATTCCTCTCTTCTCAGCATAGTACAAGATAGTCACAGGCTTGATGGCTCCAACCAGATGGACATGAAGTTCTACTTTAGGCTTGTCAAACACTGGCAGCTGGCTCATGGTGACTATCTACATTCAGTCCGTCTGTTGGCTTGGCTAGCTCTCTTTCGGGGGTTCCTGTCTCGGATGCTATATTTCTTAAGAAGCTTATGTAATTCAAGATTGTAGTACCTTTCTTGGCTTCCATATCAATGGTACAATCCTACTCCCATACCTATCCCCACCTTTTGTCTTAACTGCTTCACTAATGTTATATCTGTAAATTTGAATTTTTGAATCTAAATGCAAAATTCACATTTTTCCTATTAAGTTTATATTAGTCTATTTGACCTGTCATTATAATCTGTTAGAATCTTTTTGAAACCTTACACTGTCCTTTTTTTCCCTTCCTTCCTTCCTTCCTTCCTTCCTTCCTTCCTTCCTTCCTTCCTTCCTTCCTTCCTTCCTTCCTTCCTTCCTTCCTTCCTTCCTTCCTTCCTTCCTCCAGGGTGCTATCTGTTAGATTTTCCTTGCTTGAATAAGGAACAACTTGGAAAGTAGTACGTTAATTGATAGGATGAATGGCTGGGGTAGCTAGGCGGTACAGTGGATAGAATGCTGGGCCTGGAGTCAGGAAGACATCTTCCTGAGTTCAAATCTGGCTTCAGACACTTCCTAGCTGTCTGACCCTGGGCAAGTCACTTAACCCTGTTTGCCTCAGTTCCTTATCTGTAAAATGATCTAGGAAAGGAAATAGCAAACCACTCCAATATCTCGCCAAGAAAACCCCAAAAAGGGTCACAAAGAATTAGACATGATTGAAAAACGACTGACGACACACATGTGAGATGAAAGGCAACTGTACTAAGAGTTTGTTGTTTTTAAATGAAAGCTTAGATATGAAAAATATAGAAAAGTATGTGGGAAGATTTATTTTATAGAACACATTTTTGTTGCCTTGGATATAAATCCTTAGAGCTGTTCCAGTTAGTGCTCAGAATCCACAAACTGGAATTTTCTTGTCTCATATAGTTACATACTAGATAGTTTTTAAAATCTATTTTTTAAACCTTCTAATTAACTTGTTTGTATTTCATATTCAAAAAGTCAGAGGTGACATTTTCTACTTGGTATCTTGGTTACTAGGCTGTAAATGAGAACTGTATAACTGATTTTTACCAAAAGATGCCAGAGTGAAATTATATTCCCCGAATGGCCTTTTGTCTCCTGTTTCATTCAGTTTCCACAATGAAAAATCAGTTATAAAAGAAGGTACAGGAAAGCAGCATTGCTTAGCAGACAGAAATCTCATCTTAGTGTTGGGGAAATGTGTGTTCCAGTCCTGCCTGTGACAAATGCTAGCTATGTCACCAAGTTATTTACCCTCAGTGCTCCAGACACTTCTTTCAGATTGTGTCACAGATAAATTGCTGAGCTGTATCAGTGGATAAATTGCTGAGCTGTATCAGTGGATGGAGTTTCCACTTGAGGAGTTACCTGAACTGAGAGAATCAATGTTCTGTCAGGGAAGAAGGAAAAGGAAGAGGAGAAGGAAGGAGAAGGAGGAGAAAGAGAAGAAGGAGGAGGGGAAGAAAGAGGAGGAGGAGGAGAAGAAAAAGGAAGAGGAGGAGGACAAGGAGGATGAGGAGGAGTGGGAGTAGGGGGAGGAGGAGGAAGAGGAAGAGAAGGAGGAGGAGGAGGAGGAGGAAGAAGAAGAAGAAGAAGAAGAAGAGAGTTGTAGGAAGATGATGAAGAGGTTGTTAAGAAGATCGAATAAGAAAATGTATGTAAAATGTTTCATAACCACAAGGTACTGTATAAGTTTAAGAAAAATACTACAGTAAAAAGCACATTCTTGATCTTTCTTTATTAGGGTGACTTTAATCACTTGTTTGGCTTCCATGGTAATACAAACACGTTGGAGCCCAGTTGAAGGCATCCTGCCTAGATGGTTTGGAATGGCTGTGGGTGAATAGTCAATGCTTTTTTATAATCCAGTTACTCAGGTGACACCCAAAGGGGCAGATTTGCCTGTAGAAAAAATCTTAGCACACAAGTGGTGGTAGTGTATTTGGATGAAAGAACTTTCTGTGAATACCAAGGTGGAACTTATGTGATTTCAGCTGCCTTTGTCCCCTTAATGAGGTAGGAATCATTTCTGTATAGTAAATTTCTTGATGCCAAATTGAGAAATAAAAACAAAAAGCTTGAATGCGTTTAAATTAGAGTGTGGCCAGGGTGGAAAGAGACTCTAAGCAAGTTCAATTGGCCAAATGGAAAAAAAGTACACTGAAGAAAACAACTCCTTAAAAAATAGAATTGGCCAAATGGAAATGAGGCACAAAAACTCACTGAAGAGAACTCCTTAAAAAGTAAAATGGGCCAACTGGAAAAAGAAGTACAAAATCTAATAGAAAAAAAACAATTCATTAAAAATTAGAATTTGGCGAGTGGAAGCTAATGACTGTATGAGACATTAAGACTCAGTCAAACAGAAACAGAAGAATAAAAAAATAGAAGAAAACATAAAATACTTCATTGGCAAAACAACTGACCTGGAAAATAGATCCATGAGAGACAATTTAAGAATTATTATTCTACCTGAAAACTGTGATGAAAAAAAGAGCCTGGGCAGTATCTTTCAGGAAATCAAGGAAAACTTCCTTGAGGTCCTAGAACCAGAAGGTAAAATAGTCATTGAAAGAATCCACCAATCACCTCCTGAAAGAGATTTCAAACTGAAAATGCTAAGGAATATTGTAACCAAATTCCAAAATTACCAGGTCAAAGAGAAAATACTGCAAGCAGCTAGAAAAAAACAACTTTAAATATGATGGAACCACTGTCAGAAGTATGCAGGACTTGAAGCTTCTACATTAAAAGATCAGAGGGCGTGGAATATGATATTCTGTAAGGCAAAGGAACTTGGTTTGCTACAAGGGTGCATCCCCAAAGTTTTATTTCAAGTAGGTAAGTGGAAGACAGTGTTGGTGATGAGAAGGTTATGAGATGCACAAGTCTTCAGTAGTAAGTGCCATTGCTGTTGCTTTTTCTGACTCCATTCCTTCTAACAACTCTTTGCCATGTCTGATAGTCTGTGCCTATTCTGGCATTAAAGTTGCCCAGAATTACGCGCTCATCCTTTTTCAGCACATTGAGGATGAGGATCTCTGGGTCTTAACAAAATTTTTCTTTGACCTCATCAGTGTTCATCATAGTGGGGGCATGTACACTGATGACGGTGGTGTGGCACTTTCCTGCAAGTGGCAATTGCATGGTCATGAGCTTGTCACTCACTCCTTTTAGGAGTTATGCAAGCTTTGTTTTACTAGATTAGTCTTGATTGCAAAACCTATCCCAGTTCCATGGTGCTCCTCATCACTGTGGACACTCCAGAAAAAAACATGTATCCAGCTCTGACTTTAGTAAGCTGGCCTTCATTTGCCAGTCTTGTTTTACTTAGAGCTGTTATTTGGACATGATACCTGTTGAGTTTCCTTGCAACAAGAACTGTTCATCTTTCAGGTCTACAGGATTTTGCATTGTTCATAAGTGTGTGCATATTCCACATGTCAACGATGAGTAGAATTATCTTTGTAAAATTTTTTTCTACATTTTTTTTGTGTGTTTCAACTGCAGAGTGGGATCTCTGCCTGCTGAGGCAAGCAGGCCAGGAATAGGTGAAGCAGACAATTTTTAAGGCACCTTTTCTAGCCCTTTTCTTATGCCAGGAGGTGATCCGTGTGGTCTTTCAAAAAGGTTGCTCATATATCCAGGGGGCTGTTGAATCTTGCTGCTGCTTCAGTCCAGTGAGAAGAAAATCCTATGGTCTAGGATGCCTGTGTAGAGGGTTGTTACTACAGTTCCCAGTGTATCTGTCCCTGCTGCTTCATCAGTTATCTGTCACAAGACTTTGAGGTAGGTAAAAATGGTAAAACGGTATAGATGATGTTTTTTGACTTGCAAATAAATTGGATTTAGGTGAGGCAGAGTTATGAAAAGTTTTTGACCTCATTCTCTTTTCTAAAGTCATCAGAATCCAGTGGCAAGGCAAAAGTCAAGAGGACTAGTGATGGCTCAGGATATAGTAGATGATCTTGTCCTTGATGTCTAACCAAGCTCTAAGTGCTCCTCAGTACCTGTTTCAGCTACCTTCATTGCCTTTGGAGCAAATTATCCTCATCTACCTATTTCACTGGGTCTTCACATACTTGGGGTGGAAACCTCCCCTATCTCACTCATGGGTTTGAGACCCTTCAATTACCTTAATCTGATTTAACCCATTTGCCAAAATGGTTTACCAAGGTGTGGCCACTACCCATGCTACAGCTTCTTGAAGCCATAGTTGAGAGTTGGGTGAATCAGGTAGACACCAAAGGTGGACAGCAGTTCTCACACCAGAGGTGCTAGTCTTCCCTGAACACCACTATACTTTACACGTATATAAATGTAATGAAGGGGGTTGGACACTCTAACCTTAACCAATGAGTCAACAGACATGATTATCTTTTTAAAATGTCTAAACAAAATTATTTGTATACTGTGATGACTTTATAGGTGCAAGCTCCCATTTAACTGAGTCAAAAGCTTATTAGCTATTCAAACAAGCTCATCATCAGTTGGCCAGAGAACTTCAGGTTCTAAAGTACTTTGAGGAGTTAGAGCACTATCCCTTTATCAAGGGTAGAAAGGGGAGAGGAAGCAAGCCCAGAGAGAGTGTTACTCTCCTGTTCTTCTTCTCTACCCTCCACAATTAGAGAGAAGTGACTAGTAGGAGATAAGACATCTAGCCAAGAGATGTCATTAAGTCAATCAATGAACATTTATCAAGAACCAACTATGAACCTTGCACTGTGTTAAGCACTGGGGATACAAAAAAAAAAAGCGAAAGACATTTCTTGTTCTCAAGGAGCTCATAGTCTATGAGAATTTTAAAGAAACTACAGTCGAGTTTTGAGGGAATTTTTTTGCAGCAAGAGTGAACAATTACAAATATAAATTACAAACAACAAAAAAAACCTTAAATTTGACCGATTATCAATGGGAAACACACTGGTGAGTGCATAAGAATGCCAGCCAGAAATCCAACCTTCAGGGTTACCCCAGGACTCTGAGAGCAGTAGTTACCAATCCTGTGGACACCCAGCCTGCCAATGTGAGTGGGAGTTGGGGAAGTAATGCCAGAAGGGGTGCCACATAAATATATATATATATATATATATATATATATATATATATATATATGTATAACAAAATGAATATGAGATAGTTTGGAGGAAAAAGTGTTCTAGCAGATTTGAAAAGCAGTAGCAGGAGGTAGCAGTAGCAGAAAAGGGAGTTTAATTCATAGAAAGAGGGACGGGAAGATTTTGCATGCTTTTACCTTTTGGTGTGATCAAAAGACAGGATGTAATATTGAACTAGAGGAATTGGCATTTTATGAATTGCAGGTGCTCAGCCTGAAGTGAGAAAGTGTCTTCTTTAATGTGCTAAGAAAGTCCCCTTTCTAGCTTTTTTTTTTCCATTTTGGAAGGGAAGAATGGTGGAAGTAACAAACCTGTAGAACCTAGTTGGAGCTTTATCATCCAGAAACTATTGTATGGGAGCTGATGGGTGTGCTGCTACTCTTGACAATTTCCTGAGAGTTCTTTTTCTTGGCTGTTGTGATTATGTGGGTAAGGCTTTGCCTGGACAAAAATTCCAAATCATCATTTGGGACAATAGGGAGGGATAATCTACATCTGTCTCTTTGGCATGATTGGTGTACAAATGTGCAGTTAAGATTTTTACATTACAATTCAATTCTCCATCCAAAGAGAATTGCTGAAGAATGTATTTGGAATACTTAGTTTTTAATTTATACAAAGGCATGGCCAATAGTTGCATGAGATGAGAGGGTGCGGATTAGGGCTATTATATACCTTTTTGAGGGAAAATCCACATTGACAAGATCACAGATCTATGAAGATCTAATGAAGGTATCATTGTATCAAAGTTTTCTGAGCTAATTAAAAAAACCTACTTAATATGTCCTGTGTATTCATACATATTTACCCTCTCACCTCACAGTGACATCTGGCTGTTTGATTAATTGAGGTGCCATCTATCAAAATAAACCATTACCAATTGCCAGCCTAATGATCTCGAGTTTAGAACAGTTCTACTGAAAAATGTGTGGAGCTGTCCTATTAATAATCCAGATAGATACAGAGGAAACTTCCAGAAGTACATAAGTAGTCTTGGAAACTCCATTCATTTCACACAAATTTCAACCTCTTGAAATAGAGATCTTTTCCAAAGTGATAGTCTTTCTTCCTTTCCATTTTTTTCCTTTCTCTTCTACTTTCCACATCTTTGTCTTTTTTTTAGACATTAGGCTAATTTCCCCAAAATCTTTCCACCACCAACAGATCACTCACTTGTAACAGAGGGTTACAGTTAAGGAAAAGACTCGGAGACACTGACCATTTCTGAAAGCATATGCCTCATTCAGCTACCTGAAAGGAGGTAGTTATATTTGGTCATTAGTCCTTTGGATTTGAGATTGGTTATTGCACTGATTTGAATCCTTCTTTGTCTTGTATGACCTGACATTAAAATCTTGGAAGTCTTCTAATAGGTCATTCCAAGCTAATCTAGCTTGGATATTGCATATTGTTTATACGATCAGGAGACTTTTAGATTCAGCAGGCTTCCCCTGAATACTTTCTTGAATTCTGCCGTTACGTTATGTCAGCTTGAGCACCTTGCTGTCCCCTGCTCTCGTCTATGAACTCTCATTTCTTTTTACCTCTTGCTCCAGGAAGTAATCCAAGGACCATTACCATTCTTACTAGGAGGGCTGTGACAATACACTGCCTAGGATTCTGTCCATAATCATTGTTCATCAGAGTTGTAGGTTGCCTATATGGAACTTCTATTCTTTGCCATATGCTACCTTCTCCTTCACGCCCATCCATGTTAGCTCCATTTGTCCTAGGACCCTCTCCCATTCTACCTTCCCTCTTGTTTTGTGACCTCTGGAATCCCTGTTCTACTGTTAATGTCCTTCATATTAGACCACTTTTTCCTATCAAATTGCAATCACAATTCTAGCTGTACTCTGAAGACACTGCACCCCCTGGACACCTAAAGCCCTGGATATATCTTTTCTCATGTTTCTTCCTCTCCCAAAATGCTAGGCCAGGAGGAATAGGTATACTTCTTTCTCCTCATTTTTACTTTCAGACCTTTCCCTTACTACATTTATTCAGCAACCTTATCCCCCTTCAGCTCTATCACTCTATCCAGATTCTTGTGGCTATTATTTACTGGCCTTCAAATAATTATTCCTCATTTGACAGTACCAGTCTCTCAATCTTGCTCTCCACTTTACCCTAACCTTGTACTCAGAGACTTCAATTTACATGTTGCTTTTCCCTCAAATGCTCTGCTTTCTCAGTTTGTTGCCCTCCTCAACTCTCATGATTTGTAACTTCATTCTGCTTCAGCCACACAGAAAGATGGTCAGGCTTTTGATTGCATCATCATTCATGTTTTCCACTTATACAATCTACAACTCTGAAAGTCTTCTGTTTATAAGCTTTTGTCCTTTTAGCTCTCCTTTTGTTATACCCTAATATATCCTAAACCTGTTTTCATTCCACTCCTGCTTTCTATTTTCCTGTTGTCACTCATCTCTTTTTAGACCTTAGCATTAGATCAATCAATTTTTACTTCTCAGCTACTTCCTAGGTGTTGCTGAATGCTTCTGGAGAGAATGACATGATCATACCAACTGGTTCCCCTGCAAAATTTACATTATTCAGTCACAACTGGTCCCTGTTCCTTCCTAGAACCCTTATGACCATTTTACATTTTGTTGTTGTGGAGTCATGTCTGACTCTTCATGACCCCATTTTGGGGTTTTCTTGGCAAAGATACTGGAGTGGTTTTCCATTTTCTTCTCCAGTTTACTTTACAGATGAGGAACTGAGGCAAACAGGGTTAAGTGATGTGCCCAGTGTCACACAGCTATTACATATCTCGAGGCTAGATTTGAACTCA
Source organism: Phalanger gymnotis (assembly GCA_028646595.1). NCBI lineage: Eukaryota > Metazoa > Chordata > Mammalia > Diprotodontia > Phalangeridae > Phalanger > Phalanger gymnotis. The sequence goes on from CM053622.1 coordinate 486,842,404, forward strand.
GACTGCCTTGACTCCAGACCAGTGCTCTATCCACTGTGCCACCTACCTGTCCATTAACCATTTTACCTTTTCTTAGTGTTTTAACAATCTGGCTTGCAGCTTCTGTGGGGGTGTAAGATCTACCCACAGCCAGCACCCAGAAACTGCCAGCACCTGCCAAAGCACAGGTTCTTTTGATCTACCTTAATAAAGAAAGCAAGGTTAAGGGGTTGGCAAGCTTATTTTAATTCAGCACACAAATACAATTCACTCAGTTCAGGGGAAAAAGACCAGCACACTGAACTTCAGAGCAAATTACAAACAAAATACAAACATCAACAGACAGACCCAATACAATTCATAGTTACCAACATCTAGGTTCAGCCTGGGAGCTCAGAACAAGGGCTGGCCCAGAGTCACTCGCGCCACCACTGCTGTGACAAAGAGCTCCAAGGAAGAGGAGGCTAAGCCCTGGCTTTTATGTCTTTTTCAGCGTCAGGGGTGAGTCACACATGGGACTCACCCACATGACCTAAAATCGTCACAAAGAGGTGGACTTAAACCCACGTGGTCTAAGAGCCTCTGCTGTCTCAGACATGTAAACTAGGCCCTCCCTGGAGTTAGCCCCACCTTGGGCCCCACTTGTGTTGCCAATCCACACCCACATAGGTTTTACACCTAATAGGGATTTGGGCCTGGGGCTTAGCACTTAGTAAGACTCAATGAAATACACTGAATTACTCAGCAAAAACAAAAGCCAAATTCTTCAAGGGCACTTGTTGAACTAAATGCTAAGGAGCCCATTTTGCTTACCAACACAGCGGGCATTGAAGTACATCAGGGAATATGGTAGGTAACTTACTCAGCAAGGATGCAAGTAACTTCAGCAAGAGCTTTCTTGGCATGGCAATTCAAATAAAATATTGTAACAACAGTGTTGCTAGCAGCTGTTGTAGGGGTGAAAGACCAACAACACCAGCACACAGAAAGACTGGCAGCACAGGTTCCTTGATCTGCTTTTCTAAGGAAAGCAACTTTATGGGGTTAACAATTTCACTTTAATTAAACATGTATCACTCATATAACAATGGAACACTCCAGTTCCATTTAACCGATTAACATCAGTTAGTTTTCAGAAAGGGATATTTACTGTGATGATGTAGCAAGAAGTCAGAACATCCCTCATGTCACTGCCTAACACCTGGGGGCATCTTCCTTCTTCCCTTTATTACCTTAGTCCCTGGAGAGTTGGGTTCAGTCTTAAAGCAGTTTCTTTCTTAAAGCAGTTTCTATATACCATTGGTCCCTTTGAGTTCCCTTCTAAATGTGGCATTGTGTGGTTGTGGTTTGTCCTTTGTTCTCAAAGAGGACCATGACATTAGGAAGATGATGTCATGACTTTCAATGTGCAAAGTCACGAGCCTCACTTTCTCCTCCAAAGCCATCTGGGTCCAGTGGCTAGATATAGGTCAGGATGACTGGAGATGGCCCAGGATGCAGTGGGATACTTGGCCTTTTTAAGCTAAGTTCTTTTCAGGTTCTGACTTTGAGTGAGGTACTGCCCATTCAGTGAGTAGGCCTCTTTAAGAAGTGAGTGCAGGGATGGCTCCTTTAATTAAAAAAAAAAATCAATCTGGAAGGGGAAGACCCTCAGGATTGCTGGCCAAAAGAGAAATGGTTGCTATTTATATTCACTGTGAGCCAGGAGGACCCAAAAAATGACCACTAAGTGGTGCTTGGGGAAGGACCTGTTATTGTTCAATCAATGAGATCCAGAGTGAATTGGGTTTAAGGCATGGTCTTTGAGAAAGAAATCTAGCCAGTAAACCCCAAGTTAACTAGGTAAGTTTCTGCCATCAAAATTTACCTTCCTTTAGGCAGAACACTCTCAGTTAAGGGCATGATATCCCAGGAGAGGAGAGAGAGCAGAGCAGAGGAGAGGACAAACTGAGTTGCCCAACTGGAACTGGCCAGCTGGGTCCCCATTTGAGACAGCTAGGACTACTCATGTTTTGTGGTTTGTCCTTCATTCTCGAAGACGACCATGACATCAGGGATATGATGACATGACTTGTAATTGAACTGGATTTGAGTGATGGAAGGCTGTGCAAAGTCACCAGCCTCACTTTCTCCTCCAGAGCCCTCTGGGTTCAGTGGCAAGATAAAGATAATTTTGATTAAAGGGGCCATCCCTTGACTTACTTCTTAAAAGAGGCCTATTCATTGAATGGGTGTTGTCTTAGTCAAAGTAAGAACTCAAAAGATCTTAGCTTAGAAAGACCAAGGTCTCTCACTGCAAATGTGGCATAGATATTGAATGAATCTTCGTCTTGGTTACAACTGGTCTAATCTCTAACAATCATTCCTAAGAATTTTATGGCTCATATGATGGCTGCAAAGCTGTCATGCACTCAGTTTTGGGGACTTATGATGGCTTGACATTTTAACCTTTCAAATTTCACATAGTCTTAGCTACATCCAATATTCCTTTATCTAAAAAAAATAAAGGAAGAATAGACACAACAGAGAGAGAAGCAAGAGCAGGGCCATGTACTCACAGGTCATGCAGTCATAGCCCCTTTGGAGAGAAATAAAGGACTGAAGGCTCTCTCCCCACTCACAAGGTTGACAGCAATTCCTGACTCTATACTCTACCATGCCAATGTAGAAAAGAGCTAGACCAAGAGACTCCCTTTGGTTGGTTGGTGCATTTAGAATGCACTCAGCCAATTTCATAGCCAATGAAAAGAACTCTTCTTTTTCACTGGATTAACAGACCAATTTCAGTTACAGAATATTTGTACATGCTTCTTTGTTTGGGGATGGTACTGGTTGAGTCTGATGTTCGTGGTGTATATAACAGCTGGACTTACTGGATATTCTTACCTCCCTTACATGAAAAAGGGGTGACATATCAATAGAGGATTCTGAAAGTGACAGTAGAGATATTCAGAGGTAGCTGATAGCAACTACTAGTGATGATGGGGCCGTCAGGGAGCAATGTCTGGATGAAATTATACTGCAACTGCATTGACTTCAGAGCCTAATGATTTCATCCAGCTTTTATGTCTCTGCCTGCTCAGAGGCCCCAAAACCATAGTTAATCTCATGGAGGGAAAAGTTAATCAGATTGCATTTGGGTGGGTTACAGAAAGGAAGGAGGAAGAGAAAAAAAGAAATTGTAGACAGTGCATTTGATCTTGGGACCACTCTTAACAGTTTTCTTTGAGAATTGTCAATACATGGAAGCATATCTTGGAGTTTGGGGATTATTCTTTTCAGAATAAATGTCAGTAAGTTCACAAGTACCTACTGTGTGCCAGGCACTGTACTAAGTTCTGGGGACACAAAGAAAAGCAGGCTATCTACAATCCAACTGGGGAGTCAACATGTAAACTACTATGTACAAACAAGATATATACAGGAAAGATTGGAAATGATTGTTTTAGGGAAGGTACTACAGTTAAGGGAGGTTGAGAAAGACCGCTTGCAAAAGGCATGATTTTAGCTGGGCCTTGAAGGAAGCCAAGGAAGTTAGGATATGGAGATAAGGAAGGAGAATATATTAGGTATGGGGAATAGTTGGTGAAAATAGAGTTGGGGAGATAGGAGTTTAATGTATTAATAACAGCAAGAAGGCTAGGGTCACTAGATCTTGGAGTGGAATAAGGCATAAAAAGACTAAAAAGGTAAGTGAAGGCCAGGTTATAAAGGTATTTGAATGCCAAATAGAGGATTTTGATGTTTGATTCTGGAGGTAATAGAGATCGCCTGGATTTTACCTAGTGGTGGGAGGGGGTGTGTGACATGGTCAGACCTCTGTGTTTTAGGAAGACCAATTTAATAATTGATTGGAAGGTGGACTGATGTGGGGAAAGACTTGAGGAAGGGAGACCAACCAGAAAACTATTCTAATAGTTCAGGTGTGAGGTGAAGAGGGCTATTTTGCATTCTCTTGTAGTTTCTTTTCTATCTTTTACTTTCCCTTTTGAGCCAGACCTTTACTCTTTTAATATATTTTAAGCAGTGTTCTATAAACCTGCAACAGAAGGCCAATGGGGAGACTGGGAAGGAAGAGGGACAGGAAGATAGAGTTAAGTTGAAATTAAGTTGAAAGAGGATCAAGGGCCTAGAATGTAAAATTTTTTTAATTTTTTTTTTTTTATTTTAAGGGGGGAAGGCAGGGCAATTGGGGTTAAGTGACTTATCCAAGGTCACACAGCATGCGTATCATGTGTCTGAGGCTGGATTTGAACTCAAGTCCTCCTGACTCCAGGGCCGATGCTCTACTCACTGCACCCCGTAGCTGCCCCTAGAATGTAAACTTCTGAGGCAGGCGTAGGGTGGGAAGGGAAATTGCAGTTATGACTTCACTAAACCAAGGGATGCAGGAGTTGTGTGACATTTTTTCCATAACCATATCGTTGAACATTGCAGTTGAGACAGCTGTGTACCCTCCTCTCTTTAGTATACTGCCTATTGTGTCTTCTAGATATTAGGGACTGGTAGAAGAGTGAAAGTATCTTAGATTGCTGAGAAAGCTACTGACCTTGAATGCTGTACCTTCTTCCCACATAACTGTGAATAATGCATTTTAAACCTTGATAAACAGCTGAAGCAAAAGAAACCAGAACAGTAAGAAGGAAGAGTAGAGAGGTCGATCTTCTAATTACCAAGAGGACACCTGAAGGCAGCCTTAATTACAAGAACCTGAGACTGATGCTATGATGTTAATATTTTGGATTCCAAGATATATAATTCAAAAAATTAAACAATATTAGTGAACTCATTGGCGTAGGTGACAGGCAAACTAATCATTTGCTGAATTCACCCTCCTTGATAAATCCTATGATGTGTTTAGGCTAAAATTTCATCCAAACCCCATCCATTCCCTGGACTTTATTAGTGCTTGCTAGGATGTATGTATGTACGGACACACACACACACACACACACACACACCCACATGCGCACGCGCACACAGATGCCAAGCTAAAATACTTAAAGCAATACTAGCCAGAAATGTGTGATGTTTTGTGAGTATGTCTGTGTGTATATGGGTGTGTATAAAAATGAATCTTCCTTTGTGACAACTTCTACTTGTTTCTTAATTATAACATCTTCATTGTTACTAGTTCATCACTAGAACTAACTAGTTAGTATCACTCCATACACAGACAGAAGTCTTGATCTTCTTTTCCCCCCTCTTTATAAGCCTGAAGCTCTGCTATCTGCCACATACATGACTTCAGGCCTATCCCTTTACCTTACTAGGCCCCAGCATCTTTATTTGCAAGATGGAAGTTACTGGACCAGATGATCTCCAAGGGCTTTTTAGCTCTAAATTTCTGACCTTATTATTTCTTTTAGAAAATAGACATTATTATCCTTGTTATATTTAATTAGGTCATCTATACTTACCTTCCAACTATATTATTTTAAAATAATACCTTGAGGAAATAAATGACCAACCTTTGTAGAAAAATGTTTACTCTAACCATTAGGACATAATTCACATAAAATGATGTACAAAGAGACAATTTACCAAATGGTACCTTAGTAACTCAGAGAAGCTCTAAATCAGTAGAGAAAATTTAGCTCCTTTCAACATTTTTATTAAGCACCTATTACATGCCAGACACTAGGAAAGACTTTTCTCACTCAAGGAACCTAGAATTTAGTAAAGCTTCAGGTTGTTTGTACCCAATGCAATTTGTTTTGCTTGATTATACATATTTGTTAGAAAGGATGGTCTCTGCTCCAGGGCTGGAGGAGAAGGTGGATGAATAGATAGTGATAGACATAAAGAAAAAAATATACATCAATAAGTAATTTCGTAGAAAGAAAAAAGGAGCAAAGAAAAGGACATGATAGAACAATTTTGTTACAACTTTTAAAAACTTATACACGTATGTACACACAGTATCCAAAAATTATAATTGCAGTTATTCTTATGCACAAAATACACACAATACACATACATATACATGTATGCATATATGCATATAGATATAACACAATATAAGTTCACATCTGTAATATACATATACTTCACACACATTAATATAACATTGAGGTATACACACATATACATGTACACACACACACACATACGCATATACATATGTATCTGTATATACACATTTCTTTTGGAAAAAAGGAACATCAGCCAAAACAGAATTTTACAGTTTGTTATGTAATCTTTTCACCGTTCTTAATTGTAGCTTGTTTGTTGATGATCATTAAGTTCACATTAAAATTTTCAGCCCATGAATTCAATTTCAACAGGAATCAATGCTTAGTCATAATAAAAGCGGTTAATCAATAAACTTTTTTATTTCCTACCAATTATGTTGTTTTTATTCAGTGTACTTAGATCATTTATCACTTTTTGGCAGAAATGGAGAAAATGAACTAAAAAAATACACACTTAGCATGGAAATAGGGGAGTTTAGTACTATTTTCTTAGAAGGAATTAATGAACTGGTAAGAAGTCAGTTTTGGTATCAAAGGATTAAGTTCAAAAGGGAGCTTAGAGCTCATCCAGGTCAACTAACTTCATTGTATTTTAAAATTTATTTTAACTTTTAATCTTTTTGTTATTCTGAACTTGATAAATACCCACAAACACCACTATTTTCATATACAGGGTGCTCTAAACATCTTAATGAAGTTTTAAGCTAATAATACTGCTTTTAGCTATTAAAGCTTAAAACTTCACTAAGATTTCTGGGACCTATGTTAAGAAAAGAAGAAAAAAGCGCTGAAAATTAATCTTTGAATCTCCATTACATACAGAGTTTCTTTTTAAAATTCAGCATTTTAGTTCCAGAACTGTTCCACATGTCTTTCTCTCTGAACACCCTTCTGTTTTCTTTCGTGCATTAAAAAAAATGTTTCATTGACTTAAAAATTTCTTTTCTTTTGGCAACTCATTAGCACCCCACTCTGTATTTGCTTCTTTCACCTAAACGAACAGAAAATAATCATACCATCCTTGGTAACGAATAAGCAAACAATTCCAGATGTTGGCCATCTCTGAAAATATCCATCTCATTCCACACTTCTAGTACATTGCCTCTCTGTCAAGAAGTAGGAAGTATGTCCTCTGGAGTCATGGTTAGTCATTTGCATGCTGAACAGTATTCTGAAGTTTTTCAAGGTTATTTTTCTTTGCAATGTTTTTGTCCTTGTATAAATTGTTCTCATGGCTGTGATCCCTTTACTCTGCATCAGCTTATGGAATTCTTTTCACTTTTCTCTGAATTTGTTCCTTGTTATTTCTTATGGAACAATAAATAGTATTTCATTATCTAATATAACATATTATGGTATGTAATTACACATTTTGTATTCATGTAACATATAATTATATAACATACAACATATTACCTAATTTTTTTGTGATTATGTAAAACATTTCTGTATTAGTCATTTTGTTCAAGAAGACTCAAATAAAAGAAAAAAATGAAAGAAAATGAAAATTAGCATGCTTTAGTCTGTATTCAATCAATATCAGTTCTTTCTCTGGAGGTCCTTTGGGGTTGTCCTGGATCATTGTATTGCATAGAATAGCCAAGTCATTCACAATTCTTTATCGAACAATATTGCTGTTACTGTGTACAACATTCTCCTGGTTCTCTTCACTTCACTGTGCATCAATTCATGTTAGTCTTTCCAGGTTTTTCTGAAATCATCCTGCTTATCATTTCTTATAGCACACTAATATTCCATTACAACTGTATACTGCAACTTGTTTAGCCATTTCCAAATTGATAGGCATCCATTTGATTTCCAATTCTTAGCCACCACAAAAAGAGCTGCTATAAATATTTGTCTATAAACAGGTCCTTTCCCCCTTTTTGGATGTGTTGCCTTTCCCCACTAAACTGTAAGCTCCTTGAGGGCATGGATAATCTTTTCTTTTTTGCTTCTATTTATGTCCTCAATGCTCAGCACAGGGCCTGGTACATGACACATGTTTAGTCAATGGGTTTTCCTTCCTTCCTTCCTTGATAGCTTGACTTCATTAGAGTGCCTATCTTCCCACGTTCCCTTTAGCAAGTATCATTTTCCTTTTTCATTATATATGCCAATCTGATGTGGGTGAGACAGAATCTCAGAGTTGTTTTAATTTGCCTCTGTCTTAAAATTAATGATTTGGTGCATTTTTAATGTGACTATTAATAGTTTGGATTTCTTCTTTTGCGAACTTCCTATTTATATTCTGTTTGGAATAGCTTGTGTTCTTATATAGTTGAATCAATTCCTTATGTGCCTTATACATTAGATGTTTGTTATAGAAACTTGAAGAAAGGATTTTTCCCTCTAGTTTGCCATTTTGCTGCATTGATTTTCTTTGTATGAAAACCTTTCAACTTTGTGTAGTCCATTTCATTTCTTGTGATAGTTTTTATCTCTTGTTTGCCCAAGAACTTCTTCCCTATCTAAAATTTGTTTATTATGTGACCTTTTATATTTAGATCATGAATTCATATGTATATCTACTAGACTCTTTTCTAGTTTTCCTAGTAGGTTTTTTCTTCCAGCAAATAGTGAGTCCTTCCCTCAAAAGTTGAGGCCTTTGGGTTTACTGAATACTACTCTATTACTTTAAAATAAATCTACAAATTATGTACCTACAACTTTTCTATTTTTAAAAACTAATACCAAATAATTATAATGGTTAACTCTTTGTAGGACAGTTTGAGATGTGGCACTACTAAGCCCTCTTTTTCCCACTTATTTTAATTCTGCCTTTGAAAGTCTTGACATTTTTCTTCCAGATGAATTTTGTTACTTTGTCCATTCTGTACAAAACCAGAATAGTTTTGGTAGTTTTACTGGTATGGTATTGAATGAACAAATTAATTTAGTCAGGAAAGCCATTTCTATTTAATGACTTGGCTCAACCATAATCAATTAATTGCTCTCCAGCCATTATTTCTATAAAAGGGAGTTTGTATTTATTTTTATATAGTTCTTATTCATCTTCATATTTTATACTTTCTGGAGGAATTTTAATTGGAATTTCTCTTTCTGTTTCTTCCTACTGGCTATATAGAGAAAAGCTAATGATTTGTATGGGTTCCCTCATTTTACAAAGAAGGAGTTGAGATCCAGAAAAAAAAAAAAGAAACAATTGCCAAAGTTCTCACAGATAGTAAGTAGCAGAGATGACATTCAAACCAGATTGTCTTGCTTCAAATTTGGGGGTCCTTCTACAGTACTGAAGCATAACTTGGACTGTCCGTTCTTTATTCCTCATTCTTACTACTTGACTGATTAACTTCATCTCAAAATCATATATAACCAATAATGTCATTAATGGCACTTCTTCCAGGCAATTCATTGTTGGCAATATATTATACCTTAATTATATCCATCATTAGTTTTCCTCTACTCATTTGGATCACTTTGAATTTTATTCTTCTATATGATTGTAGCATATTTGATCTATATACAAGTAGTATCATCCAGAAAATATTGGTTCTTAAGAAAAGATGAATTTCTATGGTAGTAGTGAGTAGCTTGGGATCTCTGACAATCAATCAGTCAGCAAACATTTATTAGGCATTTACTACGTGCCAGGTATTATGCTAGAAAGTAGAGATACAAATTTAAAGAATTCAGTAACAACTATATTACAAATTTTCAATTATACTCTATCCAGATTTCCTCCATTTTAATTTTGGATGAGCCTTAAATATTGTTCATCTGAAGTGCCTGCTCAAGATATATGTACTAATTTAGTCATTCTTTGGTTGTGTCCAACTCTTTGTAACCCCATTTTATGGCAAAGATACTGTAGTGGTTTGCTGTTTCCTTCTCCAGCTTTTCACAGATGAGCAACCGAGGCAAACGGGGCTGTGACTTACCCAATGTCACACAGCAATTAAGTGTCTGAGACCAGATTTGAACTGAGGAAGATGAATCTTCCTGACTCCAGGCTAGGTGCTCTATCCATTGTGCCACCTAGTGCTCTATATGCACTAATGTACTAATGCAATGGCTTGTTGTGCAGCTAGGTGGTGGAGTGGATAGAGCGGTGGGCCTGGAGTCAGGAAGACCTGAATTCAAATCTAGCCTCAGATACTTTCTAGCTATGTGACCGTGGACAAGTCATTTAGTCTCCATTTGCCTCAGTTTCTCATCTATAAAATCGTAACAGTAATAGCACTTACCTCCCAGGGCTGTTATAATGATCAAATGAGATAATAATTACACAGCACTTAGCATAGTGCTTGGCAGTTAGTAAGCATTATATAAATGTTGGCTATTGCAATGTTGCATATTGTAATCCGGATAATACAATTTTTTTTCTTCATTTTATCTTTTCAATAAGAATAGCCAGGCTTATTTCTTTTGAACAAGCCTGAATCTAATAGAGAAGACCCTGTCATGTTCTGGGTTTTGGTCATCTAGCTTAACGTCATCTACCTATTTAGATTCTGTTCAGGGTATCTTCCATGAAAAATGGAGAATATTTTTGATAAACATGTATTTCTCTTTTTTATCATAACTTGATTTTGGACGCAGCTCAGTGGATCATTGAACACATTTCCTTCATGTCAGATGTTTCATGGCCTTTTATGTTTAACAGGGGATCATCAGTATGGGGGGCAGTCCTAGAGAATGTTCAGGGGCTCTGCCTGCTGTGAACACACCTGGATTTGCTTTTGAAAACACATAAGTGCCAAGATGACCCAAAGCCAAGAAGTTTAATTAGAAGCAGACAAACCATAGAAATGTTCACACAGTCAGTGTTCATTGTTTATCTCCCTGAAATACTTTCAGAAAGCAGGTGAGAGAGAAAGAAACATGTTAGGAAGCAGGATTCATCCTCCTAAAATGATATCTACTGTCATCTCTTCTGTCTTTTCTGTTGCTGAATATGTATAAAATGGAAGCTAGAATTGACAGCTCTGGTTCTAAAAAGACAGTTTTCTTGATTCATGTTTCATGGCACATTAGGGGAGTGGCAATAGTATCTACAGCATTTAAGATTATGTCTTTCGTTTACAGTCTTTACTTATTTCCATTTTTTCCTGCCCGGTTTACTCAAAGACTTCCCTCCAGTTATCTTTTCCATTTTTCTTGTCCACTTTCCCTCACCTTCCTCCTTTCCCTTCTTCTTTTCTTCTCCTTTCCTTTCCTTCACTCAATCTGCCCATTAATTAATTAATCCATTTATTCATCCATCCATCTATGCATTTATTCATTCCATTACATGCTTTGTACTATCTAACATATTGAAGCACATTCAAAACAAGTATGAGATAGAAAAGACCTTTGCACAATCGACCTGGGGAGACAAGACAAACACACAGGAAATAGTTAAGTAATTATGAAAAACAGTAAATGAAAAAGTGTCCAAGAAAGTGAATCATAATTCTGTCAAAGGAAAATTCAATAGAGCACATGGCTTTATGGAGTCAGGGGAATATGAGCTGGATTGAAATGACCAATAAAATCTGGGTAGGTGGAAGAGTAGAGAAGAGTATTGTCAAATTAGCTGGCACCAGGTATGACGTTCAAATCTTTCCTCAGACACTTACTATCTCTGTGACCTTGGGCAAGTCACTTGACCTCTGTCTGCCTCAGTTTCCACATTGTAAAATGAGGATTTTAATAGTACCCACTTCTTTCTGAGGATAAAATGATACATTTGTACAGTGCTTTGCAAATGCAAAGCTATATAAAAATGCTAACTATCATTCTAAGCATGAAGAAAGACTAGCAAAAGCAAAGGCTAAGGAGAAAGATGAATAGTTTTCTACTCTTTTTATTTTCTCTTTTTCTGCTATTATTGGCAAAAATCTCTCCTTCTCAATCCCCTGCTTGATCTTCTCTGTGCCATGTAGACTACGGTTGTTATAGAAGAGGATTCCTATTTAGATACACGTTGAATTAGTTCTCTTTCTGTTCTGGAATTTCGTGATTCTGTGTAGGGACATACCTTGTTTTTGCTCTCCCCAACCCCCTCCCCTGGGCTCGTGAATGCATTTTTGACAGTCTATTTAAATGTTTTTTTTTTTTAATTGAATTGTAGATGGTGGATTAGAGGCAACCCAGCTTTCAACAATTCCCTCCAAAAATTTTTAAAATAACACCTCAAATCAAATTTTGGAGCAACAGAGGCAGGAAAACGTCAGGGTAAGATATTTTTCCAGCCTAAGATAATTTTGGGAATCTACGGGAGCAGTTTATGACACCAGGGTAGAAGCCTGTCTGAAGTGTATACACAAGGTGGCAGTAGTAGTGGCCCCAGCAGCAGCAGCTTTGAGAACTCTCAGCCCAGAGACGGGAAGGGGGTCAGACAACTGGTCAGAAAGAGATTACAATGGACCTTTTGCTGGCTCAAGGTACAGTGGGTACTGCTCAGCAACCTTATGGCCCATAGGCAGTTACGGGTCACAGTTCTGATGAGGTTAAAGAAAAACGATGATGGTAGGGAATCATAGGTTTTTAGGGGTGCTTGAGACCCCAAAACATTTACATGCAGGGTCCTGCCAAATGAATTTGTCTTAAACCTTCTCAGACAAGGAAGAAGACAAAGTTTATTAAGGATTCGCCATAATGGACTGTCTTAAGAAATCTTACCATTTGTGATGCTTGTTTTCACAAGTGGGCCAGATTCAATCTACTGAGCTAGATTGAATCTGAGCCCTTTCATGGAGGCAAGACAAAACTTATATACAGAAACATTGTGGGAGGGATTGAGGGGTGGTCAAGTAGTCTGGGGTAAGTAGAGGAGGGGTTTAGGGAGGGTCTTGTGGAGGAGTCTAAGGAGGATCTTGATGGGACTGGGGTGACTAGAGGTCAAGACTCCAGGAAACAAGAGAATGGGATTTTGATAGGATTAAGGGTCTGAAGCATCTGGACAATAGAGGGCTAGGCTAGGTAGAGATTTGGGCCTAGATAATAAAAGGCTTATGGCCTCAGGCAAGGCCAGATCTAGTGGGAAGATTCAAGGAGAGTTCAAGGAGAGTTCTCAGAGATTGTACTCCAGATTCAAGAGGGTTCCCAGAAACTGTACCCTCATCAGTTCCAGGGAGAAGAGAAATGCTGAAGGTTTGTCATGAGGAAGCAAAGGTCTTGGCTACAGTTCCAAGGCAAAGAGAACACTTGTGCCTGTGGCTGCAGGGGCCAGGGCACTTCCTGGGCAAAGATAAGGGTTCATACCAGTAGAGCAGTGAACACAATTCTCAACATATCACACCACCTTGGAAGCATCAAAAACTTGCAGACCTCCAGAACTAGCTCTGAAAACAGCAGCATGAAAAATCCTGAAGCTTGGGACAGTGCCTTCCCAACCCTAGGTGAGCAGAGTGCAATATAATATAAAGTTGAAAGTAAAGAAATAGAAAAATAAGCAAACAACTAAAAAAAGAATTTCACCATAAAAAGGTACTATGGCGTCAGGAAAGACTAACACATAAATTCACAAAAAGACAACAATGTGAAAACAACTAGAAACAAAGCCTTGGGGAAAAATGCAAATTGGACCCAAACCCAACAAGAATTTCTGGAAGAGGTAAAGAAAGAGACACACATCAACATCTTTGGGAAAAGAAATGAGAGTGATACAAGAAAATTATAAAAAGAGAATTCACAGATTCATAAAAGAGACACAAAAAATAACTGATAAAAATAGAACCTTAGAAAAAAGAATTGGCCCAATTATAAAAGAGGCAGGAAAATCCACTGAAGATAACTCCCTAAAAAGAAGAATAGGCCAAAATGGGAAAGAAGGTACATAATATTCACTGAAGCAAAGATCTCCTTAAAAAAACAGAATTGGCCAAAGAGAAAAAGAGGTAGAAAATCTCATTGAAGAAAATGATTCCTTAAAATTAGAATTGGACAAGTGGAAGCTAGTGATTCCATGAAATATCAAGAAACAAAGTCAAAAAAATGAAAAAAAATAGAATAAAATGTTAAATATTTCATTAGAGAACCAACTGACCTAGAAGATAGATCCAGGAGAGATGATTTAAGATTATTGGACTACCTGAAAGTCATGATCAAAGAAAGAACCTAGAAATCATCTTTCAAGAAATTATCAAGGAAAACTGCTTCAATATCTTAGATCCAGTGGGTAAAATAGAAATGGAAAGAATGCATGGATCACCTCCTGAAAAAGATTCCAAAATGAAAACTCCCAAGAATATGATAGCCAAATTACAGAGCTTCCAGGTCAAAGAGAAGATACCTCAAGCAATCAGAAAGAAACAATTCACATATTATGGAGCAACAGTCAGGATCACATAAGACTTAGTAGCTTCCATGTTAAGGGAGAAGAGGGCTGGGACTATGATATTTTAAAAGGCAAATGATCTAGTTTCTAGGATTACAGCCAAGAATAACCTACCCAGCAAAACTGAGTATAATTCTTCAGGGAAAAAAATGGATATTTAATTAAATAGAGGATTTTCAAGCACTCTTGATAAAAAGACCAGAGTGGAATAGAAAATTTAACATTCAAACACAAGTCACAAGTGAAGCATAAAAAAATAAGCACAAGAGAGTCATCATAGATAGTATAAAATTAAACTGTTTACATTCCTACATGGGAAGATAATACATTTAACTCCTAAGAACTTTATAATTATTAGGTCACTTAAAGAAAGAATACATAGACATAGGTATGAATCTGAGTTATGTTGGAATGATCTCCAAACAAACAAACAAATGAAGAGTGAGAAAGAAGGGTGCACTTGGAGAAGGGGGAAAGGTGGAATGGGGAAAATTTTCTCACATAAAAGAGCTGTGCAAGGAAGGCTTCTACAGTGGAGGGGAAAAATGAGAGTCAGGCAATGCTTGAAACTTATCCTCATCAGAATTGGTTCAAAGAGGAAAAATATATGTAAATACTCAATTGGGTATAGAAAAGTAACTTACCCAATAGAGCAATAAGAAGGGAAGGGGATAAGAAAAAAAATGTTGTTTATTCTTCAGTTGTTTTTCAGTCATATCTAACTCTTTGTGACCCTATTTGTGGTTTTCTTGGCAAAGGTACTGGAGTGGCTTGCCATTTTCCTCTCTAGATCATTTTATAGATAAGGAAACTGAGGCAAATGGGTTACGTGACTTGCCAGGGTCACACAGGTAGTAGGTTTCTAAGGCTAGATTTCAACTCAGGAAGATGAGTCTTCCTGACTCTAGGCTGAACACTCTATCTACTGTACCAACCAGCTGCTCTGAGAGAAGGGAGAGAAGATGATAAAAGGGAGGACAGATTAAGGGAGTCTGTGGTCAGAAGCAAAATAGACTTTTGAGGAGGGACAGGATAAAAGAGAGAGAAAAAGAAACTGAAGAGAATGGAATGGAAAAAGATATATAGTAATTATAACTGTGAATATGAATCGATGAGTTCACCCATAAAATGGTAGTAGATAGCAGAGTGGATTAGAAACCAGAATCCAACAATATTGAGTTTACAAGAGATACAGTTGAGACAGAAAGACACACAGAGTTAAAATAAAAGGCTAGGGCAGAATCTAATATCACTGAGCTGAACTAAAAAAAGCAGGTATAGTAATTATGATCTCAGACAAGACAAAAGCAAAAATAGACCTAATTAAAATGGATAATCAGGTAAACTACATTTTCCCTGAAAAGGTGCTATAGACAAATAACATGAATTTTTCTTTACAGCAAGTGTCTGATAAAGTCCACATTTCTCAAATATATGCTGAATATAGAATGGAATCAAATCTATAAAAATAAGAGCCATTCTCCAATTGACAAATGGTCAAAGCACATACACAGGCAGTTTTCAGAAGAAGAAATCAAAGCTATCTATAGTCATGTGTAAAAATGCTTCAAATCATATTGATTAGAAAAATACAAATTATTAAAAAAGAAAAGTACAAATTTCAACAACTCTGAGGCACTATCTCCAACCTATCAGAAATGACAAATGATGAAGGAGATAAAGGAAAAATAGGTACAATAATGAACTATTCATGGAGTAGTGAACTGGTCCAACCATTCTGGAGACCAATTTGGAAATAGGCTTAAAGAGCTATAAAACTGTTCATGCCCTTTGACTCAGTGATACCACTACTAGGTCTGTAACCCAAAGAGATCAAAGAAAAAGGGAAAGGACCTATATATACAAAAATATGCATAGAAGTTCTTTTTGTAGTGGCAAAGAATTAGAAATCAAGGGCATGCTTATTAATTGGGGAATGGCTAAAAAGTTGCAGCATATGATTGTGATGGAGTCCTGTTTTGCTGTGGAAAACGACAAAGGAGGGGGGTGGTTTCTGGAGATACCTAAACAGAATGATGTAAAGTGAAATAAGAACCCAGAGACTATTGTGTACAGTAAGAGCAATATTGTAATGATGATCAAATAGGAAAGATCTGACTACTCTGATCAACATAATGATTCAAGACAATTCCAAAAAACTCAAGATGAAAAAAATGTGACCCACTTCCAGAGAGAAAACTGAGTGAAAGTGGAAGTATAATTTACTTTCTTTTTTCTTCTTTTCTTTTTTGGGAAATATGCCTAACATTGACATATGTTTTGCATAATTTCACATATATAATGGATATAATGTTGCTTGCTTTCCCAGGGGTATAGGGTGAGAATAGGAGGGAGGGAGAAAATTTAGAACTCAAAATTTAAAAAAGAATGTTACAAATAAATAATAAATTTTTTAAAAGACAGTCTATTTAAATGGCCTCACATCTTGAATGGCTTTGGCTAGACTTTTTTTTCCCTTTAGCATACATTTAAGTAAGATTTCTATCCAGGTTTAATCATTTACCAGTTACTGACTATGAACTGCTTCCTTATTTAATGAATATCAAATACCACTTATCACTGAGTGATAGGGATATAAGATTAAAATGATTTTTTCCCTTGCAGTTTCAACAGAATTTTACCCTTCTTGTTATCCTCATTAACTGAAAAACCTGCCATGATTAGCTGTTCCCTTAACAGAGTCTCATTCAAATTCGGCTTTATTATTAACTTCAATTTTTTATTCAGTTTTCATCTGGGTAAAAAGGAAGAAAGAAAACGAGTTTTAATTTCAGCAGAATGAACTCTGGGGCCAGTAAACTATGGAAATGGAATGACTTACATGGTTCTTCTAATATAAGAGCAGTGTGGGGTTTACTCTGATTCTTTTTTCATAGAGGGTTTGCTCCCTTGATCACAAATAGAAGTAGAAACCAATAAGATATATCTTAAAATCTAGAAGTCAGCATATAAAAATGTACCTATTTATTTATTTTTTTTTATCAATTTAGGTTTAAGCTGTATATGGAAAGAATGTTAAATTTGCAGTCAGAATGCCCTGAATAACTACAACAAAGTCACTTAATTTCTCCGAGTCTGGTTTTTTTCATCTGTACATTAGACATAGTAATAATACCTGTGCTACACACTTGTCAGGGTTTCTGTGAAGAAACCCCGAAGGCTTATATAAATGTTAGTTGTTATTATCTATAGTTCCTAAGATCATTTTGTATTCTCCAGTGTGATATGGCAGTCAAAATAACTTGGGCAGCAAGAGAGAAATGGAGTGCAGAATTAGGGTTTCATTATACTCTCACTTGGTCAGGCAACATCAATGTTTTATTTTGGGTACCACGAACGCTTTACAAATCTTAAAGCACTATGTAAATGCTAGCAAAAAAAAAATAATAATTAATTAAAAGGATGTTGAGAAACTGAAGAGAGACCCGAGGAGGGCCACTAGTTCCTGAGTCGTCTTGAGACTGTTCTGTATTGGTTGAAAGAACTGGGAATGTTTAGGTTGGGGAAGAGATTTAAGAGTGATATAATTATTGTCTTCAAGCATTTAGTATATATATATGGCACCCTTTAATCTGCATCTTTAACATTTTCTCCATCACTTTCTTGTGTCTATATAATCAACAAAGTAATAAGTAACATCCTGATTTGTAGCATTTACCAATTATTGAAGTGTCAATGCTCATGCTGAAAATTTAGCAGTGTGAAAATTTAACAGCTTGTTCAAGCTGGCTCAAGCACACCGCTGCTTCCAATTTTGAGATTCTAGGATTTCCTACCTCTTGAGGGCTGGCAAAAATACTGAAGACTTCCTAGTATTGACTAATATAGGAAATTACGTGATCATAGATTTTGAGCTGGAAGAGCTCACAGATGTCATCTAGTCCAAATGCCTCATTTCAATGATAGCACAGCAGTCTACAGAAGGAAAGAAATGAAGTTAGTCTGGTATGGCTTTTTCTTTGGCGTCTAACTGGCCAGGGTAATCTTGGCTCTCCTATATTCTCACAGAGCATTTCTCTATCAATGCGTAATCTGAACCATGCTAGGTCAGGGAGGGATAGCCTTGTCTTGTTTGCTGCCAGAATGTGATTCGGAATTGGTAGTGAAACTAATGAGGGGCAGAGTCGGTGTGACAGCTTTGGAGAGAAGAGACATACTTCTTTCATCCTGCTTTTTTTTTTCTGCATGAAGAGACTGTAGAGAGAGGAGACTTTGGCAGACATGTAGAGGAAAGCCAGACATTTCCATCCTGACCTCCTAGAGAGTTTGGAGTATCTCATCTTGGCAAGACTGGAGCCTCTCTCTTTCTCTTTTAGTTGAACTGAACTGGGAGTCAGGTTACAAGTGCATTCTAGAATTATACCTGGAGTTGAATTCAAGCCTAGGGTTTTAAGAACCCATCTCTACCCACACCAACCTATTCCTTAACTTCTCAATAGGCTAGACAGCTCTCCAAGGTTTCAGAGCAAGTGCCTATCTGCATTGACAATGAGTTTCCTTACTGTGGAGTTTCCTACACCAAAGGTGTCAAACATGTAGCCTACTGACTACAATATTCTGGAATACATTCTGAACCAGATTAAAATGTAATTGGGAAATGTTTAATACAATACATAAAAATACAATAAAACATAGATAATATTACATTTAAAAACTAAGTCAATATGCTGCTGCAGGAATCCTTATATACAGACGAGTGGTCTGGGTTTCTATCGATTTTGACATCCACTGCCCTACACCAATGAAATCACAAGTTCAGACAAAAAAAAAATCATTATTCTGCTCCCTAAGAACACTGATCCTATCTCTTAACTCTGCCTTTTATTGTCATCAAGCATTTATCAAGTACTTATTATGTGCCGGGTACTGTGTGGTGCTAAGTGCTTGGGATACAAAGAAAGGCAAAGAAACAAAACAAAACAAAGCTCCAAAATGTGGTCCCTGCCCTGAAGGAGGTCATACTTTAATGGGGAAGATGACAGGTAGACAATTGTGTACATACAAGATATATGCAGTGTAAATGGGAAATAATCTTACAGGGAAGGCAGTAATACTGGGAGTAGGGAAGGGAATTTGACAGCAAAATTCCTCTGGTGAAAAGTAATAATTGTTCTGAGTCTTGAGGAAGCCAGGACGGAGAGGTAGAGTGGGAGAGCATTCCAGGCATGGGAGACACCTGGTGAGAAAGCACGGAATCTGGTAATGAAGAGTTGTTAGAGGGACAATAAAGGGTCTTTCACCAGAGTCTCTGCTTTACTAGCAAGTGTCAGGTTGTTTCAAGCTTCTGCATTTCTGACATTATTTTTCCAAAATTGGCTATTTTTTTTTAAAAATTTATACTCAGGTATGTCCCCTTGCTTCTGTATATGTCTGTTCAAAAGAAAAATATTTTGGATGCCTGTAAAAACATCATGTCATTTCCCAATGACACTCCCGCTCTACCCATAGGACATCCCTTGTATCAAAGTGAAAAATAAAACAAAGATAAACCATTCATGAAAAAATTTGCAATTTTCTACAGAATTAGTTCACTGACTCTGTTGGGGAGAGGAAAATATGTTATATTACCAGTTCTCTAGAGTCAAGATTACTAATTAAATTCATTAATCTGAATAAAGATCACACATGACTTAAAAATCTAAGTTTGTCAGTAGGTTCCCTATACACATACATTATTTCTTTTGATAGCTCCCATTCTCCTCATTATAATTATTTGTTTTCATTTTGATTTATTAACTTTATGTTTATGCTGTATATATTTTATATAATATGTGAGAATTTGAAATCAGATTCTACTATTCAAACCTCAATTAACTTTGTAATTTTGCTCTTTAAATCATATGAGGATAAGTTAATTAAGTTACTTTAATTCTGGGGAAATAGAAGTATGGATGTGATTCTGCGAAGGGTAGCAGGGTATTGGGTAATAGCTAAATTCCCCATAATCTGAGCGATAAGCAAATCTGAGAAATGGGATTAAGAAAGTGACCACAGAATGTTCTGTACATTTCTCAAGGGTGAGGTTTCCTTTCTTTGCAGCAAGGATTTTTCAACTATATAAGACTCCCTTGTAAGTTTCTTGATAATGATCTATTAGTCATTGGTTTATTATATTATTATGTGGTCAGGAATGTTCCCAAGGCAAATCTTACAAATCAACCTATTTCCTTATTCCTGCTATGCTTCCTTCTTCCTGAAAATTTTATGAATATGCATTAATCTCATGAATATGTATTTTGATTAGTTCCTCTAAGGAGGCTTGGATCCAATTTATTGGCAATCTCTAGCATTCCTAATAAATTGATAATGCTTGGAACTTTTTTCCTCTGTTTACCTCTATTTCTCATGGAACAGGCTTCCTACATTAGAATTAAAGCCTATTGTAAGTAGGATTTATTTATATTTTTACTTTTGTCCACAGTACCTAGCATAGAGCTTGGGCTAGGATCAACTCATCAGTTTTAAACTAACTACCTAACTCAAGCCTTATTGTCACTACCTCCTCTCCCTTCTGTCTGGAGGGCTAGAGGGCAGAGTACCAAACTCCTCCCAGTGCTTGCCTGTATAGAGGATAGAGATTGGACTCTTAGCTCATTCCACTTTTTATCTACTGTCCTGCCTGGTTTCAACTCCATGGAACAAGATATTCTCATTTTCTACCTATCCCCCTTTTCCACCTCCTTTTGTGTGTTGTTTCCCCTCTTAGATTGTAAGGACCTAAGGGCAAGAACTACCTTTTTTTTTAATTGTTTCTCCAGCAATTATCAAAGTGCCTGGCACATAGTAGGCACTTAATAAATGGTTATCAGATCAGATTGTCTGGCACATAGTAGGTGCTTAATGAACATTTGTTGATTGACATACTGTCAAATTTTTGTTTTTGAGAGCTTCCCATCTTTCTTTAGCTAATTTCCACTATTGTATGTGGAATCTTAACTGTCTTTCTCTGAACCCTTTAAAATATTTTTTTTTTCCTGAAATCTTCAGTTCTCTGAATTCTAATCCTTATTTGTTATAAACTATTAGAAGTCAAGGTCACTTTCTTGCAAGGTTCTTTTTCATTTTACTTTGCAAACCAATTCCTTCTGATTTTATTTAGAATCAGGTCCAAATTAGCAGTTGCCTTTGTTGCATCTTTCATTTTTTGTTGAATGAAATTATAATTAAGTAAATAACTTATCAGCTATCCCACTTTTAGCAGAGAAGGAGAATTAGCAGATATATGAATAGTTTCATATATGTACACAGTGCCTGACAATAGTAGCTACTTAAGTAGATACTTGTAGGTTGATTGGAATCTCCTATTTCTGTTACATTACGCTCACACTATGTCATCAGGTTTGTGAACTGCTTTTGAAATTTGTCATGCATTTCATTCTTCTGGATAAACAGTCTTCAGCAATTTCATACTTCAATACTACTTCCGTGTTTTTTCCCCAGTTTTTCTTTCCCCACTTATCCTTACCCAATTGCTTTCCAGAATGTTTGCCCCTTTCATTGTGTGGATTTTCTCTCGAGTTATCCTCTTGCTATGTAGGTTATTTCACTGTCTCTTTTACTTAATCTGTTCTTTTTTAAAAAAAACTTATATATTTTGTTTCCATATTGAGTCATTATGAATCACATCCCATCAAGTCTCTGTGGCATCTATGAGATCTAGGGAATGATTTGCATTAACCTAGTTTCCTTAGCTGGTATCCTGTGCTCTGAGTATTTACCATTTAGTTTCTGCATCCATAAATATTATCATATCTCTTTTCTGGGAAATTTTTCTCTTGAGAATTATTGGACCTCTGCACTGAGTTTCTTATTCCTATTTTCACATTTGCTACTACTCTCTGTGACATCTGGATTAGCAAATACATGTGAGCAGTTTTCTTATTCTTCTCCATTTTCATTTTACTTCATCAGTACTACAAATGTCCAGTCAAAAATATTCTTACTTGGCCTTGTTACATTAGATATATATTATTCCTGTTATTTCTGTTCCTTAAAGTCTGATATAGAAAAAATAAAAACAAATCACATTCTCTCAATCAACTATTCACTTCTCAACACTGGCCTTTCTGTTCTGTTTTACCACCTTCAATTAACAAAATTAATACACACACTGCTTTACTTAACTCCCACCCCACCCTGTGTCTCATAGGTCTTCAGTTTTTTGCCTGGGTCCTCCAAAAATGTGTTTTTCAGGTTCCATTTGGGTGTGTTTTTGAATTTTCAGAAGTGGGTAGTAGTAATCAATTTTGACAAATCTGAGAGAGATTCTCCATCACATGCCAAGTACACGACCTGGCAAGACAGCCTACCTCCTGCTTATCCCTGTCATATTGAGATATAGCTACTTTAGGATCTCTCAGCAAGAAGCTTTTAACCACTACAATTTGCCTTTCCTCCTCTGACTAATACTATCAATCATTCAATAAACATTTATTAATATCTACTATGTGCCAGGCACTGTGCTAAGTACTATAGTAATACATGGTCTCTAATCTGGTATATATGTCACATCTATCTTCCTCATCCAAAGTATAGCGCTTTGTAAACCTTAAAGTGTTATATAAATGTTAACTCTCACTAGTATTGTTTTCATTGTATGGAGCTATATTTGGACTTTCCCTGCTTGTATAACCCTCAGTGCTTTTGAATGCTTGGAGCAGACAGACCAAGAAGACACTTTAACCCAGTGACCCTTATTCTGACAGTGATGACAAGGTCTAAAGTTACCTTTCAGAACCAAAATATAATTTCAAGTTAGTTATCTCTGCCAACTCATAAAAATAGAATTTTTGATACCAGTGGAGTAGGGATATCGCGAGGTCTATCTTGTTATATTTTCTCCATTTGCAACTAAAATCCAGTCTTGAAAAAGATCATGACTACTTCTCTTTTTTTTCCCCCTCCAATTCCCTTTCACCATTTAAATACTGGATATGAAAGCTAATGACATTTGAAAGACCCAAGGGAAAATATGTTGGTTGGAAGTTAAAATCCTTACATGCCCTGTTTAAAGGGCACAGAGAACTGCCCTGGTCTTAACATTTCTGTGTAACCTTAAACAGTCACATAGTACTAAGAATGGTGTATTGTGTAATTTTCACTGGTTTATTTTTAATTCAAGCCAGCCCTAAAATAAATCCACTGTTAGAGGTCTATTACTCAGGCTTGTTACATTTGAGGTCTCCAAGGTCTTTCAATCTCCACAGTTATCCAATGGTTTTTGTGTGTACACACCTGTATAAACATCATCACTTAAGAAGTACAGACTGGTGTCAAGGGCTCAAACTGGAAATCCTACTCCAAGCAGCAGAAAGCTAAGTAAGATCTTAGGGTAGCAGCACCATGCTCTGCCAGAATGCTCACTTTGCCACCTCTGACTCCTTCCTAGCTTGTAGTCCTTGGATTTCCCTTCTGACAATTTTGTCATGTCTTTCCTACATCCTATCTCATTTCCTATATCCCCTAGCTGTTCCCTTTGTTAACAGTGCCCATTTCAAACTAGACTTTAATCCTAGGATCCTTAGAACACATATATTGTGCTTCTGGCTATATTTGCAGATGCCACAGCAGTTTGGCCTCGGTAGGTCTGGAACAATATCCACATTTGTCTTAGGCCATGCTGGTTTATCAAGAATGCTTTTAGAAGAACTTTTTTTTTTCAGTTTCAGTTTCAGATGCATGCCCAAAGAAGCAAAACAGTGGATCAAGGAGCAAATGAAAAGTGGCGAGGCATCAGGGTCTAGACAAAGGAGTTCTAGATTCATCATTAGAAGATCTGGGGTCAAAGCTGAGCTCTGCTACTTACTCATGTGTGGCCTTGGTCAAGTAACTTAACATCTTTGTCCCCCATTTCCCTTTATATCTGATATTGCTGGGGCTTTCATTTTCTGTGATTCTATCAATGCACACTTTTTTTTTTCACATTGGTATTTCTGCTTATCTACCTGTCCCCAAAGTTCTACCACCTGACAGTTAAAGTAGTTTACTGTAATGAGAAGCCCTTTCAGGTGCTTTCACCCTTTCCCTTGAGCCTAGTTGGAGGGTTCTAGCCTGTCTTATAGATGCTAGGACTTTATTATTTTTTGACTAAGAGATTTCTTGACTGCTCCATAGAAAAATGGTGGTTCGCTGACTACTCGGCAGACAGTTGAAGAAATTTGCAAGTCAAGATTCCCGCCTGGCTGAGGAGTAGACAAAGGAGGATCAGGTCGCTTGGGAAGTAGTTTACAGGGAGGGGAAAACGGTGGTGATGGGTATGGATGCCCTATCACCTAAGTACTAGCTAACTAAGCAGGACAATAGGAGCTAGAAAGTGAGCAAACTTGCTTGCTTTGGATTGCTCTTCTAATGGGGACTAACCAATCAAAAAAAGCATAACTGTTAGTTCAGTAATAGCAGGCTGAAATCCAAAAGAAAATATAATGCACTCATTACAAGGCCCTTGGACATGACCAAATCCAACGATCTCTGTTTTTCTTCACACTTCTTTCATTATTCATTTAATACTGTGTAACGAGGGCTTTGGGTTATAAACGCTTAGAATGAATCCGGTTAACAGCTTTGTCGAAGGATAACAACTTATTAATATTTATTTCTTTGCTCACCAAGACATTGAAAATATACATCCACTCTAGTGTAGATTAGATCATTACGCTTTCTCTTAATTGGTTATACCTTTATCATACTCTTGAGTTTCAGAAAGTCTCTGAAGTCAGCTGGGATTGTTTAAACTTGCAAGCTGAGCTAGAGAGGATAGTAATTTTTCATTGATTTATACCAGTACAAGCAATAACATCCAAACAAAATAAATAAGTTTACAGAGCAGCTAGTTTTTCCATTTGTTCGGTTATTTAGATAGTTATCTAAACTTTACAATGAACCATACTGGTAACTGCATAAACTTAGTTGTACTTAAAAAGGAAAGATAAATAAAGGATGATATCCCAAGGGGATGACAGAGCAAGGGAAGGTTTTTTGTTTTTGTTTTTTTAAAGAAAGAGGGAACTTAGGAATGTCTATAGGCAGAAGGAAAAGAGCCAGTAGATGTGGATGGGATGGCCTAATGAGAATCAGAATTGTCTGAGTTACAAGACTAACTGAAGAAAAGAGGGAGGGCCATGTGAAGAAATGACCTAAGATGACCTTCATGTATTAGAGGGGAAAGAGGGAGAAGGAAATGCTTATGATGGCAGCTGACAGGTTTTCTCTGAGATGCAAATGAACTTCGCTTGAACAATTAACATCTCTTGTTCCATCCTGCAATCTATTGGTTTCTCCTGGAATAGAAGGCAAGGGAAATAATGAGGAGGTTTAATCCTATTTTTTTCCTACTTGATTATTACCAATTAAAATCCTCAGAAAACCTAAAGGAGGGTTGTATGTGGAGCAGGTTGTTATTCTAGATTTAGGGCTGAATGAGATTTTAGACTTCACTTAATCCAAGCCCAAAATATTATAGGTTATCACACAGATTTTGATTCTCAAATCGCTCTTCCTTCCCACTGCACCACAGACAGAGAAGGTAAAACCTAGCACTTCCCTCTCTGTGAGAGGAGTCTGGTGAAAGCAATCCAGGTGAAAGAGATAATGTCCATAATAATTCCTAAAGGCAAGCCTTTTCTTGTTGAATAGAAGAAGGTACTGCCCAGGGAGCCTCTCTAGTGCTGGGAAGTGACTGGAGGGAAGATATTAATAGGACTTCAGAATGGTGTTTACTACCTGCTGTGATAAAACAAAGCAGTGCACATGACATGGACTTGGTCTAATTTGATGTTTTCAATTGTTCTTCCACCCCTAGAAATTTTTTATTAGATCGCAAAAAATTTTACTGTCAAAAGTCCTTACTTATTTAATCGTACAAACTAAACAAACAAACCCAAACCCACAACTGATTTCTTCCCTTCCTTCTCTTTTCATCCTGCTCTTCCCTCATGTGACCGTCTCTTCCCCTGCTTCCTTTCCTTTCCACCTGAGCAGGGATGTGCTGATAAATTTTTAACAACCAGCTCTCAAAAATAAATGTGCCTATGACACACTTTGAAGTTTAATCTACATTATTAATATTTTCTTCCTCACTTTCTTAAATTTAGCTCTAGACAATCAACAAAACAATAAATCAAGCTCTGATTTGTAAAATTCGATTTCTGGGGTGCGAATGGTCATACCAAAAATTTAACAATTGAGCTGGTTCAAGCTGGCTCTGGCACAAGAGTATGCTGGAGCCACCAAGAATCACGGTGGAAGGACAACTGGACCAAAGTAAAGAAATCTGATATTTGCCTTGTCTTCAGTAGTTTGGGTTCAGAAATATTGAGCTAAATCATACAAACTATTTTGGATAATTAGGATTTAGGAAGGTATCAACAAGCATTTGTGTGTATGTGTCTATATAAAGATGAGATTATAATTTCATTGCAAAAGGGAACATCTGGGAATTAAAGTGTCTATAATTGCAGGTCTTAGAGTTAAGGGATGCTAAGAGATTGTACTTGTGGGAGGAAGGATTTCAACTCAAGCCTTCTAGCCAGCAGTCTCCAAACTTTTTTGATGAAGTACCCCTACCAGTTAAAAAAAAAGTTTTTAGCATACATATACAATATACATATTTATTCATAAATTATACTATAGAAGTTGTATACATTATTAAAAAAGCTATAAAAATATGGACATTCCATTTATTGAGATAAAGACAAAAATAATATTTGATTCTAAAGCCATTGGAGTTTACTTTTAGAACAGAGATGTGGTCAAACACACACTTTAGGAAAATCTATTCAGTAGCTCTGTGGAGGATGAAGTAGAGTTGGGAGAGAATGGATGGAGGGAGTCTAATTAGAAGGTGATTGTAATAGCCCAGGTGAGAGGAGTTGAAGGCTTGACCTAGGATGGTAATTGTGTGAACAAAGATGTAAGGGTGTGCTGGAGCAGATTGCTAAATTTTCAGTGTTAGAATTTATACCTTGGAAATTGGGAAGCTATAAACCAAGACTCGATTCATTATATTGTTGGTTGTTTAGTGTTTAGACTCACAAAAATGATGGAGGAGATGTTAATAATGCAGGTGACCTTAAAAGTGTTTTGAGAACATACTTTTTTTTTGAGACCCAGTTGTTAAACATTTACCAGCACACCCCCTGGGTGTGAGAGATGATATGGAGGTATTGGTTGCATGTGTGAGTTGAAAAAGTGAGAAATGGAGGATGATACTGTGACAGTGAGGTATCGATATGAACCTGTGTGGCTAGAAAGATGGTGGTGTTCTTGATAATAGTAGTGGTAAAGATAGGGGTGAGTTTAGAGAGAAAGATAATGTAATAGGACCTATGATACAGACCACGTACCAGCTGTACATGTTCATCTTGTGTTCCACCAAAAATGAAAAGATATAGGCCAGGGCTTATTTGCTGGACACTGCTCTGGAGAGCAGAGCCCACTGGCTAAGGGGCTTACCATACCCAGGAGTTATGTAGGTGGTCAGGATATGAGGATGGAGAGAGTGTGGATGTTCCTGCTAGATGAAGCTGTCACAGCTCTGAGTGCCTGGGTAATGATTAAGTTATAACTGCCCTGAGGAACTGTTGCTCATCATAGCCATGGGAGACCAGCAGTGAGAAAGGGCAAAATGAAGGAGTGTCATTTCAGGGAACAAGCATTTATTAAGTACTTCCTTTGTTCCAGTAAGTTCTGGGGATAAAACTACAAGCAAAAAGAAAAACAGTTCTTTTTCTTAAGGAGTTTATATTGTAATGGGAAAAGACAAGGAAACTGGAAAAGGGTGGGGGTAGAGATGAAGGTACCTGGTACAGAGGCATGGTAGATGAATTTCAAAGTCGGGAGTGCAGCCTGGAGCGGAACGAAGGTTAGCTGGCCTGGACCCCTCACCAGGACAGAAGTAGCGGGAGGAACTCATCAATGGGAGACGGGGGCTGGCAGAGAGATGTTCAAGAGTGAGGAGGTCCCAGGTACTGAGAGATATTCCAGTGTGAATTTAAAGCTGAAACATGGTGTTGCAGTGCAGAAAATAATGGATGAATGGGGGTGGTATAGTTGAAGCAGAGACCAACTCAGAATTGGCTCTCATTTGAAGGATGGGATATGTATGACCCATTTTTCTACCTTCTGATTGATTGCACACTCTTTGGACACTTCGTTCCAGCATACCCTTATATTGCACACTCTGAGGATGCATGGCCCCTGCTTTGGTGGCCACTGTTCTAGACTCTGAAGCCAGCTTTCTATCTATTATGTGACCTTGCTTTTCATCAATCTGGGTGAAAGGACCTGTCTGAGAATTCCATTTCTGCTACTTATTTCCTATATGATATTGGGTGAATTGTTTAAACTCTCTGGGCTTCAGTTTCTTCATTGGTAAAGAGACAGGGTTGGACTAGAGGATGTCTAAGTTTTCTTTTAAATCTGAGTTCTTATGATCTATGATTAAGATCTCAATCTGTCACAGAAAACTCTTCATAATCTGGCATCAATTTGCCTTTCCAGATTTATTTTTTATTATTCTCCTTCACAAATTTTGTGCTCCAGCTAAACTGGATTACTAGCTTGCCCCATGTACTCAAAATTCTATTTCTCGCCTCTGGGCATTCACGGAGATTATCCACCCTGTTCCCCTAGACCTAGACTGCATTTTCCTCCCTGCTTCTCTCCTGTCTACTGTCAGAATCTTTATCTGCCTCCAAGGATTAGCCCAAACCCACCTCTCTTGACTGCTTTTCCTATTTCCCCCATTTGTTGGGTATCTCACTCAAATTACCAACTATTTACTATTTGTTTTTATTCTGTCCTGTCTGACTCTTCATGATCCCACAAACTATACCATCCATGGGTTTTTCTTGGCAAAGATACTGGAGTGGTTTGCTATTTCCTTCTTCAGTGGATTAAGGCAAACAGTGGTTAAGTGACTTGCCCAGGGTCACACAGCTAGCAAGTATCTGAGGCCAGCTTTGAACTAAGGTCTTCCTGACTCCTGATAGGGGCAGCTAGGTGGCATAGTAATGGAGTACAGGGCCTTGGGTCATGAACACTCATCTTTCTGAGTTCAAATATGTCCTCAAGGCACTTACTACCTGTGTGACCCTGGGAAAACCTTATTTGCCTCAATTTCCTCATCTGTAAAACGGGCTGAAGAAAGAAATAACAAACCACTCCAATATCTTTGCCAAGAAAACCCCTAAAAGAGTCACCAACAGTCAGATTCGACTGAAGACAACCAAATGACAATTTCCTGACTCCAGACCTAGTGCTGTATCCACTGAGCCATGTTGCTGCCTCCTTCTATCTACTAGCCTAAGTTTATACTATTCTCCTCCTTCCACTGAACCCCACCCAATACAAAGTAAACTCTCCAAAGGCTAGTATTGTTTTTGTAGGGCCAGAGGCCAAGAACAGGGGAGCCTTGTGTATGGTGGGTAATTCATAAATGTTTTTGTCGATTAGTCATTGTTATGTTAATGAAAATGGGAAGATCTTTTCCATCCACTAATAGGCCCATGTGATATGCCTGAAGCACGTGAGTCTGAGTCATGTGAGTCTGAGTCACGTGAGTCTGAGTCACATGAGTCTGAGTCACATGGTGCCTGTGATGGGAGGAGCTTGCTGGATGGGGGGAGCAGGAAGGAGCGGAACAGGAAGTTGGAGTGAGTCAGAGCTGGAAGAGAGAGACACACAGAGCAGCTTGTGTGAGTGAGAGAGGGGGTGATTTTGCTTAAGGGAGCTTGTGTTGTGGAGAGGCCTGACAGGGCCTTCCTTTGGAGATGGTAGTACTGCCTGCATTGATAATGTGCACAGATTTCTTTGTTGCTGTGATGGATTTGGCTTTCTGGTGTTGGAATAAATGTTTTGGTTCTGTTTTCTATGAAGAGAGTCTGTCATATTTTGCAATTAAGAACTACGCTGGCATTTTCATAGCAGCCATAGCCACTGTGGATATCACCATTGGTGCTACAGTTATTAACATCTAAGTTTCACAAACTAAAGGTCATTTCTGGATTTCAGAGAGGACAGTCTACATGGAAGAAATGAGATGCCAGTATAGATAATTCTGGACAGGTGGATTGATTGGTAGATGGATAGATAGAAGGTGGGTAGATAGATGATAGATAGATAAAGCATTTAGTAATTGCTTACTATATACCAAGCACTATGCTGAGTAGCTTTCAAACAAAAAGAAAGAAAGATAGCCTCTGTCTTCTAGGAGTTTGCATTTTGATAGGATAAGACAAGCCATAGAAGGGAGCTGGAGAGAGGGTATCTGTGTGTTTAGAGGAAAGGTTAACCTCCAGGAAAGATCTGAGAATCCCAGGAGTTATGGACTGAACCAGGTTTGGAGCAAGTATGGCTGCACAAGTGCTTTGATAAGGCAAAAACAAAACAAAACTTTCTAGAATCCTCCAGGATTTGTTATTTTAAGCAGCTTTTTGGATTATATGGCACAATTTTTAATAGGAATTTAATAGTAATTTCTTTATGTGGAAATCTAGGTTAATTTTGTTTAATTCTTTGACTTCTTTCAATGTTACATGCAAAAAAAAAATATTTCTCTGAAAAATTCCAATCAGAGTGTTGGCAGATATATAACTTGTCTAGAAAGCAAACAATTCTATTTCCTCAACCTCACTAAATGTACAAGGAACTCAAAATGAGAGGTAAAACCCAGATAAAAAAAGTCATGTGCCACCCAAACTGAAAGAGCAGAAGAATTGAGCCTGAGTTTGTAGAAAGGTAATTTTTAGCATTCATTATAATTGGTCTCCTGTAGTACTTATCCATTATCTTCTTTTTTTAGTTATCACCAATTTGCTGGAACATAATGGATAATTATGCTGAGGAATTTGAAAGTAATATGTGTTATTTGCATAAAGGTTTCCTCCTCACCTTTGTGCTGCCTAACCTCAGCATGGAAGACATCTGAAGAGCTGAATGGCTTCAGGACAAGAAGTTCTTAATTGGCAAATGTCTCATACTTTTGACTTTGTTTAGGTTTATCATCTTTGGCAGTCTGTCTACTTTGCTTATTACTACAATTGGAATGAATGGCTTCACTTGGTAAGGCAATCTGATGGAGTGAGGATCTGTTTCAAGAGAGAAAGAGGTTAGCAAACCTAGTGAATAAAGTATGCTTTTCTTAAAAAATAAAAAGATGCTAGTATGGCAGCAACAGCTGCTTGCATTTTGGCCTCTCTACAATTAACTGCTGAGATATGTTCCTCACATATTTAATCACCAATGGAAGGTCCTCCTGACATGAATGATTTATCATCTGTCAGATCCTGATTGTAACAGATGATGGAACTCAGGAGATACTGCTTTCCCAAGTTCAATATGAAGCTATCAGCTTGCCTGAAACACTGAGCTCACTAATTAAAATGTTGAATTACAAAGTAGTTGACGATGAATAGAACTAGAGCTTGAAAGAGCATAGTCAAAGGAAAGGAAATTAAAAAAATATATATAAATATACTATAGCTATGCATTTTTTTCAACTATTAAAACTACTTCAATAAAATGTTTCTAGGGGCTAGTGTAGGCTAATAAGAGACCACACCAATAAATTACTTACCTTCTTTTTTTTTTTAAATTTATTTTTAATATGTTTAGTTTTCAGCATTGATTTTCACATGCGTTTGAATTACAGATTTTCTCCCCATTTCCATCCCCCCCCCACTCCAAGATGGCGTACACTCTGGTTGCCCTGTTCCCTAGT
>CM053622.1:486874878-486906718 GCA_028646595.1 Phalanger gymnotis
TCCTTCCTTCCTTCCTTCCTTCCTTCCTTCCTTCCTTCCTTCCTTCCTTCCTTCCTTCCTTCCTTCCTTCCTTCCTTCCTTCCTTCCTTCCTTCCTTCCTTCCTTCCTTCTCAAAACCTTAAACCCAGCTCACTGTGAAGCTCATAGATTGGGCTCCATAGGTCCCTGCCCAGGATCCACTGAATGGCTGTATTTTGGGCTCTCCTGGCTTAGAGTGAATATCAGTGGGGTAACTCTTTCTCTTTGGAACAGCAGCCCTGAGGGTCTTCCCCTCCCAGGTTGATTTTTTTTTCTTTTTTCTAATTAAAGGGGCCATCCCTTGACTCACTTTTTAAACAGGCCTATTCACTGAATGGACCTTACCTCACTCTAAGTGAGTACATCAAAAGGCTTTAGCCTAAAAGGGCCAGGGTCTCCCATTGCATCCTGGGTCTTCTCCAGTCATCCTGGTGAATATCAGGCCACTGTCTCTGGAGGAGAAAGTGAGGCTGATGACCTTGCACAGCCCTCCCTCACTCAAATCAAAGTCAACTGCAAGTCGTCATCATTTCGCTGATGCCACGGTCCTCTTTGAAAACGGACAAACACAATTATAGTCAAGTAATTTAAATTCTCTGGGCCTCAGTTTCCTTGTATGTAAAAAAAGAAGCTTGTTTAGGTGAGTTCTAAGGCCTCTTCCAACTTAAATTGAATGATTCTATGAATATTTTCTCTAGGGCAAATTTTTATCTACCCATTTAGCTCATGGAAGCTGAAATGTTTGAGTACATGAGAAGAGGGGGCAATTCAGAGTCCAGATTTATGGGACCATCTCTTCACAAAATGTAGTGAACTGGCATTGATGTGATTGCAAATCAGGCCAGAATTAGACAACTGGATGATAGAAAGGCATCTGGAAACTGAGATCAACAGTCAATAGCTCTCCAAGGAAGATAGGTTGTAACTAAAACATCTTCTTTTGAAATGCTGCCTTCTAACTGGTAAGCTAGGCCATCTTACCCTGATAGTCATTCTTGGCCTTGCAGGGGCTCCAGTGGTGGGGAACATACAGCCTCCAGACCACACGTGCCCTTCTGGGTCCTTAGGTATGGCTTTTTGACTGAATCCAAGTTTTATAGAACAAATCCTTCTGTTAAGGAGATTTGTTCTGTGAAGTTTAGATTCAGTCAAAGGGCCATACTTGAGGACCTAAAGGGCCACATGTGGCCTTAAGGCCACAGGTTCTCTACCCCTGGTAGGCTTTCTGAGGGCTATTAGATACTATTCACAGAAGTTTTCAACTCCCTTAAGAAAGTTGTTTTTTTTAGTCATTTTTCATTTATATCTGACTCTTCATGACTCTATTTGGTGTTTTCTTGGTAAAGATACTGGAGTAGTTTGCCATTTTGTGCTCCAGCTCATTTTACTGATGAGGAAATTGAGGCAAACAGGCGTAAGAGATTTGCTCAGAGTCACACAGCTAGTGAGTGTCTGATTTGACACTGGACTTGAACTGAAGTCTTCTTGACATCAGGCCCAGGGCTTTATTCACTGTGCCACCTAGCTGCCTTTAAGACAAGAGGTCTCTAGTTCAAAAGACTTGAGTAATACCACCACATCTGCAAGTAGTTTATTCCTTTATATCAATTTCCTTGGAACTGGGGTCAGAGGAATTGTAGCGAGATATTAGATCAAGACTCTGTTGGTGAGACTTTGAGACTTTATCTTACTCTTTGTATTTGTAATAAAGCGGCTTTCTTTTGAAAAATATCTTAATTCTCACTTTTCACAAATTTGGGCCATCTCCATTCACTCATGCTTTGGAATCATTGAAGGACGAATGTGCAAAGTGTGATCAAAGTTCAATCTGTTCAAAATTCTGAGTATAGCAATTTTGAAGATTGTCAGGGGTACTTGAATGCTAGTCATCCAACTGATATGTACAATTTTCTATGTATGAGTCTTGGTCTCTTGCTAGACTGTAAGCTCCATCAGGGCAGTAATTTAGTATTCTTTAAACTTTTATCCCTTATGCTTAGTATGGTACCCTGAATACAGTAGGTACTAAATATTTTCCTCAATTATTTATTTAAAGACTGGACTGTCGGTTAGTGCTGACAGATTAGTGTGTGCATTTGGGTGTGTATGTGCAAAATATCCAATAGCTACATTTCACTGTCACAATTTTAATGTTGAATTTCAACTTGTACTGAGGGCTCTTAATATATAGTTGAATTCAAGTTATGTACTAATGCTTCTGAAGTTAAAGGTGGAAGGAAGTAAAAGCCAAATTGTTGAGTTCTTGGTATCCATTTCTTTGTAGTGGATAGGTTGTCTTATCATTTACAAGATATTTCTGGAACTTCTGGAACTCCTAGTATCCTTGGGATGGAAACAAAAATGACAATGGGGGTTTGGGGAAAATTTACCTGAACTCAACTGAAACCCAAATGAAGTGATGCTTGTAAAACGCTTTGAAAACCTTAGAGTGATGTTAATATCAGTTATTATTCTCAGAAATAAGCTCAAGATGTTTGTGACTTCAAGTGATGTATATCATTGACACGTTCTTCTTGTTGTATACCAATATCATGCATCTGTCAAACTGTCCTGATTCCTGGTCCTAGAATATAGCATGCCATCTGCAATTTTACAAAAGCTTTCTCCCATGCCTGGAATTCTCTCCCACATTGCTTCTACCTATTGGAAGCCCTAGCTACTTTCAAGTAACAGCTCAAGTGGCACCTTCAAGAGGCTATGTTAAAAGAATTTGTGGCTTAACTTTCTTACTACCCTTTACTTAAGAGGAACATGTCATGTAACTAGCAAGATAATGCAAAATTGTGTTTGAGACATCAACCACAAATCCAGTCTAAACCAGCAGGTTTCTTTTTTACCTGATAAAGACCTTTCCCTCCTGCCATCTATTTTTTGATGTTTAAATCATTATCTCTCCCTATTGCACTTTGAAATTCCACCGTACCTATCCTGCTGATGTAACTAAAATTTGTATGATGTAGATTAAAACTGATGTTTGGGGCTCACTGACTGTTAAGTATTCAGTACAGTCTGTGCTTTGAGCTTAATAGACTTCAGAAAGAGTGACAAGCTGAGGATTTTATGCAGTGGTGTGCTGGTGAGTGTTTAAGAACCAGCTTGTTGGAAAAAATAATGTACACAAGAAAAACTGAAATTGATCTGCATTATTGACAGTTTCTCCATCCCTTTGTTAAGTGTAGACTATCAACAAAACAATAAGTCATGTCCTAATTCTTAGCATTTGCTAATTTCTAATGTGTAAATGCTTGCACTGAAGATTTAACAACCGGTTCACTTTGAACTGGTCAGCATACCCCTGAATTTTCTTCTACTTAACTGAATCCCGGCTATAGTGATTACAGTTCCAAAGATGGTGGAAGATTGAACTCCAAAGCAGCTTTATTTTATCCTGATATACAGTATAGAGATTGAACCAAGTGTACACTTAGGGGACTGTAATAAATTGCATGAACCATCTACCAGCTTAGAACTCATTATATAATGATAAAAAACATCTAGGGATTTAGAAACTAAAGTTAACAAATTACATACACTCATGCATATTCATATTAAGAGGTAGACATATTGGGACAGCCATTAATCTTACATATGAGGCCAGGCAAATCTACAGTGGTAATTATTAATATAGCCAGACACAATTCTGTAATAGCTAATCTGTGACACATGGTTGCATACCTTTCCACTTTGTAATTTGTGCCATTTATTGGGATGTATACTTTACTAGTTATAAAACATTAGTTGCTTTGCGTTCATTGTTATATTTACATACAAAGAATTTTATATTTGTATTATATGTCATCCAATTGCTGATATAATTTTGAATTAATGCTTACTTTTATTTTTACTTTTCCTTTAACCCAGAGAATTTAATTACCTTTCTTATTTTTACTTTTAATTATATAAAATATGTGGTATCAATATACTTTTTAATTATATGATGTTTGCACTTCCCCTCATCTCAAAATTTGAATTTGTAGAGTACTGAAATTTCTCGCTGGATTAAGGATATAAGGCACTCTTACTACCCTTTTATGTGGAGTAATTAAGTATTAAAGGGAGCATAAAATACTTTATAAAGGAAAGAAGACTAAAATTAGTAAATGTAAGTATATGTAAGATATTGCCAATGTCAGATGAACTTTTTGATGTTTGAAAAGAGTAGGAAGTGAATTTTGGTTAAATAAAAATTGGTAAAATTTGTGTACGATAAAACAACTTTTAGGTGGAATTTGACTGTATGGGACAGAAAATGATGCAAATATAAAGTTATGGTGCAAATAGAAAGACTGCAATTGCCTTATGAAGGATACAGGATGATGCCTCATTTATATGTGAATAATTTAATGCTTTCAAAGGTCAGAGAAAGAAGTTTTATTTTCTAAAAACTGGAAAAATTTGAGTATAAGTAACACAGTTTCAAAAATATAAAATGAAAGTGAGGACTAGGTTGAAAACCCAGATATGTGAATCATTATGATCTCTTAATTCATTTGCATACAGAAGTTTCTAGACTCAAGATGGGAAAAACCTAAAAAAAAATTGTATAACTATTTTGAGAGTAAGGTATGGTTTAAAATGCACTTTTGATTTCATGGCAGAAATTTGATGAGTTTTTACCTTTTAAGTGAAAGGTGAGTCACCAAATGCCAGGATACTCTGATTTAAACCATTGAAATATATAGGAGACATAATAAAAAAAAAAATTGAAAAAAAAATAGGAAACAGGCTGAGGGTTTGCGTGGTAAAGAGTTTGAAGAACTTGTTAGAAGGATGAAACAGAAAGCCACAAAAATCTCCCTTTGTCAGAACTGTTCCAAGAGACCAATAACTGCTGGCCCCAGCCACCATATGCTAGCTGGATGGTCATGTAGGTTCAGGGCAACAGAACTTCTGGATCATCCTTGATCTAAGCTCCCTGCCCTGAGGACTCAGTTGAAGGTCTCAGACTGGGCCAAAGCCTGAACCCGAGATTCTGCTCCCGGATTAGAGCCATTTGATTACTGTTTGCTTTTTTCTCTGCTCCTTTCTCTGTGTACGGTCTTGGCCTATGACTATTCCTTGCCCCAATGCAGCCACATGCTGGCTACCTCTAAGTGGAAGTCTCAGTCCGTATTGGATCTATAACATACCTCTGAGTTTTGAGCAATGAAGCTTCCCAGTTTTTTACTTTTCCTCTTCTGTGTAGTGTGAGGCTCATCTTTGCTAGACCTAGAACTGCTTCATGCCCCAGTACATGCCCCAGTACAGGCCCCAGCTCAGTCTCCTCTCTGCAAGGGTTTGTGTGACGCTTTTTGGCTAGAACCTGTCTATGGTGCCTGCAGACCTTTGTCTATCTCCTCCTGCATAGCTCTAAAAATGACTCACTGAGATTTTTCATTGGATTCCCTAATTATACTTCAGTCTTGGATCTTTCTAGGTCTTTGTTGGAGTAGCTGTAAGGGAGATCTAGCTTGTATTGCTTCTTACTGAATCTTTTTTTTCTCCAGTCTCTTTCACCTCTGGTTTGAGATGGAAAAGTAGAAAGCACAAAGACTGAAGGTGCTTTTCTGTATAAGCTGGCTAGGAGGGTTTTCCTTGCCCAGAGAGTCAACTGTTGCTGCTCTTTGCTATCAGCTTTGTTATGACTGGACAGCGCAGGATCCTAATGAGTGTAGAGCTAACTGGTCTGGTCTGTTATAGCTAGAGAGGTAGCTTCGTGAGCTTTAGAGTTCTCGGGGTTAAAGGGAACTCCTTTTCCCCATTAGGAGGAAACATGTTCTAAACACTTTTTAAAGGATGATTATGAGTTGAAAGAGCTTACAAATGCTGTATTGGTTAGAGTATAGAATTTTGTATCAGTAATTAAGGTGGAACTTTTTGCTGTTCTTCTCTTAAGTGCTTTTAATGATTCTGGCCTTTGAATGGGGAAGGTAAAATGGGATTTTTTTGGTCTTGGAGTGCTTCTTAGCCAAGACAAATGGTAATCAGGACAGGAATTTTTGTTGTCTTCTCCTTTGGAATGATGAGGTAATTAAGTACTTTTGATGAGTCTTGCCTTTCAAAAGTAATGGACAGCAAAATGGGTTGTTTCACTGTTCTTTGTTTGACTGCTTCTCAGCACTAAGGTAATCAAGTGCCCCAGGGTCCTGAGACAGGTATATAAGATCCAAGGTTGGTGTTTGACTTTTGGGGCTCACTCATAGAAGGAGTGTTGAGACTCTCTGCAAGCTGTTGATCTGCCCCCTGGGAGACTCTCTGCAAGCTGTTGATCTGTCCCCTGGCTTTGATAATGCAGACAGATATTGGTGCTTCTCTGGTAACTGAATTGTGATTTGAATCAGACAAGGTCTGTCTGTTGATGTGTGTAATTTCTGTTTGTATTTTGCTTTGATGTTCAGGGGGCTGATCTTTATTGTTATTGATATATGTATGTTTGATGTTCAGGGGGCTGATCTTTATTGTTATTGATATATGTATGTTTGATTAAACTGGAATTATTAACCCCTTAAAGTTGCTTTCCTTAGAAAAGCAGATCAAAGAACCTGTGCTGACAGCTCTTGTTGCTCCTCTTGTTAGGTCTTACACACCTACAGCTGCTGCTAGCTGAAATGTTGTTACATAAAAGAAGATTCTTCTTCCCTGTTATTTTTGAGGGCAATACCACCCTCCCAGTTCTCTCCTAGTTTTCTTCTTTCCTCAAACTTAAGGTTCCATGCACTCTCTTATTATTTATTATTTCTAATCTTTCATAAGGTAGGAAAATTGCCATTTCCTCAAATTACATATGAATATGAAATAAAAATAGATTAGAATGAGGACCTATGGAATTTTATGCCAGTTTTGGCACTATGCCAATGCTTGGATATCTTGGGTTTTTTTTTTTTTTTGCTTACTTTCTATTTAGTATGGTCTAGTTAACTGAGGTCTCCATATAAGTGACAACTAGAGAAGTGAGATGTTTTTGTAATTTGAAAAAAAATTGGAGGAATTCTCAGTTTCAATATTATCAATTCTATGATTAAGAAGATTATTTGTATTTAGGGTCACAGTGAGTTCTTGTGGAAACTAAATCAGAAAAAAATGGTAGAAAGTATATTGAATTTTGAATGAGCAACTGGTTTTGAATACTGTCTCTGTCCTTTAATAACTGTGTGACCTACAGGAAGTTATTTCCTCTTTCTGAGTTTCTGTTTCATCATCAGTAAAAGGAAGGGTTTGCATTAATTATGATATCTAGTATTTACGTAGCACTTTAAGGTTTGCAAAGTGCTTTACAAATATCTCATTTCATCTTCACAACAACTCTGGGAGATAGGTGCTGTTATTATCCCCACTTTATAGATGAGGACATAGAAGGGTTCAAGTGACTTGTCCAAGGTCATATAGCTAGTCAGTGTCTGAGGAAGGATTTGAACCATGTCTATCCTGACTCTCAGTCCAAAGCACTTTTTACTGTGTCATCTAGATGTTTCTAATGACTTTTAAGGCCCAGCTAGCTCTATATCTTATGATCCTAAGCTAATTGATCAGTATCATGGAACTTTTAGAGGTGTAATATGCCTTGAAATCATTTGCTTCTCCCACCCCCTTCCATTTCATAGTTTGGGAATGAATTTGAAGTTCAATATGAAGCTTGATAATACCAAATACTGAAGATTAAGTGAATCTTATATAGCATTGGCTTAGGCAAGAAGAAAGCATATTTCTACATTGGCCAAAAAAGAACATTTACCTTTAGGATATGACTATTGTAGGAACAAATAGCACCTGCCTTATAGGCTAGTTGTGTTACATCAATTTATTAAACTTCATCTTATGCAGGTATGCAAAATCAGCAAACTTTCCTAATTACAGTGCTCTTATGGTGGATAAGAAGGCAAGAGGGTCATAGTCCAAATCACCAGTTGATTAACCGCTCTGAAACTTCTCATCCACAGTAATCAAATATAAGGGTAGAGACCCAGACACATGGTTCTTGATTGGGGTATGTATCCCAGTATTTGCTTGTACCATAGCCTGTGCTTGCCTATTGGACCATAGAGCTGGGGAGCTACATGCTTCCATGCCTGTGAATAAGCTGTCTGACCTATGATCCTTTTCTTCTCAGTATTTCACCCAAGATATCCTCATAGTATGCATTGAACATACTCCAGTAACTTGGATAAATCTATAATCTTATCCATGTGGGTATGTCATTCATTGCAATCCATCCATGCTTTCCCATCCTGTGTGATTCCTGTCAAAGAAATCTTCAACAAGATATCCCCCTAATGTAGAAACATGTATACAACTCTCTTGACATTGTATGTACAACAGGGATTTCACTGGCATCTCTGAAATTGTACTATATGTTTTTCATAAACTCAGCCCTGAAAAGCCTTGGTTATTTTGCAAGACAGAAGAAGAGGCATCCAGGGTCTAGTGAAAGGTCTTGGAATTTTGATTTGGTTCCTTAGAGAGCAGCCTTCCCAGCACAAGAAGACATGGAATCTGTCATGCAGTTTTAACTGGGTTTTCCTGGCCCAGGAAGCTGGAATAAGTCTGCATTGGGGAAAGGAAGACTGAGAAACAACTAGCTTCTGAGCAGCCAATATGGAGGAAATATTGAATGGGGATGAAGATAAACATTGAGAGATTGAGAGCGTTTGCTCACCACTATCTATAATGAAAGAATATTTTGCAAATGAGTGAAGGGATTGGTTTTTCCTAAGGAAACCCAGCTGGTGAACCTCCTCCTTTCTGTTTATCTTTGCTTTCTTTTCATCCAAAATGTCAGATGTATAAATTCCAAGTTTCTGTTTCTTTTTTAGAATTTTTTTTTTATTATTTCATAAGTCCACTAAATCCGATTTTTCCTAGGTAAAGATGTAGTTGTCCTTAATTATTTTATCTTTATATTCAGAAATAATTTAAATGGGGGGTGAGGGAGGATGCGCTAATGGCTATTTAATATGTAGAATTTAATAGGATAGGATCCTCATCTCTGGCCTAGCACCTGAGATCATTTGGTCTCAAGAATCTGAGCATTTATGATTTTTCTAAATTAATAATTCATAATTTTAAGCTCTCTAACTTTGCAGAGAAAAGAATCCACAGGGACTATGGGTAAAAATTGTCCAGGGGCTAAAATCACCAGTTCATCTTTTTACCTACAGCAGGATGCATCACTTTGATGGCTCGATAGACTATCTCTGTCTTCTAAGGAAGGGCAGGAAGGAGTCAGAGTATGATGAGAGGAAAGATTACAACTAATGACTTGCTCTGTGGACAGAGGCAGGTGTATTTAGGGAAGAATTGGCTCTGCCCATTTCCAGAAAAAAGGGGGAGGGGTGGACTTGCCCTCCACAGTGACACCTGCTGCCTGAACATGGATACCAGTGGAAAAATGTGGGCTGACCATTCGTTATTCCTTACTTTCACCCCTCCCCTCCCCTCTCCTCTCTCTCCTTCTCCTTTCCTTCTTTCTTTCTCTCTCTTCCTTCCTTTCTTCCTTCCTTCCTTCCTTCCTTCCTTCCTTCCTTCCTTCCTTCCTTCCTTCCTTCCTTCCTTCCTTCCTTCCCATCTCTCTCATGACACATATCTGTAAATATAGGCAGATCTATCTATTGATCAATTGATAGATATAGATATGTTAACATTTTGTACCGCTTATCCTGTGTAATTCTCCATTGGTAATAATATCTGATAGCTTGTTCATATCTTCCATATTCCTCTCCATTACCCTTAGCTGACCTTTGACTTTAGTTCTTTAAAGATGGCAAGAGTCTATGACTATCAGTCAGCCAATTGAAGAATCAACTGAAGAATAGGGGTATTTTAATATGAACTGATATTTTAGGGATCATTCAAATCACTGTGCAATTTCCCCAAAGCAATTTCTTATATATGACAATTTTTAGTAGCTAAATAGGATTAATTTCTTCAAATTTGGTCCTGATTTTCTGACCCCTCTTTGTGTTGGGGCTGTTCCATACCCCAAGAACCTTCATTTGTAGATTCCTTCAATGTGTTTCAAATTTAAAAGTCTTACTCAGTAAAATAGTTTGGAAAAGCTGCTTTAAATCAAAATGTATATGTGAGAGGCACTGCTTTTTGACTAACTTGATTAAATTTTCAAGCATCTTAATAGTCTTGAATAAGGCTTATACGAACAACCGAGGAAGCAATTTAATTCTGACTCTATTACCATTACTCAAAGAATGAAGGGAGGAACTTTACATTTTTGAGGAATAATTCCTAGGCCTTTTCCTTTATTTCAATATCTGAAAAGTTGTCCAAGAAAGAACAAAAGATATTCACATTTGAATCTCTCTAAATTTGATTGCTTCAATTGAACAATATTTATTATTTATATCTTGAAGGTGTAGCTATCATATTCTCTGCCAAGCAAATTGATGGAATTTCACTGTTTCTCCAAAATGAAGGTGAAGTGCCTGAAAACTAAATAGGAATGGAATTCTTAATAATCTTTTGATTTCCCTTTCTTATTTTCATAAAGTTTCTGTCTTTCACGAGTCACCCTCCCTAGGAACTGTGTATTAAATATTTTAGTAAGTTGTCTGAAAGTTGTACCTGCTGTTGTCAATTATATCATATTTTATGATATAAAGGCAACTGTGCTCCCTAGTAGGAAAGTTAAAATTAGGAGCTTTTCAGTATTTTCAATTATAGGAGTGAGCAGCAGGAATTTTAAAAACTAGCTTATCTCTCTAGTTGCAACATCGCTCCTCTGGAGCAGTTTTGATGGCAGACTCTACTCATTGAACTCTTTGAATGGGCTACGGTGGCAGGGGACAAAATGAGGAACAGTGAAAAGGTCTTTCTTGGCAGACTATCTATAGGGACGAAATGTGTTAAATCTGAAATTTAATGATATTTGTAATACATTCTCCCGAAAACTAACAGAGGTAAGACAATAGTGTACTATAAATTCAGGAAAAGATTGCCAGTGTCAGCGTGACAAATGATCTCAAATTATTCAGGTACACATCAGGGTTAAGCCAGTGGGTTATCAGCATTTTGTGATGGAGGTTTTCTATCCTAGGGTTATATCTAGTTTACTGCTATTATGAATATTTAACTTGAACTTTCCCTGGATATAACATACAACTTGGAGCTAATCTTAGTAAATGACACACATAAGCCATGCTCTGGATAACATGGTAAATAATATAGACAATAATATAACAATAATAATAATAATAGCTAACATTTATATAGTGCTTACTGTGTGCCAGGTATAGTGCCTAGTTCATAGTGTTGGTGACGTATGGTCTCTGGGAACCCCCTGAACCTACCTTGAATCTTCTAACTTGATCTGGCTTTTCATGCCCAGATAGCCAAGCCTACTTCTCCATTGTCTGATTACCTCCAGATTGCCTCTGGTCATTTCCCACCCTTGATCCTATCAAAATATCTATGCTCAAGTCTGTTACCCTAGCCCTCCATAGTCTGTCATTTCCAGGTAGCCTTCAGCTATTTCCCACCCTCAATCCCATTCCTGGAGTCTGACCTCACCCCAGTCCCCCCAGTCATCCCAGTCCCATCAAGACCCTCCCTAAACCTTTCTTCTCATCACCTCAGACTACTTGACCACCCCTAGATGCCTCTCACAGTCTTTCTGTATATAAAATCCATCTTGCCTCCACGAAGGTGCTCA
Organism: Phalanger gymnotis; assembly: GCA_028646595.1. Taxonomy (NCBI): domain Eukaryota; kingdom Metazoa; phylum Chordata; class Mammalia; order Diprotodontia; family Phalangeridae; genus Phalanger; species Phalanger gymnotis. The sequence continues at coordinate 486,886,556 of CM053622.1, forward strand.
GATTCAATCTAGCTCAGCTCAGATTGTTCTGGTCCGCTTGTGTCAGTATGAGTGTCACAAAATGGTAAGATTGCTTAAGTCTATCCAATATGATGAATCTTTAATAAACTTTGTTTTCCTTTGGCTGGAAGAAGGCTTGGGTCAAATTCATTCAGCAGGCCTCGCATGTTGGTATTTTGGGGTCCTGAACATCCCCAAGCCCCTAAAACCTCAACATATGGTTCCCTGATCTCAATAGTATGTGCTATATAAATGTCAGCTACTAATATTATTATTAGGTGAAGCACTTTACAATTATTACCTCATGTGTTCCTCACAACAGCTCTGGGAGGTGCTATTATTACTGCCATTTGACACATGAGGAAACTGAAGCAAATAGTGCTTTATAAATGCTTTAAAATTTAAAATAAATTTTAAATTTAAAAAAAAAATTTTTAAATGCCCTATAAATGTTAATGATTATTTTTATTGTTATTACTATACTAAGCACTTTACAATTGTTATCCCATTTGATGCTCACAATAAATCTGGGAGGTAGATATTATTATTATCTCCATTTTACAGATGAAGAAACTGAAGCAAATAGAGGTTTAGTCAGTGACTTGCCTAAAGTCACATAGCAGGTAAGTCACATTAGAACTCAGATCTTCCTGACTCCAGGCCCAGTACTTTATCCACTTTGCCACCTAGCTCGTTCTAGCTGCCCCAAAAGACAGTGAAATTCAAGGATGCACCTAATGTACTAGATTCACTGTACTGCAGAATCAAACTTGCAAGGAGGGGGTGGCAGTAAAATTCATAAGGAGCTTCTTCTTTTCTTTATTTATTGTAACAACTAATATTAATAATTTTTTAAGATCAGAGAGCTGCCTCTGAAACCTGAAAGTGGATGATAGAATCAATCAGCTATTAAAACATGTTACACATTTACAGCAGTACAGAATTTTTCACAGGTCTCGGTTCACATATAGCTACAAGAGTGGAGTTATATAAGTTTGGTATTGGGAGTCAATAGATCAGAGTTCTAATCAGCAGTGTAACTGGGTAGGCCATTTCACTTTTGAAGATCTTTTTTGTCATTTTGTAAAAATTAGGAGTCTTTGCAGGATGATGTCTTAGAACCTTTTGTGCACCAACAATTTTTTGCTTCAGGAGATAAACTGAAATCCTTCTTAGTTCATGGCAGATTGAAGTTTCTCTTTCTGGAATTCTCCCTCATATATTAAGGAACCAGCCATTTCTTTTTTTTTCTCTTCTTGATCATAAGATCTGTAATCTTAAGGAAGATCACAAAGAAGGTAGAAAGAAATGGTTATGTTCACGAATGTATTCAAGGTATCTGACATAGACTTTGGTGTCTGAGAAGCAACAGCAGTAGAGAGGATGAGTCCAGATATGCAATTCAACTCTCTGTTATTAAACAACAGGCCCTGTGCTATGACTTGACATACAGTAGTCAGAAGAGCAGCCCTAGGCCCAGGAGACAAAGTGATGGGTAAAATCATTAGAAAACAGGATGTTTGAGGAAAGCTTAAAGAAAGTGGAATCATTTAGAGATAATTAAAAGGTGATAGTGACACGGATCTTTGCTTTAAGGAAGGTGATGACAGGCTATATTTCATCTGTCCTGATGATGTATTCAATCTCATTAACCACTGGGGGACTCCTTTCAAATTCCTGGCCTCTTATCCCCACAGTACTATCACTTAATGTCTTTAGCTAGGTTTTCTGGTTTCCCTTTGGTGCTGACTGAGGTGTGTGTGCTATAACCTGTAATACAAACGAATCTCTTTAGACATAAAAATGTAATGAAAGATGTGCTTTTATTCCCATCTTCCATATGAGGAGAAAAGTGGAATCAGGAATCAGCAAAGCATTAGGTTAAATGTAGCAGTCCACATTTATGCCAAAATCTTAGATGCTATAGACTATCCCAAGACGTCTTGGGGTTCTAGTGGGCCACAATCTCAGTATGAGCTGTTATAAGGGAATTTTCGACTCAACTCTTATCATCATTTATGTAAGATGGTCAAGCCATACAACTAGCTAGATGGCAAAATCAAGCTGAGATATCATCTATAGCCTCATGCTAACTGGTTCAAATTTCAGCTTGACATAATCAGACATAGCTCTAATGTATCCCAACAAGTTTCCTGTTTTACCTGACATAGATCTTGTCCTTCTGCTATGTATTCTTTCATCTGTAAATCATTATCTTCTCCTTGTACTCATTCCATTTTACTCAGCCTTATTTATGTAACCAAAACTTACATAAGGTTGCTGAAACTACTCTTCAAGGCTTACAGATTTTTCTATGTAAGGAGCCTTTGCCCTGAGCATGATAGACCAGTTTCTTATCCTATTTCTGCATCTTGTGCAATTTTGGTCACGGAGTCAACTGTGTGATGTGGCAACCAAAGAACTAATGTGTCCTTATGCTGCAATAACAGAAGCAGACTGTCAAAATGAATCTTAGAGGTCATCCATTAATTTTACAATATCTTGGGTCCATTGGGGTTACTTAACTAGTCCAAGGTCACATGGGTAGGAAGGAGCAGAAATTTTGTTTGAACTCATTTGCACCCTTTGTACCATGCAATGCTTACTCCCCAATACTGAGTGTAATCCTTCTAGTCCTGTTGCTCTGTCTTTGTTTTCACACAAATGGATTGTTATGTTCAGTTTGTGATGTCATTTCTTAGGATGGATGTAAATAAGTTGGAGCAGGTCCAGATAAAGGCAATCAGGATGATAAGGAAAGGCAAAACCTCACTCTATGTAAATCGATCGGAGGAATTGGGCATATTTACCCTGTAGAAAAGAAGAGAGGTAAGAAAGATATCTGAATGTGAAAGAGGAGTTGCCCTTGCTGGCCCTAGAAGGGAAGTAGTAGGAAAAAAGGTAGAAAATTGCGGAGAGACAGATTTTTGACTCAATGTAAGGAGAAAAACAGTAAAAATTGGAGCTATTCCAAAGTGAGATGAAATATTTAAGGAAATCAATGCTTCTCCTCCATCCTTTCAACCGGAGGCATCCAAGAAAAGACTAAATAACCATTTGGTGGAGAATAAAATAGAAGAGATTCCTGATTTTACATGAGTCGGGCTCAGTGATTTCTGAAGTCCTTTCCAACTCTGAGATTCTATGAACTTATCAGTGTAGAAGACAAGAAATTCTTATTTGTGTGCCCTTGAAAGTTACCTCAGGTTCTATGTCCTTGGGAACTGCTTTAGCTCACAAACACCCACCAATAAGTTTACTTTTGTTAGCCTAAGGACATGCTCAATTCAAAGCAAAGGCATTTTTTAAAATATAAAGTGGAAATGACCAACCGTGACATCACAGAACTCATGATGAAGTATACTATCCATTGCCAAATAGAGATGTGCTGCACTTAGAATGCATATTGAAGCATTTTTTTTTTTTTGGATATGGTCAATGGGGGAATTTGTTTTGCTTGAATATAAATGTTTGTAATTTTTTTTTCTTGGGAGGAGGAAGAGGTAGAACTAGTGGTGGGATTCAAATAAATTAACAACTGGTTCTCCACTGAAGTTAGCTGAGGCGCTGCCGCTGCTACTGCTGTTGCCATGGCAGGCAAAGGCCCTGCCCCTGCTAACAACCCTGTTCCCCGAACTCAATTTAAAATTAGGTACCAGTTCTGCCAAACTAGTGTGAACTTGCTGAATCCCACCACTGGGTAGGACTGAATATAAAACTGAATTAAAAAAAAATACAATGTAGCCACATACTGGAGTCAGCTTCTGTAGGTCAAGGAAAGATTTCAGGATAGCTGTACCTATTTTTGTGATTTGTAGTCTTCTTACCCTGAGAAGAGACTAAGCCATATAGACTCTGACCTGGAGTGTAGAGTTCCCATGTGGGTATTTTAGAATCACTCTGTGAGAAATAGAAAGAAAGTGGACAAAGAGGCAGGCAAAGGACAGATCCAGGAACTGACTCGTGGCAGGGAGAAAGCTATTGTATTGGTATGGATAAGAAAATAACAAGTTGACCACTTGGACTGTGGCCTTGTTTCGTGAAACAAAGGATTCAGACTGTATCTGTTGGGTGTGATTGTTCTTCAAGAGGCCCTTTGGTTACTCTCAATCTGGTTTAGCCTGTCTGCCAAGATGGTTTACTGGAGTGTGCTACTGTGTACCACAGGAAAGAGTTGGGTGACCAGTTGGTTGGACTGGTCTGGTTGGACGCCAGTTAGACTAGCTTGTATACGTAGACATTAAGGATTAATCTTGTCATGGGGATCAGAATAAATATTTTGTGATTTTGTGATCAATAAGCTGTATAATGATGATTTTTTAACAAGCTGTTTCATACGCTCTCTGAAATCAGAAAGAAAGGTTGTCAAATTCACTTGAGGTAGAGCTTGCCTCCTGACCAAAACCCATGAGATCTTTGTGCAAGTGAGGGCACTTTGAACACTCATCTAGGCAATTCCCAACTTTTGATGAAGGGGAATGAGGGAGGAGGGGATATATGATGAAACAGGAAGTAACACCACTGGCCTAGGTCCATGGAAGGATAAAGGCACTACATGAGAGCATCAGCCCCAATTTGTTGCAGTTGGGAATGCCTCAGCTAAACTTGCCCATTACAACATCTGCTGATTGCAATAGTAATAAAAGTAACAAAAAAATCTTTCCCACATAAACATAGAGCTCACTTTCCCACACATAAACACTCTCTCATTGTGAAGAGTACAAATGCATAGGAATCACACATGGAACACACACATGGGGTATACATAAGGATCACATGCACACATACACACACATATACACATGTGGGGAACATGTAGAATAGCCAGGGTATCTACGTGAAGATATGTACATTCAAGGTAGGGTGTTTAGGTGTTCAGGGAGGGCTAGCACCCCAGGTATGAGGGCTTTCTGAGACCTGTTCAGGGCTGCTCATCCACCTTCAGTGTCTACCTTTCATCCAGCTCGCACCTGTTGCTCCAAGAAGCCAAGGTCATCCATTGCATTACATGATGACTCTGGAAGAGAGAGTGAGGCTGACAACTTTGTGCAGCTCTTCCTCACTTAAATTCCAATTCTAAGACATCATCTCATAATATCATCGGTCCTCTTCAAAATGAAGAATGAGCAACATTCAAAGTATACATGGAGGGATATCTCAAAGCTCTGCTGTGACAGTGTTGCTGATTTCTTCTAGTAGTATAATGGTGCTGATCTCTGTTGGGCCTATTCGCCACTGAGCATTGGGTCTCTGCTGTTTCCTTATAGAAACTATATCATCACCACTACTGACATTGCATTTCTGCTTCTCCCTCTTTCCTTTATTGGCATTTTGTGTGTGTGTGTGTGTGTGTGTGTGTGTGTGTGTATGTGTGTGTGTGTGTGTGTTAACTATCTACTGAAGGAACCTGTGTGGCTATAGTTTTGTCAACCAGCTCTTTCATGCACTTTTATAGCATAGCATTGTGATTTAATAGACCTGCCTCTGGCAGGTGAAGACTACTAGCCAATAGCCATGAAAGAATTTTTCTTTGGTTAGGTAGTTTACAGCTAAGGATATCCTGGCTAAGACTGCATTTGTTCTTTGAAGTATTTTCCTGTTTCTTTTGACTCCCTCAGTTAGACTCATCTAACTTATGGGGGGAAAAGACAATTTTAGTTCTAGGTTATTCTTATATTACCTAATGACTTAGCAAGAATCCCCAGGGTTCTACTTCCCCAAATGGAAAAATGGCTGGCTGAAACTTTGGTCAAGAATTGCTTTTAAATGCCTTCTACCATGTTTCTTTCTTCTATGAAAATCACAGGCTCTAGGCTAGTTAAAGAAGACTGAAAAGACTGGTGACCTTTACTTCAATAACCCCCAACATCAAATCATAGCCTTCTCTCCAATTTTTCTCCAGGATTAAAAAAAAAAAAGGGCTGAAATGGAAGCAAATGGAATGTAGGTTAGGGAGAAGGTGTTTATTTGTTTCATTGGTTGAAGTAGTCCATCCATGATTATTTCCTAGGCAAGTGCTACAGGTAGATAAGACATTGAGGTCAGCATAGATCAGCCTGGGTTGTGTTTGGGAAGCCACAGTACTTTCAGTGATCAAACTCTGCTTAGCACTGTGTCTTTAACACTAATATTCACCTGGTCATGCTGAATGGCAGTGAATCCTAAAATTAAAGGCCTGCAAAAGATTTAAATTACAAATGCACGTGGAAAGTATAAACACACTGCAATGTTACTAACATTCTCTCTTTTGTAAGAAAAGATGTCAAAAAACACACCAAAACATCCTCAAGGTGTATGGCCAGAAAAGTTCTGGTTATAGAGAGTTAATAAGTAAACTTTCTGAACATATGTTTTTATATTAGAGGCACTCAGCAAGCCAAAGTCTTTGAGTGGATCCTCAGTGGATGATTTTGGGAGAAAGCATAAATGATAATTATATAAGATGAAAAGGAATATAGGTTGTAATTTGTGTTTGTGTAGGTAGTTCCCACACTGATGCAATCATGGAGCCTTCAAAATGTCAAAGTTCTTTTTTTGTTAAAACCTTGTGTATCAGACACTTGAAAATGCCTCTAAGAAATGCTCCAGAATCACAATCTGTTTAGAAGGATGGAAAGGACTACTTAATGCTTTGAGGTTTATAAAGTTTAAATCTTACAAATCAAATGCTTTTGCCTTGGCTCTCCTGTTGCTTATATATCAGTGGCTATCTGTCTAAAGCATATACATAGCTATGCAACTCAGACAGTGACCTTGAGGCTTTAAATTTGTTATGAATATTTGTGGGAAAAAGTGTTTGCATAATTTTTAAAGGCCATTTTTCATAGGAGACAGTTTAGGATTATTTATTTAGTGAGTAGAACCTATTATAACGACTCATTACTGCATAAATTCTGATATACGACAGGTTGAAATTATGTCCCCCGAAATACGGCTACGTTAAGGAAAAGCCCTGGTGTTAACGTAGCTAGCCTATCACTCAACAAATGTTTGTTAAGTGCATACTTGGTGTGAGACATGGCTGAATGCTGTCAGGATGTAGAAGACATTCCTCTCACGGGAGAATGATACGAGCAAAGCTATGTAAGTAAAAAAAACTCAGGGGCTGTTTGAGAGACAGGGAGAGAGTGTTATTCTTCTCCCCTAACACCAGCATTTTAAAGGGGTTCTACTGAGAAGCATATTATGTTGTTCAGTGTGACTTTGTCCGTCTAGAGGATATTGAATGTGCCTGGGGAACCAAAGTGTTTGCTGGCTTTCATTTCAGGCTTGACTCTGCCCCCTGTAGGCTTCCCCAGCATGCTTTCTGACCTAGTTTGTACCACACAGGTGGTGACCAAAGTAACTGAGGAGCAGATTTTCCCTTAAGACATTAGGCAAGTCAGTGAGGGATGGCAAAATCATGCTGCTCAGGATTCCTAGAGACTCAAGTGTTTATACTAACAAAATAAACAAATTTGCATTGACAAAATTATATAGTTCCTCAATGTAGATTGTTTAGACAATCTTGATTTATGTCATCAAGATACATTGCTGGGTACTTACAAATCCTGAAGAATAAAGTGTTATATGTATGTGTTCAAACATATGTACTAAAGTAAACCAACCAATTTATATTAATCATAGGATTAAAGATCAGGAGCTGTAAGGACTTCAGAAGTCACCTAATATAACCTCCTTATTTTGCAAAGAGGGAATCAGAGGTCCAGGGATGTTAAGTGACTTTTTTATAAGTAGTAAATATCAAAGGCTTAATTTGAACTCAAGACTGGAGATAGCGTTCTTTTCATTACACCGTGTTCCTCACTCCACAGGAAAATTGTATTCATTGATTTATATGAATTTATATAAATGCTAATTTGCAGTGACATTGTGGAAGTGATCTTGGGTGCTGGAAGGCTTTGCCAGAAGAGAATAAGCTCTGACAGGTTCTTCCAAGCTTGGAAAGTCTTCAAATGCTAGAGGCTCAGGAACAGACTGACCAGTCCAGCGAAGTTCAAAATAATCTATTAAGTTGTAGAACTTTTTTTTATTACATTTTTTCATTATCAATCATTCATTTTTTCCCTTTCCTTCCCAATTGCTTACCCCTGGGGATAAAAGGAGAAAAACAAAATTCTCATATCAAATAAGCATGGTCAAGCAAAAAAAAAAAATTCTCATCTTGGCCAAGGCCCAAAATGCATGCCACAATCAGAGTATCTTTCAGGAGGTGGGTAGCATGCTTCATCATTCATGATCTGGCAGCTGGTGATGCAATGCGTAGGGAAGCAGGCTTGGAGACAGGAAACCCTGAGTTCAAGTTCATTCTCAGACACTGAGCAGTCACTGATGAGCTTTGTCATGCTGGACAAACCATTTCACCTCTATCTGCCTCATTTTTCTCAACTGTAAAATGGGGATAATAGTACCCATTTCATAGATCTATTCTAAGGATCAAATGAGATGCTATTCGTAAAGCGTTATGTACCTGGCTTATAGTAGACACTTAATAAATGTTTATTTCCTTCTGGGATCATGATAGTATAGCTCAAAGTTGTTAAGAACAGTGATTTTAGTGGGTACGTGTGTGTGTGTGTGTGTGTGTGTGTGTGTGAGATGTACCCTTTTGCCAGTCTGAACCTCCTATTCTACAGAACTCTTCTTAATGTATAAAATAAAACACACAGGATTACAAAGCTAACTAATTATATTGGAATAGTTATAAAAATATAAAAAAGTTAACAGACCCCTTGTTGAGAACCTCTGTCTTAGACAACCTATAATCTGTGTTCATAGAGGGAGTATTCACACTGACAAACCTAGAGACCGTTAAAGCATTAAAGTATATTTGTTAATATACTTGCATACATTATTGAGTATCTTACACAAAATAATTCTCTGACAAACTACTTAGCATTATTTAGCTGGAAAATTCCTCCCTTGATGCCTCAGCATGGCTTGGAAGTGATGTGGGTACTCAAAGACTAGAGTCAGTAGTCTAGTGCTTATACTTTCTAAGCTCTTTTTTTAAAAAAAAAAATTTATTTTTAATTTATGGAATAAAACAAGCATTTCTATAACATAGCATAATAAAAAAGATTATTGCACATGAAAGTGCAAATCTACTATGTGTAACTTGCTATTCTTTTTAAATATACCACAAAGTTATCGTGTAAATTTCTTTTTTTTTTCTTCCCTCTTCCCCAACCCTAGAGTTGGCCACCATTAGACACAAATATGTATATGTGTGTAAAATTGTTCTATACATACCTGTATTTATCAGTTCTTTCTTTGGATATAGATAGTGGTTTTCTTCATGTGTCTTTTAGAGTTAATTTGGATATTTATGACAGTCAAAATTACTTATTTGCTCAAAGTCATTCTTAAAACAGCAGTGCTATTACTGTATACAATGTTCTCTTGGTTTTGCTAATTTTGCTCTTCATTATTTTGTGCAAGTCTTCCCATGTTTTTTTAAGGTCATTGAGCTCATCATTCCTTATAGCATAGTCACATTCCATCACAATCTTATACCTTGACTTGTAAACTCTTAATAAGTGTTGCCTGAATGATTGCCAGCGGAGTGTAACCTTGGGCAAGTAATAGGTTAGAAGGGATCTCAGAGATCAAGTAGTCTAATCTCACCCACCCTTATACCTATGAAGAAGCTAAGATCCAGTGAAATAAAGTGAACCACCCAATATCACCCAAACTGTAATTACCAGAGCTGAGATTCTTGTCATCATGGTAAAGTTCATGACCCTCTTATGCTAACTAATACACAGGCATAGATCTCTTGACAATTGGGTAAGAGGATGACAGAAAAATATGTACTCCACAACATCTGAGGATTATTTAACCCCTGCTAACTCTTGCTTGTCCTGAAACTGTCCGCAGAGTCAAGATTGTAGGATGCAGACCTTGAAAAAGAAGGTTCCCTTGAGTGATTATGTCACTGAAAGTGCATTAGAAGAATACTAGTATGACCAAGTGCACCAGGTTTTATGTACAAGTAGAAAGATAGACAATGTCTTAGGTCTGAGGTTAAATCTAGATCCAAGGAGCCTTGTTGCTAGGTTGGTTCATGATGATGAGTTTTTTAGTCATAACGACTAATGGATATTGTTTACCTGAGGCATTCTTGGAATCATGATCTGTGTCAGTAGAGTGAATATTCATATTCTCACTGGTCTTGAAATGGTATCCCAAATCAACATAGACTCAGCTTTCTGAATTTTGTGGTATGCTGTGGTTCCCACTAATAATAAATGTGAGTGACATCATTCAAGGACTACATCATACCAAGCCAGCCCAAAGTACTTTGAGGCAGAGGAGTTTTATGCTCTGTTTGGAGCTAAGTAGGGAGGTATCATGGCAGAGTAGATAGGGAGCTGGCTTTGACCTCTACTGTCTGTAGTGACCCTAGATTACATGAGGGAGAATAATGTGCAGTGCATTAGGAAAGACGGTTTAAAACCACATTGTAAAGGAATCAAAGTCGCAAGCAGAAGAGTTTGTAATTTTATCTTAGAAATCATAGGAAGTCACTGAAACTTCTTGAGTAGCATAGGGACATGATCAGATTGGTGCTTTAACAATGCCAATTTGGTATATGAATGTAATGGAATCCTATTGGGCTATAAGAAATGATGAGCAGATGGACTTTGGAAAAACCTGGAAAGACTTTTATGAACTGATGCTGAGTGAGGCGAGCAAAACCAGGAGAACGTTGTAGAGGGTGTTCCTAAAGTCTGGACACATAGGCAAAAATGCATATTTTTCAAGTAATGAAATGAATGAAATTATCTACAACATTTTATTTAATTGAAATATCAAAAATAACACCTTCAATATGATTTCCATCATTTGTGTTGCAAAGGTTGATGTGCTTTGCAAGATTCACATGAACTAGATGCAATAATTCTACATTGCCATCAATTTTAGCACATTCACTCTTTATGCGTTTATGTGTTCAATCAAGTGTGTTGCATCTGTGATTTTCACTGAGTATACCTTCTCCTTTAGCATACCCTAGAAAACGAAATCGCTGAACAACACAGAGTCTTCGGTGAAACAGTTGATGTTAATGAGATTTCCTATGTGTCCAGACTTTAGGGACACCCCATACACAATGACAGCCACATTGTGTGATGACTGACTTTGATGAACTTAGCTCTTCTCAGCAATGCAATGTTCTAAGACAACTCCAACAGACTCATGATGGAAAATGCTATCCACATGCAGATCGGAACATATTATTTGCCAAAGTACTTTGAGGCAGAAAACTTTTTAAGGGAAAGATCATATCGAGTTCTTTTCCTGACCGAATTTTGAAGCACCTTCAAAGAAGGATATTTAGTTAGTTGCCTAAGAAAGGTACTCTTTTTTTTGTTTTATTTTGTTTTGTTTCTTCTTGTGGTTCATTCCATTGGTTATAGTTCTTTACAACATGACTAATGTGAAAATATGTTTAATATGAATGTATATGTGGAGCCTGTATCAGATTGCACACCATCTTGGGGAGGGGGGAAGGGTGGGAGGAGGAGAAAATTAAAAACTCAAAAGCTGGTGGAAATGAATGTTGAAAACTAAAAATAAATAAATTAATTTAAAAAAAAAAAACAATGTCAATTTGGCTGTGGTATGGAGAATGGACCTGAGAAGGTAATCTAAAGGCAGAGAGGGCAACAAGGATGCTATTGTAGACCAGGAGATAGGTGATAAAGGCCTAAATTGGAATAGTGATTATAAGAGTAGTGAGAAGAGGATGGATTTGAGAAATATTATGGAGGCCAAATCTATATCTTGTTAACTGATTTTTGGAAGCTCATCAGGCAGTCAAATGCTTGACTACTTTGAGAACTAAATGTTTCCAATCTCCAAGAAAACTGTATCCATCATGGACTTGATTCTAAGATTTGGCCATGCTAGGCCATAAAGATTTGTATGCTTTTCTTCAAGGTAAGCAGATATCTTCTCACTTGATTACATTAGTGTAGTGCACAAGGAGGGAGGGGAAAGACGAGAAAGAGGACAAAGCATTTAATTAAATCACAGGGAAAGAATTACTTATTTCTATCTATTTTCATGTAATCCCATTGCACAATGGCATACATCTTGCTAATGCTAGTCACATAGGAGTCATCCATGAAGACACCCAAAAGGTAGTGTGTGCATAAGTGTGATATATGCTAGTATTCACTTTATCTCACACGCATCTGGGCTAGAAACTAGGCGGAGGCACAGGTGAAAGAAAATCGTGTTATAGGGTAAGAAAAAATACTTAATTTTCCAGTTAAATGGTGTTAAATAAAGAACTTACCACAGTGCTGTTTTACAACATTAGATGCTTACATCGACTCATTCTCTTTCAAGACAGAAGACTCGCTTGAGATTGTAGATACGCTAAAGTAGGTTCTACTTTATTACTGCCAATTAAACAGCAAGAAATAAGAGTGTAAATCAATGATAACAACTCGATGCATAAAAACCTGTTCAATAATCTTGTTCCTAAAAAAATCAGGCTACAATCTACAATAAACAGTAGTAGAATTCCAAGACTCATGTCAGCAATGGTGAATTGAGGCAGTTTTACAGATCGAATAATGAACAGAACCTATTAAGTAAAGCTATTTGATGTCAGGTAGGTAAAGTGGTCCACTTAGAATTATCCCTTCATAACAGATGTGTGGAAGTTGGTTTCCTCACTCCTTCAGGACCAGGGGAGGGTAGTCACATTTTAGATTCTTAATCAAGCGGTAGGCATTCTGTTCTTCTATACTTAACTCATAATTTTATGGTCAGCAATTAGTTCCATTAATCCAGTGAGGTCATGTAGGTTGTATGTACCTCATTATTAATTTGTTGGAAGGAAAGCATCCCATAGTCACATAGATTCCAAAGTGGGAGGGTTCTGAGGAACCATCTAGGCCAATTCCGTCACTTTACAGATGAAGAAGCTGAGACCTACCAAAATGAGCTGACTTGCCCAAAGCCATTGATCGTATGTGAAAGAGGCAAAGTTCCAATTCACAGACTCTGATTTTGAGTCTTATACTATTTCAACTAAACTACAATGCTTTTTTCAACAGTCATCATTTTGTTTTCTTCCTAACAAATGTCAAACCTCACCGGATAAATACCCAAATTCATGAATTTACAAATCTTATATTTAACTCATATCATCAATGGATATTATTACCAATAAGGCCAAAGCCAACACACTTCAAATATAATGCGGAAAAAATGAAAAGTATGCAAGAGTAATCTATCAACCAAATGTGATGACCTTGTTTCCCACTGCCTGACAATGTATTTCCTCAGCTAGTCTCTTCACTGAAACTGAAATAGAGCATACCCATTCTCACCTCCGTACCTTTCTTCATGTGATTTCTTCTATCCAGGATTACGTTCTTATTTCTGGTTAAATTTGAATCATCCTAGAAGGCCAACCTCAATTTTCACATCCTCCAAGAAGCCTATTTCCAGATCTCTGTCCCACACTGATTTCTCCCTTTCTTGGCACAGGATTAGAGGATTTGCAGCAGGAATGGGTTTGAGAAGTCATCTAATACAATCTTTTTTCCTTTGTAGATGAGGGAATTGAGGCCCAGGCTTGCCCAAGGTCACATAGGAAGAGAACCTTACAAATGAGAATTCAAATAGAATTCAAACATAGTTTCCCTGATTCCAAATCTAGTGCTCTTGCCACTACAATGTTTCTTCTCACATAGCATTTAATATTGTACGCATTTTTTTATTTAAATTAATTCTATCTGGCTTTCTAATAATTTAGAATTTAGAACTTTTTATCTTTTTAATAATATTTATACCTGGCCCTTCCATAGTGCTTAAAAGTTTGCAAAGATCTGTATGTGTAGGTGTGTGTGTATACACACACATATGTGTACACATGCATATACATGTATATATAATCTCATTTGATTCCCACAATAACCCTATAAGATACATATTATTCTGGGGGGCAGCTGGTGCAGTGAGGAGAGCACCAGCCCTGGAATCAGGGGACCTGAGTTCAAATCTGGCCTCAGACACTTGATACACTTATAAACTGTGTGACCTTGGGCAAGTCACTTAACCCCAATTGCCCTGCCTCCCCCCCCCCCAAAAAAAAGACATATGTATTATTTTTATCCCCATTTTCAGATGAGGAAACTGACTCTGAGTGAACTAAAGTGACTTGCCCAGTGTCACAAACCTAATAAATGCCTGAAGCAAGATTTGAACTCAAGTCTTCCTGACTCCAAATCTTGCATTCTATCTACTATCCATTCTAACAATGTATTAGATTATGAGCTTTTTGAGGGAAAGATCATGTCAAATTCTTTTCCTGACAAAACTTCAAAGCACCTTAGAAGAAGGATATTTCGTTAGTTGCCTAAGAAAGGTACTCAAAATAATTTTTGAATTTTCGAATTACAAAGGATCTTGGATATTATCTTGTTCAGTTATCTATCTGAATCATGAATCTCACACTTCTATTCAGTGAAACTCACCAACTGGATATGATCTCAAGACCCTTTGAACTATGATAGCATTTTACTCTTTTTGCCATGTACTTAGGACATTCTATTCTTCATTATTTTTATTTATGCCCATGCCTCATCTCTCTGCTACAGTGAAATTCTGCTCTGAGGTCTCATCATTGCATGGGAGTAACTGAGTTTGGAAGGCTATGCCAGGAGAGCACAAACTCAGGCAGATTGGATGTCTCTCTAAGTGGCTCAGTGGATAGAGTGCTGGCCTTGGAGTCAGAAGGACTTGAGTTCATATCCAGCCTCAGACACTCACTTGCTTTGTGACCCCGAGCAAATCACTTAACCTTGTTTGCCTCAGTTTCTTCATTTGTGAAATGAGCTGGAGAAGAAAATGGCAAACCACTTCTGTATCTTTGTCAAGAAAGCCCCAAACAGGATCACTAAGAGTCATAAGTGACTGAAATGACTGAACAACAACAAAGGTAGGTTGTTAGATCCTTGAAAGCAAGGATATGGGGCTTTGGAATCCAGAATTCACAATACGGATGAAGGTGTTGTGAAATACAGAGCAGTATAATGTCCCAAGGCGAAGGTCAGAACAAAGGAAGTAAATGTAGCATCTTGTATATAGTAGATTCCTAGTAAATGCTTGTTCACTAAATAAATAAATGAATAAATGAAGACAGCGGTTACTGAACACATGCCTCCAAATTGTATCTGCGGTTGCTGATATAACTAGTTGTTTCAATGATTTCTACCACCATCATGTAGTGCCTGTGAACTGATGAAAATTGCAATATAAGAACCATAAGTTATCACCAACCTAACAGAGTTTCCTACTTCTGTGAGCAAATGGAACAGCAGCTGTAAGGTCTTTGAGTAGCAAGCACATAGTTTATTACTAAGCCCATTCTAAAAGTCCTTTCGGTCCTAGAGCTTTTTATTCTGCAGGTCCAGCTTTTGAGAACCTAGGATCACTCTGATACTATATTGAATAATCCGATTGAGATTTAGTGGAGGATCTCTCTCTCTGTCTCTGACTCTTTTTGTTTCTGTCTTTCTCTCATATATTTATATATATGTATATATATACACACATGTATATGTATATATACATATGTGTATATGCATATATATGTGTATATATATATATATGTCTATCTCTCCTCTACTATGATGTCATCTTTGAATTAGGAGCATTCAGAGAACCTCACCATAAATAAGAAATTTTTATGTGGGCTTTGAGCAGGACATCTTCGAAGACTCTGGCAGTACTTGAGACAAGTATGTCTCTTTGCTTTACATATCATTTGATGTCAAAATTTAGTAGGCTATTGAATAGCTGTTTTTATAGTAGCAACACATTTGTAGTATAGTAGTACCACTTTTCTGTGAATGCCCTTTTGTGTATTAGCATAGGTATTTACAACATAGGTATGTATGTTATGCATATTATAAATATGCATAGATATTTTTGTTGTTCAATCATTTTCAATCATGTTCAACTATTTGTGACCCCTCATTTGGGGTTTTCTTGGCAAAGATAATGGAGTGGTTTGCCATTTCTTTCTCCAGTTCATTTTACAAATGAGGAAACTGAGGCAAAGAGGGTTAAGTGACTTGCACAGGGTCACATAGCTAAGAAGTGTCTGAGGACAGATTTAAATTCAGAAGATGAGTCTTCTTGAATCTAGACCTGTCATTCTATCCATTGCATCACATAGATATATGTGCACATATATAAGTAGTAATGATCACAGGTCTTTTAATACTAAGTGGTTAATAGAAGCAGCTAGCTGGCATAGTAGATAGAGTGCTAGCCTGGGCATCAGAAAGACTTGAGTTCAAAACTTTACTGAGCCACTCACCTGTGTGACCCAAAGTGCTCTGTAATCTAAACACCATAATAGTGCTTTAAGATTTACGAGGTGCTTCATATACATTATCTCATTTGTGCCACACCTTGGTCATTTAGGTCCTATTATTATTCCCACTTTAAGATGAGAAAACTGAGGCTCAGAGAAATTAGAGGATTTGTCCAAGGTCTCACCTCACAGCTAATGGCTGAGGCAAGGTTTGAA
Organism: Phalanger gymnotis; assembly: GCA_028646595.1. Lineage (NCBI taxonomy): Eukaryota > Metazoa > Chordata > Mammalia > Diprotodontia > Phalangeridae > Phalanger > Phalanger gymnotis. Next base: position 486,903,117 of record CM053622.1, read on the forward strand.
TCCTGACTAGAAGGAAGGCATCTTCCTAACTCCCAAGTCTTGAACTCTAGGCAACATTGTATGGTTTGTAGCTACAATGCTGTGCAAATTATTTGAGACAAGGAATAATTTTGATATGGGTTCATTTTGTGACAGAAACAGTCATGCCCAGGAGTGGGGAACCTCTAGATCCTTGAGTGAGGACCTTTGACTGAATCCAAACTTCACAGAAAAAATCCCCTTCATAAACAAATTTGTTCTGTAAAACTTGGACTCAGTCACAAGGTTGCACCCAAGATCTAGAAGGGCACATGTGGCCTCAAGGCCGCAGGTTCTCTACCCTTTGTCATGCCTGTATGCTTTTACTGACACTAGGCAGACTCAGAAGACCTGACCTTGATCACAGGAAACTAGGCAGGAGCTGGTTTCCTCACCTTTAGTTAGTTCTCATCAATTGAGAGCTGCATTTCATGTCAAAAATACACGTTTCATTGTTCCCTTTTCCAGTGTTTTCAAGTCTTTGGCTTTAACATATTACTCTAAGGAAACCTGCAAAAATGTGGTTCTTAAAAGCACACCTGAATACTGTTAGAATTTTTGTGGCAACTGTTAGTATGGTGGAGTCAAATTTGTTAAAGACCATTCATAATGACACAGGGTCAGTCACAACAAAGTGCATGGCCAAGTGCGGATGAAAATGAAAAACAACACCAAAAACTGATAAACCATTGCTGTAAAGAAGCCTAATTAATCATCAGGAGGAAAAAAAGCAAAACCTTCAGAGGGATCTGACAGCTGGAGGGGTTGTTACTAATTTTTTTTTCAACAAGGTGGTATAGGCCTCTTGAATTAGAAGAGCAAGAAGATTAATTAAAAAATATGCTAGTGTTGTTATGAAGAAAACAATACTTGTCATGAGCAAGACAGTACAAAGTCTGGAGTACCAGAGATTAGAAAAAGAGTCCTTTTTGCCGATGGAATTCACTTTTTCATTCAAGTTTGTACCAAAAGTTTTATCAGAAGAAATCTCAATGAGCCTGTGAGGTCTTTGCATCATTATCCACCTATAAAGCATCCACTCAAAAATATTTTGAGAATTTTTTTTTATGTCCAGTGGGCCTTACCCCAATCAAGTTACTGATGAACACTGATAAAATATACTGACATACTGATAAGTAGAGTTATCCAAGAATTCCAAAAATTCCAAAATGGAGATGGAATCCTACAACATGGCCTTGCGCTACACACACTTCATGAAAGTTTGAGAAATGTATTAAAAAAGTGGAGACAAGCATACTTCAAAGGACTGGGAACTTGCTTGATATAAATCCCACTGAAAAACTATGGACAATAATCAAGTTTAGTCTTGGGAAAATGAACTAATCATGAAAGGTAAACTTAATGTCCAATATGAAAATGAAGTTTTATAATGAAGAACTAAAGAAAAGATACTGAAATTTTATGGACTCAGTGCAAAATTTTTTAAGTGATCATAGCCACAGGAATGTATTTCATGCTAAAAGCTTGTTCGAAGCTATGGAAAATTGTAAGTTACACTGTATAAACCAATAAATTTAATCTTTCTACTTTATCCCTAGTTACTTGGACATGACTTTAATCGCATTGATCATTCTCAATGAAATCCACCGAAACAAAAAAAATCGTGAAACTAGAAAAACAAAGTGGATGAAAATTTCATCTTGCTCAGAGTATGACATACAAGTGGATGGACTACTTACTGATTTATCCTCTCAAGAAGAAGTGCTGTAGATGGACAATGAGTTGCACATTCCTTGAATAGGAAGAAAAGATCATGTTAGATATCTTTTGGGAAATTTCACCATCTTTTCAATGTTCACAGACTGTTCTTTCCCATAAGTTCTGTGACTTTTCACACCAATATTATCCATATTTTCTATATGACTGTGAATCTTGGACTACCATGAGATCAGAAGAATCGAAATTACAAATAATATAAAAGATAATGGAAATCTATAGAGTAGACAGAAATTTACTGCAGCATATTGTCAAAGATGACTCATGCAAGAGGTTAGAAAAAGTTATCAAGGATAGGTATGCCTAGAAAAGAAGGTGGGCCAGTCATATAAAAAAAATGAGAGATAAGAGATAAACAGTGCATATTGGATATAAAAAAACAAAACAAAACAAAAGAAGATCTCTAGTACATTGGATGGCTTGTCTTTGAATGAAAGATGTAGACAGCAATCAAAGAGTATGTGTGTATGTATGTGTGTGTGTATGTATGTGTGTGTGTGTGTATGTGTGTGTGTGTGTGTGGAATATGGAAGTGATTTATTTAGGATCTAACCATACTAGTGAAAGTACCATCGAGGTATATATGTGAAATATTTATTTATATACCATCAAGGTATATATGTTAAATATTTATACATATGCTTATATATTTACATCTGCACATATATATGCTTATAAACACATATACAGATTTGATATCTTTTGAGTTCTGATAACAAATGACATCAGCCAGTTTGTTTAGAATGATCAAATAAGTTTTCTTAACACAATGACTACTTTGAAGAGCTGTCTCAAGGTTATGATTATAGACTGCTCTAAGTAAATGTTCTTTCTTGAAAATATAGGAGATCCAAAATTTTAGTGGACAAATATGAACTCAAATCGTTCAGTAAATCTTGTTATAATAAGCACTGAGGCAGACACACTTTACAATCTTGACAATACAGACACTGAAATATTTGTGATCCCAAAGTCTCATGAGATATTGCTTTAAGATATAATATGGTAATAAAAATTTTGCTCTGGACTTAACATAAAGAATAAATATGGGAAAATGAAAGGAGTTTGATTGCACATATTTATTCAGAACCCCGAAGGTCATTAAAGCAGTCATATTTCCTATTCCTGAATTTTTAATGGAATTTTCTTAAAATTTTTCTATTTGCCCAAATTGATAGGGGAAAGATGTCTGCAATATGGAGCACAATTTTTTAGAGCGAGTTGAAGGAAAGAAAGTAGACATAACAAAGGAGGCTGAATTACACCCTCTATATCAAGAAGTCCTCAGCAATTTGTCAAGAGATGCTTGCTTTTTATTTCCTTCTCATTCTGGGTGGTTCTGGTTCATATCTTTGTATAAGTCTTCCCTAGAATATCTCACTCACTATGTGAAGACATTCCTTTGTTTAAAAAATGTCTTAGATAAAGCAATGCTGCACTTGAGCTGTTTATTTCTTATGTCTAATTCTAGGTACATGAATGGCCTCCTTATTTCTTTTTCAGTATTACAAATCCTTGATGATATCATCTATACCACTTCGTGCACATCAAAGGAGGTTATCAAGAGCATAGTCATGGTGGCTACCAGTTTATCGTCAACTAGATAAGCCTTCTTAATCTATTAGCTAGGGATTTTGGTTCCTGAAATTCATAGAAGGTAATAACATATGTATTTATGTATGTATACATATTTCTAAGATGGTCGTGTGTTGTTAAGCAAAATTGTCTCATTAGCATGGCTTTTGTTTCTTTTGAGTGGAAGTACTTTCAGCTGTTCAGTGCTAAGCCCCAGGCCCAGGGCCCTGTCAGGTGTGAAACCTGTGTGGGTGTGGATTGGTGACTTAGGA
>CM053622.1:486907218-486940402 GCA_028646595.1 Phalanger gymnotis
TTTTTGTTGTAGGCTCTATGACTTTGTTGACTTCTTCTGACTGTATGTTTTGGTCTTCTTTGTCACCAAAGAAGGATTCCAGAGTCTGAGACTGAATCTGGGTGTGTTTTCACTGCCTGGCCATGTTCCCAGCCAACTTACTTGATCCTTGAGTTTTTCAGTAGGGTATGACTGCTTGTAGACTAAAGAGTTCTATGTTCCACGCTTGGGTGGATGCGCTGCCACACCAGCACTCCTCCTTCCCCAAGAACCCCCTTACCTAGACTGGGCTTAGATCTTCAGCTGGCTCTTCACTTCTGCTCTGATCAGCCACTTAATTCCTCCCAACAGGTGGGCCTGGGGCCAGAAGCAACTGCAACTGTAGTTAGCTGCCCCACCTCTGCTGCCCCAGGGGCGGTAGCTGAACCACAAACTCCCTGTCCCCACAGCTTTTCCCACTAACCTTCTCTGTTGTCTTTGGTGTTTGTGGGTTGAGAGGTCTGGTAAATGCCACAGCTCACTGATTCGGAGAGCTAGGGCACACTCCCCCCGGCTCCCGGTCTGGTGGGTCCACAGTCTGGTGGGTCCGCCGTCTGGTGGGTCTGCACTGCCCAGTCTGGGCTCTGCTCGGCTCAGCTGTGCTCCCCTCAGCTCCCAGCTCTGTGTGGGATAGACCTTACCCAGAGACCATCTAGACTTTCCTGGGTTGGAGCCCTGCTTCCCTCTGCCACTTTGTGGGTTCTGCAGTTCTAGAATTGGTTCAGAGCCATTTTTTATAGGTTTTTGGAGGGACTTGGTGGGGAGCTCACGGTATTCCCTGCTTTCCAGCTGCCATCTTCAATACAACATATTTTAAAGTTTGCAAAGTGTTTTCCATACATTCAATTTTTGCAACAAATCCTATGAAGCAAGTACCTTGGATATTATTATTTCCATTTTATAGGTGAGAAATCTCAGTTACAGAGTTGCTGATCTGCCCACAGTCACACATCTTGTTTCAAAGTCAAAACATGAACCCATGTCTTCTTGTCCCCAAATCCATCACTCTGAGTCATTAAGATGCTCCCATTTGTAGATGATATTTTCTTGGCTTCATCAAGCCCTGGAACAAGGCAGAACTTCCTAAATTAGATCTCAAAAGAATTCAGCCCAAGTATACGCACAGGAAAAAGAAATGAATAAAGAATGTTCACTTTTCTAGTCTGTAACATACAGATCATTGTCCAACTCATTGGTCTCATCCATGAATACATATATCTTGGACAGGCAATACCAATAGACAATAAACTTGGCTAAAAATTGAATAGGAGGAGAGATGAAGTTGTATTTGTTTTGATATATTATGTAGCATTTTTAATATTTCCAAGCTTCCCCCTTGACCAAAAACCTAACTCATTCATGCCTATATTCTTCCAATGATGCAATAGGGCTGTGAATCATGGAATATTATAGTCTCTGAGAATTAATCTCAGGTTATTCAAAGGCAATGTAGAGGAACATATTGGGCATATGGATGCAATATTTATCAGTGAAAAGTTGCACAGGAACAGTGTGAAAAACATAGCAGGCCCTGCTTCTACATACTGGGAAGCTAAACTTCGGTATTTATGCCCATCTCTTACACACATAATAAGACTTCTTGTGCCCTATCTGGGATTCCAGATACCTAGCAACACCTCCTACTTTTTGATTATCATTCCAAGTCATACTATATGACCAGGCAGTTGAGGGATGTACCCAGACATTGAGAAATAGGGCTACACAGAGACCCTGAACTTTCTAATCATTACTTTGTTGATAGAACTTCTACTGTCCACTGATACTGTGCCTGGGCTTATTTCTCAATGGTTAGAAAAATCACAGAATTTTTAAAAAATTAAAAAAATATTTTTAATTTATGGAATAAGACAAAGCATTTTTATAACATAATATAACAAAAAACATGATTGTATATTAAACTACAAATCCCCAGGAAAATGAATCCATATTTACAGAAGAACAAATTCCACCCTCCATACTTAATTATCTGTTTCCTTATTATTATCCACCTCAACCCTGCCTTTATGATCATTCTTTACAAATTTAGCACTCAATTCTAGATCCTTGTGGCCATTATGTACCAACCCCTAGGATATTCTTCCTCCTTAATGAATTTAATGTCTGGTTTTCATTTCTAATGTATGTCCTCACACAGGGTGATTTCAATGTAAGCATTGATGTTCCCACAAATACTTAACTTTTTAAAATTCTTCATTCTAACCAACTCTTAGGACTTACTATTCTCTTCTATATCAACTACACATAGGCTTATATTGACATATCTTGCCAATGTCCAGAAAAGATTCTCAAAGCTCTGAAATTCCTAAATATGATCATAATCCTTTATCATTCTATTTTTTCCATACCTTATTACCCTAAACTTATTCTCCATCCTTACCATGAATACTCTTCAGGACTTTTTTAGGCCATTACCATTGCTCCTATAATACTCCCCCTTCCTAATCTCAAACCTTTATTAAAGAGCTCAAATCTGTACTATCTTTTGTTCTTGAATCCTTTGCCAAGAATTGTCTTATTGCTGCTCATTCTTTACCAAACCCCAAACCTGAATTATTCTCACCTTTATTCATACTCATATACCAATGAATAGAGCTAGAAGAGTTAACAAAAACATATGGTGAGGGTCCACTACAAATGCATGTTATTAGATCTCACCTAGTCTCTTACTTCATCAAGAAAAAAACTTTCTACTCCTCCATGATTGATTCTCTAATCACTTCACAACAGACTTAATTCCAAATTTTCTTTTCTTCCATCAAGACTTCCCTAGCACCTTTGCCCTACCCTCTGAACTGAGAATCCCAGTACATAATTAAACGAAAAAAATGTTGATTCAATTTGCTTCAAAAACTCACTCTCATTCTCATGTCACATTCCCCCTTCATGTCAAATCTCATTGTCTACTGTAGCTTCTAATAAAGAGTTGGCACCTCAAGGTCTACTCCTTGATTTCATCTCTTGTCTTTTCCAGCAGATTGCCCACCACACTATCATTCTCTCTCTCTCTCTCTCTCTCTCTCTCTCTCTCTCTCTCTCTCTCTCTCCCCCTTCCTTCTCTTTCATCTTCAATCTCTTTCTTTATACTGTTAACCTTACTAGAACCTATCATTCCCACCATCTATGGTACTAAAGCTTTCCCTCCACTCCTCACCTAGAATTGAAAAAGCTGTCTACTCTCAGTGCTTCTAAACTCTTTGCAATCTGGCTTCCAAATTCATCATTCAAATGAAGCTACTTTCTTTAAATTTACCAAAGATTTTTAATTTCCAAATAGAATGGCCTTTTTCAGTCCTTATCCTTCTTTACCACTCTATAGTATCTGACACTGCTGACCCCTCCATCCTGGATAAGGTTCTCTCAATTTTTGTAACACTCTGTCTTTTCTTGGTCTGTCTACTCCTCCTTAGTATTCTTTGCTGGATCTTCTTCCATACTACACTCCCTAACTGCAAGTACCCCTAGACTCTCCTTGGTCCACTTCTATTTTCTCTGTATATTTTCACTTGATGAGCTCATCAGTTTCCATGGATTCAGTTATCATCTCTATGCAGATGATTCCCACATTGATTTATCCAACCCTAGTCTCTCCCTTGAACTCCAGTCTCTCATCAGCAATTATCTATTGGATATCTGTTTCCTTAAGAAGTTATTCAAATTCAATGTGTGCTTAATATAACTAACTTTCTTCTTTCCTTAAATTTCTCTTACTGTTTATGAAGCCATCATCCTTCCTGTTATTTGGATTTGAGGTAACTCACCACTTGTAGGAATCCCTTCTCAGTCCCCCAACTGCTAGTGCTTTTCCTTTTAAAGCAACATTGTATCTACTTTGTATGAATCTTGTTTATATCTATACCTGTATATGTTGTATCCCCCATTACAATGTAAGCTCATTAAAGGCAGGGACTAGTTTCTGTGGAAATTAGCACAATGCCTGGTGCATAGTAAGTTTGTTGTTTGAATGGAAATGAAAGTAAACAGGTCATGTAGTAAGAATGAAAGCCAAAAAGGATAGTAAAAATGATCCACTGATATCCAGTGTCAACTTATTTAGAGGAAAGTCCCCCAAGATGTTTGGTGGACCTTCTTTGGATGACTTACTGCAAGATACAACGGATAAGAAAATGTGGAAGGCACACACTTTGGAGGAAGTACTTGAATAGATGTAACAGAGGTCCAATCAAAGAATCAGAACAGTGTGAGCCCTTTGTCAAATGGCCAACAAAATGATACTGTACTTGAGAATTTCCAACATTAACATTCTAATTATGAATAAAACTAGAAGACTTAAGGAAATTGCAGCTCAATATAAGAAGTGTTGATTCAGCCATTAAAAGGAATTGTCAGAGTTGATTTAACTTTCTTAAAACATGTAAGGAAAAATCATTTCATCGCATATTTGTTCACCTCTCCCAACAGGGCTTATAAAGAGGATAATCAAATAGAATACTATATTAATAACTGCAGCATATTCCTTATTATCATTTTCAGGAGATAAAGCATAAAAATTATACAAAGTACTCAATAGTATCCTCTAAATCTAGCCAACAGAAATCTTCTTGCTTCTTTCAAAGGGAAGGTGGGAAACAGATAAAGGCAGTGAAAAATACACTGGAAAATGGTTCTGGAATGAGAAGTGAAAAAAAAAAAACACCCAAAGGCTTGTACACTATGTTACTCAGAAACCTCACAAAATGTGTGTTATGAAACACAGCATAGATGTAAGTTAATTTAAAATGCTAGATTTCCCAAACTAAAATTTTAGAAGCTCCTCCTTGAATTAAAAAAAACAGATCTCCATATCTTCACACCCCATTAAAATGATGCTTTTTTTCTTGATACAAGTTTCCTTACTCTGAATTACTTGACTTCCTATTAGCTTCTTAACTTACTCTGTTCAAATTTGACTTGAGTAATTAACCTCCATAAGTGTAATAACTGATCTTTAACATGTGGGTAACTCCTACACGTTTAGTGAGATTTTTGACATGGTTATTGCTTGTAAGCAGTGTTTTGAAATAACAGAAGCATTTCATGACGTGAATTCATTCTATTAATTTATAAGGCTCTCTAGCCATCACCCTCATCTTTCCCCCTAGGGAACTTTGGGTTCTGCTACTGAGAAGCCCTGCCCTTACAGGTAAGCTATTACCGCATCTTGTCATGAACTAACACCTCATGCTACTTCCCATCCAGTTCAACCCCGTGCTGTTGTGGAGATGTCCCATTTTTTCCAACTCCCCTTTGTGTGTTGTCTTTTCCCTTTAGAAGGCAAGTTCCTTGTGGGTAGAGACTGCTGTACCTGCTTGTACATGTATCCCCAATGCCCAACAGAGTGACTGGTAGGTAAAAAATACTTAATAAATGTTCTGTCTACCTACCTATCTATCTGTCTGTCTGTCTATGCCTATCTATGACTGGTTATGTTTGTTTATTTCCATTACCAACTAAGGTCCATGTACAGCACTAGGCTTTATATTTTAAGATCTTATGAATCGATGACAATTAGCTGAACCCAAAGTGTCAATGAACTGTCTACTGTGGCTTTATCTGGGGGCTCCTACCCAGAGGCAGCTAGGTGATTCAGGGATAGAGCACTGAGCCTGGAGTCAGGAAGACCTGAATTCAAATCTGGCCTCAGATACTTATTAGCTGTTTGATCCTGGGCACATCACCTTACCTCTGTTTGCCTTAAGCCATTGAAGAGAGAAATGGCAAACCACTCCATTATCTTTGCCAAGAAAACCCCATGGATAGCATTGGTGTGCTATGGTCCAATGAGATCACAAAAAATTGAACATGACTGCACAAGTAAACAAGAACAAAAAGTTCTTGCCATACTTGGCAATGGCTGTTGGGGTGACATCACAAAAAAGGTACACACTAAATGAAGGTTTCAGGAGGAACTAGAAATATTGCTGATTCCGTTCTCCTTTTCCAAATGCTTGCCTTCTATACATTCTATTTTGGAGATGATCTCAATATGAAAAGTGGCTTCAGAGAGCAAGCTTTCTAACTGAAAGTTTGCTATATTTGCTTTCATACCTTGCCTGGGTTAGGGTAGATAATAGAGCTAGGCTACTTGGGGGAGTTAAGTAAACAAGAAATAGTTAACTGTGCCAACAAATAAATTCATAACCTCTTCCACTTAATTATGCCAATACAATTTAACTGGAAGATTTGTTCTGATAATCCTCAATCTTAGACTTGACTGTAATTCTAAGTCATAAAGGCAGATAGGAAGTAGGTGATACTTGTGAGAAAATACACATGGAAACATCATTATGTATGATTCATGAATTATACAGAACAAACCTTAGGGAGAATTAGCTATCTTTTCTTAAGTCATGTTTTGTAAATAAAATTAGAAGTAGAAAATTATTTATATGTTAACCACAGTTTGTCTCCACGTGTATTGCTAATTTGTTTACATTATTTTTCATAATAATCATATTATCAAATTTCTACGTATCTAGTAAATTTTCTCCTTAGGAAAGAGTTTAAACCTTCATAGATTTTCAAAAGGGGCCAACTGTCCATGAGAAAATTCTTATTTCTTATGTCTTTAGGTCCAAATAGCTGTTATTTGTCATAAGGAGGAAAATGAAAGAATCTTCTTGTTGAAAACAGTTCTGAGAAGGCTCAAGAATCCTTATATTACCTTGGGAGCTAGTTCAATGACATAGGAGCATATTTATTTCATTCAACAAGCATTTATTAAGCATTTGCTACTATATTCTGGTCATTGCGCCTCAGCAAAGTGAGAATATGGCCCTCCCAACCCACCTAAAACAACTTGCCTTTAAGGAGCTTATATTTTAATGGAGGAGACAACAATTACAAATTAGCAAATACAAGATAAACAGAAAATATATGGAAGGTAGCCTTAGAGAAGAAAAGACTATCAGCTGTAGACACTGGGAAAAGCCTCTTGAAGGAGGTGGCTTTGAATTGAGTCTTAAAGGAAACTATTGTCCAAATATAGTGGCAAATTGGAGTACTTGTTATGTAAGGCAAATAAAATTTTCACATATGAAAGAAAAGATATTATTTATTCAGAATATCTGGATTGGTATTTAGATGGATTGAACTTATGGGAGACTTTTTTTTTTCAACTTTCCACTTAATGCGTTCCGAGTAAACACAATGTAGAGTTTCATGGTTTGAGGGTCCTTTTGGGCAATTGAATAACATATCTCACAGTGGTTTAACTGACATCTGAATTATCTGAAGACAAAAGATCTTCACACAGGGACTTAATCTGTATTTGTGTACATACTTGTGTAGAGTAATTAATAATGAATGAAAAAGTTAGTAGTAAATATACCATGTTTACATAAGCCACATGGGGGTCTTCTAATTTTCTACATTGAAGAATACTTGGGTTTGAAAATCCCAGTGAGGTAAAATGAGACCTATAATGGTGTTCAGCTATTTATTTCTAGCAAAGCACACTAGGATTAGATGAAACAGTGACTCTAAGATGATTTTAAACATCACTAGAAGGACAAGATTGAAAATTTAACAAATTTCCTATGATGTGTTGTGAACTTCCTATGTTCATTGAAAGCTTCAGTTAAAAAAAATCCCTCAGTATTTAGTTGAATTCTGCTAGAGGTGTTTAAACTTTAATTTTTCTGATTAGTGTTTTGCTTAATGGAAAAAGCTGTATATTATTGGGTTATGTCAGGATATAATCCAGCTTGAAGTAATGGGAATGTACAAGAGCAAATTGGTTGCTCCATCAACTTGAATGACAACCAGTTTTTGTAGTGCAAGTAAAAAGTGGGTAATTACCTATTGCCCATGGGTGTTGATGGATGTCTAATAGAGGGCAAGTCTATTATGTGGTAGAATTTTGTCCTTCTAGCATATTTTGAAAGAGCATGCAATATGACATTACATGAATGCTAAGTCATTATGTGATCAGAGTACTGGTTCATTGAATGGTTTTATTTTACAAAATTAAAACTATTATTAGCAATCTTCCTAAGACATATTCAGTGCCATCCTCATCATGCATTAGGACTAAACTACTTGCTCAAACAGTCAATAAATATTTGCTAATTGCTGACTATGTGCTAGGCACTATGCTAAGAGCTGAGGATAGGCAAAAGACAGTTCCTGCCTTCAAGGAATTCTAATTGAATTACCTACTGATTTGGATTCAGAGGACCCTGTGTTCAAATACTAGCCCCACCACCAAAGTGACCTTTGGCAAGTCATTTAACCCTTTTCAGCCTCACTTTCATCATCTATAAAAGAAGCATAGACAAGATGACATCTAAGATTTTGTTGTTATTGTTGAGCTCTCAATCTAAGAACCCATGTTCCTACACATTGACAGAAAGGCATAGCTTCAGCCCACCACTGTGTCTGTAACATACTCAATATATGTAGTAAATCACAAGCTAAGTCATTGTGAAACTCTCCTTATTCTTTCACTACTTGGCCCCAACTTCCCAGCAGTGACAATAACAAGAGTAGCAAGGATAATGAAGAAAAAAACATAATATAACCACAAAATCTTGAAAGGCATTTGGAAATTATTAATCAAGTCCAACACTCATTTTATGCATGAGGAGTATTAGTAGCAGTGTACATACCAGTGGCACTTTGACACTTTAAAAAGTACTTTTGGACTTCCAGTGCCAAGATGACAGAGTGAGGAAGCTCTCCCAAATTCCCCTCCAAACTACTGGAAAATTGCCTTAGAATTGATCTAGGAGCAGGGAAGCATCTTATCACCACAGCAGGAAAAGTCTGTCTCACTGGGGTAAGAAGGCAGGAAGATCCAAGAACAGTAGCAGTACCTCGCTGCAGGGGACCTGCAGCAAGGATGCAAGCCTGGAGAAATTAACTCATATGGTGTAACTTCCTGCAGACCAGCAGTCCCCCCCCCCAAGCAAGTAAGCAGCCTGTGCAGCTCAGCAAAGTCCCACCCCAGTGACCGCACCCCAGCACAAGCCACCAGTGAGGCTTGTCCCTAACATGAAGCCCTTACTAATGGCTCCCACGGGGCTTCAGGGCTTAATTATTTGCTGTCACTGGAGAGTAGGCTTCACTTCTGGCTTGTACTGGGGGGTGAAATCTCTCTGTTAGCCTCCCCTAGGTGTGCAGTTTAGTGGCTGGTCTGCCCCAGGGGTGAGCCCCTGCTGCTGGGTTGCTATAGAAACAGGGTCTCTCTGCTGGCAGGCCCCAGGGGCAGGGTCTTGATGTTGGCCAGCCCTGGAGCAGGGTTCCATGTTAGTGTCAGGCCTCACTGGTGGCTTGTGCTGGGGTGGGCAATTTGTCTTAGGAAGATTGCTAATAACAGTTTTAATTTTGTAAACAAAAACCATTCAATGAACCAGTACTCTGATCACATAATGACTTAGCATTCATGTAATGTCAGATTGCATGCTCTTCCTATGCCCCATTGCCTGTATATCTTATTGCCTAGTTGCATGAAAAAACTTTTTTTTTGAACATCTGCTTTTAAAACTTTGAGTTCCACATTCTCTCCCCTCTTCCCTCTCCACCCTCCCTAAGAAGGCAAGCAATTCAACATAGGCCACATGTGCATCATTATGTAAAACCCTTCCACGATACTCATTTTGTGAAAGACTAACTATATTTTGCTCCTTCCTATCCTATCCCCCTTTGTTCATTTTTTTCCCTTGACCTTGTCCATTTTCAAAAGTGTTTGCTTTTGATTACCTCCTCCCCCATCTGCCCTCCTTTCTATCCCCCCCCCCTTTTATCTCCTTCCTACTTCTTTCCTGTGGGGTAAGATACCCAATTGAGTGTGTATTTTATTCCCTCCTCAGGTCAAATCTGATGAGAGCAAGATTCACTCATTCCCCCTCACCTGCCCCTTCTTTCCTTCCAACAGAACTGCTTTTTCTTGCCACTTTTATGTGAGATAATTTACTCCATTCTATCTCTCTCTTTCTCCCTCTCTCAATATATTCCTCTCTCATCCCTTAATTTGATTTAATTTTTTTAGATTTCATACCTTCATATTCAACTCACCCTGTGCCCTCTGTCAATATATATATATACACACATATATATATATATATACACATATGTATATATGTATGTGTGTATGTATGTATGTATGTATATTCCCTTTAGCTACCTTAATACTGAGGTCTCATGAATTGTATACATCATCTTTCCATGTAGGAATGTAAACAAAACAGTTCAACTTCAGTAAATCCCTTATGATTTCTATTTCTTGGTTACCTTTTCATGCTTCTCCTGATTCTTGTGTTCGAAAGTCAAATTTTCTATTCAGCTCTGGTCTTTTCATTGAGAAAGCTTGAAAGTCCTCTATTTTATTGAAAATCCATGTTTTGCCTTGGAGGATGATACTCAGTTTTGCTGGGTAGGTGATTCTTGGTTTTAATCCTAGCTCCAATGATCTCCAGAATATCATATTCCAAGCCCTTCGATCCCTTAATGTAGAGGCTGCTAGATCTTGTGTTATTCTGATTGTGTTTCCACAGCACTCAAATTGTTTCTTTCTGGCTGCTTGCAGTATTTTTTCCTTGATCTGAGAGCTCTTGAATTTGGTAACAATATTCCTTGGAGTTTTCTTTTTGGGATGTTTTTCAGGTGGTGATTTGTGGATTCTTTCAATTTCTATTTTACCCTCTGGTTCTAGACTATCAGGGCAGTTTTCCTTGATACTTTGTTGAAAGATGATATCTAGGGTCTTTTTTTTTTTTTGACCATGGCTTTCAGGTAGTCCAATCATTTTTAAATTATCTCTCCTGGATCTATATTGCAGGTCAGTGGTTTTTCCAATGACATATTTCACATTGTCTTCCACTTTTTCATTCCTTTGGTTCTGTTTTATGATATCTTGATTTCTCCTAAAGTCACTACCTTCCACTTGCTCCAATCTAATTGTTAAAGTAGTATTTTCTTCAACGGTCTTTTGGTCCTCCTTTTCCATTTGGGTAATTCTGCCTTTCAAGGCATTCTTCTCCTCAATGGCTTTTTGGAGCTCTTTTGCCATTTGAGTTAGTCTATTTTTTAAAGTGTTATTTTCTTCAGTATTTTTTGGGGGGTTCCCTTTAGCAAGTCATTGATTTGTTTTTCATGGTTTTCTCTCATCCTTCTCATTTCTCTTCCCAATTTTTCCTCTACTTCTCCAACTTGCTTTTCCAAATCCTTTTTGAGCTCTTCCATGGGCTGAGACCAGTTCATGTTTTTCTTGGAGGTTTTTGATGTAGGCTCTATGACTATGTTGACATCTTCTGGCTGTATGTTTTGGTCTTCTTTGTCACCAAAGAAAGACTCCAAAGTCTGAGACTGAATCTGAGTGCGTTTTCACTGCTCGGTCATGTTGCCAGCCAACTGCTTGACCCTTGAGTTTTTTGTTGGGGTATGACTGCTTGTAGAGTAGAGAGTACTTTGTCCCAAGCTTGAGGGGCTGTGTTGTTGTTTTCAGAGCTTTTTCTACACAGCAAGCTCTGCCACACCAATGTTCCTCCACTCCCAAGAACTGCCAACCCAGACTTCGACTTAGATCTTAAGCAGGCTCTGCACTCCCGCTCTGGTGGTCCACTCGGTGAGCCTGGGGCCAGAAGTAACTGCAACTGTAGTTCTGTCCTCAGAGCTGCACCACCTTTGCTGCCCCGGGGTGGTGGCCTGAACTGTGAACTCCTTTTACTCTGTCCCCGCAGTTTTTTCCCACTTACCTTCTCTGTTGCCTTTGGTGTTTGTGGGTTGAAAATTCTGGTAACTGCTGTAGCTCACTGATTCAAGGTGCTAGGGCCTGTTCTTCCCGGCTCCTGGTCTGGTTGGTCCAGGCACAGCCTACGCTGGGCTCTGCTCTGCTCCCAGCTCCATGTGATTGACCTTACCCAGCAACCATCCAGGTTGTCCTGGGCAGGAGCCCTGCTTCCCTCTGCTATTTCGTGGGTTCTGCAGTTCTGAATTTGTTCAGAGCCATTTTTTGTAGGTGTTTGGAGGGTCCTGGGGGAGAGCTTTAGGCCAGTCCCTGCTTTCCAGCTGCCATCTTGGCTCCACCCCCCGCCTTCCTCCATTTTACAAGTGTTATGGGTTGTGCTTGACTCAGATCAGATTCTTGGTGGTTTGGGAAAGATAACAGAATGGAATGATTCATTCAGTTAACCAAAGGAGTGTTACTTAGCCATAACAGGAAAAGTATATTTAATATGTATTTTCAATTAAGACACCCCATTGATTCAGTAAGGAACAACTTTCTGGTGTTGGTCATATTAACAAGCTTCTGTCAGAAGGCACAGGAGAGAGCTGAAACTCCTCATGTTTTTTATACTTAGCATAACCAAGAAGCCATTTCAACAACCTGAGCCAGTCCTTTTGGCCAATAAAATCTCAAGGAGATCTTTAGTACTTCTTAAGGAAAAGAACTTCTCTAACCTGCATGGGGTAGAGGCTTAAGGAAAGCTAGTTTAGCCTACATGGCAGGGCCCTAAAAATATTGCTCCTATCAAAACAGGTAAAGAAAACCTACAATGTTTCTCTGACTCAACCAGTGTCACACAGGGACTAATTACAAGAGCTAATATTAAAATGAAGGTACTTTGACTCTAAATCCAGTATTCTTTCTCTCTTTTTGGAGGAGGCAGTTTGGATAGCAGCTATTTAAAAGACATTATTAAATGCTAAAGAAACAAACAACTTCACTCTTTGACTTTTATCTTATTTAAGTATTATACTATACTATTTATTTAAATATTGTTCTAAAATTAAATTGCTCAGTCAAAACCTGTGATATATTTGAACTTAGTATAGTGTACTTACTGCCCAGAGAAACCTGCACAATTCTTGTGACATTTGTGTCCCTCTTCAAAATTTCTACCAAGATGAGACTTTTCAACTAGATTCATATTTAATTATATGGATGATTGATCCCTTTATCCAAGTGGATGGAGTTTTATGATTTAAAAATAAAGAACACATATAAATGAAACTGGGAGAGAAGATGGGCTGAGAAAAGAAGCTATGGTCAGAATGTTGCTTCTGGTGAGGACACTGAGATTTCAGAAAGCTTCAGTGGGAGGCAGGAGGCAAGAGTTCTGTCCTAGCTCTGACACTGACTCACTAAATGGCTCTGGGGAAGTGTTTTCTTCTTTTTCTACTTCTGTTCATCCATCTGTCTCATGAGAATGATCATTGTATGCTTTGGTTCACTGCTTGGAGATCTTGAAATGGAAGACAATTTAAGCTATGGGTCATTTTAATGGTTTCATATGGGATGCTGAAGATGATGGTTGATTTTTTTTTGTCTTTAGAGGGAAGCTACGAAATAAAATTAAATCTGACCACTTAAAAATTTAACATCTAGGTTATTTAGATTCATGAAAAATTGTTTCATGATTCCCTGGAGATTAGGTGTTAATCTGATATATTGAACCAATTTACCTTCTATTATTAAAAATAAAATTATTATATGCTTATCGTTTGTAGAAAATTGCTTCTACCTGCTTAGTGAGATGAAAAGTTTAGAAAATTCATGGTCCTGGGAATATTCTGAAATAACAGTAATATAAAATAATATGTTATTAAGCAAATATAAGAAGAATGAACAAAGTACTACGAGAGGTCCAAAGGGGAATACTTTCCATGTAGGTAGGAGGAAGATGGGAGGAGGATCAATAAGGCCTCTGGCATTATAGCTTATTTTACTGTTGAGCCAAAAAAAACCCCAACAACAACAACAACAAACAAATACAATTGCTAGCACAGTGCCTGGAATATAGTAGATCCTTTATTGATGTTTGTTAATTTATTAGAGACGACCCTTTGTATTCAACAGAGAAATACCTAAAGTACTCTAAATAAAGTAAATACTTGAATATATGATATTAAACAGATAATGAAAACAGTGAAGGAGGATATGGTAAGACAAATACACATATTCCCAGTGTGGTATAGTGGAATGCATGGTGAAATTGTATTCATAGAATCTGAATAAAAATTGCAGACCCTTTACTTGCTAGCTTATGTGACCTTGGCAAGTAATTTAACCTCTCTTGGGCCTCAGTTTCGTTATCTGTAAATTTGCGGGTTGGACTAAAAGATGTCTAGGACCCTTCCAGCCGAGCAACTACAATCCTATAGTCATCTCTTTATTATTATTTTTTTCCAGAATCTAGGAATGAGAAGGTACTTCAGAGCTAATTTAATACAACCCATATCTGAACAAAATTCCTTTTATGAAATCCCAATGGGCTGTCATCAAGGCTTCATTTGAGAATATCAAGTGATGTGGGACTCCTACTTTCTACCTGTTCCACTTTTTAACAGCTGTAATTGCTAGATTAAGTTGATGTAAAATCTTCCTTATAGTATCTAAAATCTGTCTTCATTGTCTACCCATCATTTTTAGTTCTTCCTGAGAAGCCAAGCAAAACAAGTCTGACCTTTCAATATGGTAGTCCTTAAATATTTGAAGAGACCTATTATATCTTTTTCACCCTCAAATCTTTTATTCTAAAGGATAAACACTCCCAGTTCTATCAGTTGGGTTATCATCTACTCAGAGGTGCTAGAGCCAGCTTTAACCAGTTTGCAGAGCTGATTGTTAAATTTTTGGTATAATTTATAACTCAAAAATTGGCAATCACTTCAAATCAAGATTTGACTTACTGTGTTTTAATTGTTTAGAATTACTGTAGATTAAATTTAAATGTGTGTGCAAGTTTTTTTCCCTCTCCAGAAGTTGTTAAACATTTATAAGCATACCTTTGTATTGCTCTATAAACATTGCTCTAGCTCAGCAGGATTGCAGCAGAAGTCTCAGAGAATGAAGTCACCAGCAGACTGGAGACTTAGTGACTATAGCATAATAATACTAATAGTTATAACTGGCATTTATATTGTGCCTTAATGTTTGCAAAGTGTTTTACATCCATAATCTCATTTAAGCCTCACAATACCCTTGTATCTAGTGTTCTCATCACTCTGCTTATCATCCTGCAGAGGCATTCTATTCTGCCAATGTCCTTTCTAAAATGTGGTTCCCAGAAATGAATAGCATCCTCAATATACAGTCAGAACAGAAAGTAGTATAGAGATCCCA
Organism: Phalanger gymnotis; assembly: GCA_028646595.1. NCBI lineage: Eukaryota > Metazoa > Chordata > Mammalia > Diprotodontia > Phalangeridae > Phalanger > Phalanger gymnotis. The sequence goes on from CM053622.1 coordinate 486,922,322, forward strand.
CTGCTTTCCTCACTCTGGGCACCGCGCCTTTTAAAATATCCTATGTGACATCAGCTTTCTTTTTTGAGAGGCAGCTGTATATATTGGATGGAGTATTGGACTTGGCCTCAGGAAGACTTGCCTCAAACACTTATTAACTGTGTGACTGCCAGAAAGACACAACTTCTGTTTGCATGAGTTTCCTCATACATAAGATAGGGATAATAATATAATAGGGATAAATAATATTTCACATGGTTATCATGAGGAGCAAATAAAATAATACATGCAAACCTTAAAATTTGGGACCTCAAACTGTATTCCCTGTAAGCAACTTAAATTCAACGTGTCCGAACTAAAACCTCTCCCCCTCCACCCCGCCACACCTTCCTCTCTTCTCAACTTTTCTATTACAGTCAAGGGTTCCATAATTTCCTAGTCATTCAGGTTCATAGTTTCTATGCTATTCTTCATTCTTCACTCCAACTGCATGAGTCCATCTGTTGCAAAATCCAGTTGTATCTATCTTTATAACATCTGTCTTGTACATCCTTTTGTCTGCTTTGGCACAGTTGTCACTCTGGTACAGTCTCTCATCACCTCAGTTCTTCGGATAACTGTGATAGCCTGCTGATTTGTCTCCCTGCCTCAAGTTTTTCCCCATTCCATTCTATCCTTCACTTACCTGCCCAAAGTGATTTTTCTAAAGTGTCCATCTGACTATGTCACTCTAGGGCTACTAGGTGGTGCAGTGGATAGAGTATTGGGTTTAGAGTCAGGAAGACTTGAATTCAAATTTGACCTCAGACACCTACTATCTGTGTGACCCTAGGCAAATCACTTAACCTCTGACTCAGTTTTCTCAACTATAAAATGGGGATGAAATATAGCACCTATTTAATAGGGTTGTTATGAAGGTCAAATGAGAAAATATTTTCAGAGCATTTAGCACAGTGCCTGGCACACAGTAGGGACTATGAAAATGTTTATTCCCTCCCCTTCCTCCTATTCAATAAACTCCAGTGACTTCCTGTCACCTCTAGGAGCAAACATTAGAATGCTGTTTGGTATTTAAAATCCTTCACAACTTGGGTCCTTCCTACCTTTCAGTCTACTTATATTTTACTCCTTTTCAGCTACCCTAAGATTCAACTATACTGAATCTTGTGCTTATCATTCTTCACGCATGACACATCCTGAGTCTGATTCTTTTCAGTGGCTCTGCCCATGCTTGCAATGCTCTCACTCCTCACATTTGTTTCTTGGCTTCCCTAGCCTCCTTCATGATTCTGCTCAAATCTCACTTTCTTCAGTGCCTTCCCATTGCGGTTGCATTCTATTTACAAGGTATATATCTTGCATATACACAGTTTTTTGCAGAGAGTTTCTCTCATTAGAATGTAAGTTCCTCAAGGGCAGAGACCACATTTTTGCCTTAGCACAGTGACTGACATCTGACATGTAGTAGCTTTATATCCTTGAGCAAGTCACTTAAACTCAGTTTCAGTTTCATCTGTAAAAAAAGAGATAATTATAGCCCCTATTTCACAGGTAGTGGTACATAGCAAATAAGAATACACACGTACACACACACATGTTGTTGTTGAATCGTGCCAAACTCTTTGTGACCCTATGGACTATAATACACTCGGATCTTCTGTCTCCCTAAGTGGCTCATCTTCTGACTTCATATCTTGTACAATTTTAATACTGTCCATGAAGTTTTCTTAGTAAGAATAATGTAGTGGTTTTCTACTCTCCTTCATACTTTGTTAGAATTTTTCACCAAGGGGGAGCTAGATGGCACAGTAGGTAGAGCACCGGCCTTGGAGTCAGGAGGATATGAGTTCAAATTTGGTCAGACACTTGACACTTATTAGCTGTGTGACCCTGGTCCAGTCAATTAACCCAATTGCCTTGCCCAAAAAAAAATTCTCCACTAAAACCTGTCCATCTTGAATAACCCTGCATGACATAGCTCATAATTTCATTGAGAGATGCAAACCCCTCAATGATCCAAGAGGGGATGTATAAATATACATTTGAGGACTAAGATCTTTCAGTAACAATAGCCTCTACTGCTCTGCTTTATAGGAAATGGCATGAAAATTGGGTGTTTAGCAGATTATATTCAGAAACTTCATTCACAGGATCACTTTTATAGATAAGGAAACTAAAGCTCAGATGGGTTTTACACACACACACACACACGTGCACACACACACACATGAAATGTTAAGGAATTGTATAAATATTAGCTATTATTAGTACTTTGTTACTATATTGAACTGTTGACTCATATTTCCTCTACAGTAAAGGAAAATCTTCAGGTCTTTTTTTTATCATGAATTATTATCTAGTCAGATTATGCCTATCCAGGATTAGTGCAATTGAATTACTGAAGTATAATACTGGACTTTATTTTTTCCCAATTAACTCTCATCATACTAAAATCTAATCATTCCTGAGAGTTATTTGGATACTGACACAATTGGCAAAGATGTTAGCCATTCCTTCCAGTTTTATGACATCTCAAATTTTATAAACATGCTATCTATGCTTTCTAAGTTATTGATAAATTGAACAGGACCAAGGACAGAGCCCTATGGAACTCTACTGCAAATTTCTCTGACATTGATTCAGTAATCATATCTCTGGATCCAATCAGTCACAGATTAGAGATATAGAGCTAGAGTTCTTGCACCTCTTTGAGTGTTCACCCCCTTCATTTAGTAGATGAGGAACCTGAAGCCTAGAAATTTAAGTGACTCATACAAGGTTACATAAGGAGACCATGGTAGAGGGAGGATTTAAATATAGGTCTTCAACCTCTAGACCAATGCTTTTTCCAATGTAACATGTAATATTTTGTTAGTAGTATTGTCATATAAGGAATTAAGATGAGTCTGATATGATTGGTTCTTGATAAAAATCCATATTTTAGCGATCATTTCATTTTCTAAATGCTTACGGATGATTCCTTTAATAGTGCATTTCCTTCTTTGATCAGGGACCTGCTCAGACACCTGCCTGAGCTTGAAAGGTTGTACCATACTAGACTGTACAAAATTGAAAAAATGGTACTTTTATTAGCCTTCCGAAATAGTCTAGTTGTCTTTACTGGTCGTTCACCACTGGTAAAATTTTCAACGGTATATCAGGTACTTCTTGAATCTTATTCAATATTACTAAATAATGTTGAGTGTCTTTTATGAACTCCTGATCTATTGGGTTTCCTGGCCTTCTCTCCCTGCTTCCTAGACACTCTGCAATTCATGCTGCTCTCTGCCTATCCAAATTTCTTCACCCAATTCACTTCTGCCTTCTGATATAAAATATGATCTCCCTTTTACCTCAAAGTTTTTCTTGCCTAAGTCTCGGTTTCAACTAGGTAAAATAATTCTCACAAAAGGCTTCTCAGAAGGCACATTCATATTTAAAAAATAAGCTTGTTAATCAATGGAACTCCATTGCAATGTGTTAAATTACAGGAGAAATGATATGAAATAAAAGGCATTTCCAATTCCCTTTCTTTCAGCCCCTTGCTTAGACTTCCAGGAAAAAATACATGGAATGAATATTATAGTGGCAATACCATCCATATCTCTTAACTCATCTTGGCAAAAAGTGATCAGTAAAAACAGACACATTCTTTGGGGCTAAAACAGTGACCCTCAAATATTTGAAAATGAGAAAAGATAATAATTGAGTATGGAACAACTTCTGTATGTAATACATTGAGTGTTATGCTTAAATGTGTTCCCTGCATATGACCCTCTAAACTGACTCATCTAGCATTTCCAATTAGTTGTGTTCTTCCTATGTAAAAAATTTAAGGCAGTGATGTGAGTTTCAATCTAACCTCAGACACTTACTAGTTGTGTGAGGTTGGGCAAGTCATTTAACTTCTGTTTGCCTCAATTTCCTCAAATGTAAATGAGGATAACAATGAGATAATATTTGTAAAGCAATCTACCATCACAGTATCAGGCACCTAGTAGATACTGTATAAATGCTACTTCTTTTTCTTCTTCAATATTATTATAGCCACATGACTGGAAAAGGAGGTATATTAAACATACAAAATATATCAGGAATAGGAGATGGACAATCAGCATTTTCCATTGGTACCCATTCAATGTCAAGAGACCTAGAGGAAACCCTCCACCTTGTTGGGAGGACCCCTGTGGAAGATTTGTTTAAGGACATAGACAAGAATTATACAGGCTAAGATTGCACGAATGGACTGAGATCTGTATCCTTGGCTGTGTCCCATTCTTACCAGTGCAATCACAGATCTATCTAAGTATCCATGAGAAAGAGGGGTAGGAAGAAAGGCTTAGGGAATCATGAGGAATATTCATCTCGTTCCTAAATGATTGTATTCTCAGCTGGCAGCTTTAAGCGATAGTTTATAAATTGTCCAATTATTGAACAATCTGGAAAAGATGCTAGAAAACACCTTTTCTGTTTCAGTCTAATAAATCTAGAAAAAATTTCTGTGAAATTTTACCAAATTTTCCAGGAGCCAAAAATGAAGCTCAAGCTCAAAATAAGCAATAGAGGATTTGAATAGTCTTTAGAATTAGAGATAGATGAAAGCCAGGACTCAAAATAAAATTCCTTTCCTAAACATGACCATAACACTCCTAGCTCAATGCCATAAATTCCACAATTGTAATAAACTAACATTAAACTCAATAAATAGATCATTGGCACTATTTCAAAAAATAATTAGTTATCTTCCCTCTCCTCATCAGCCCGGACCTCTTAAGGAATGTGTTATGAAGAATATCAACATAGCTTCATTTGGGGATTAAGGGAACACCTACTTGTCACTCATATATTTCAAACTTTGGGTCTTGATTACTTTATGTGAAGGAAATGTGTTTATTCCTCCTATGCCCCTGGATTCCTTGCTAGGGACTATCTTAGGATAAGGCTGATATGTTTCAGTAACAATAGTCTCTACTGTTCTGCTTTATAGGAAGTGGTATGAAAATTGGGTTTCTAACAGGCTATATTCAGAAACTTCAATCATGGGATCATAGATTTAGAATGGAAAAGGATGTAAGGGGTCATCTGGTCCAACTCCTTCATTTTATAAATGAGGAAACCAAAGCTCAGATAGATTAAACGATGTGCCTAGGGTCACACAAGTAGTAAGCATCAAGTATGGAATTTGAACCCAAGTCCTTTGACCACTGTCAGCACTGTACAGTGCAGCCTTTCAATTGATAGATATTAATTCCTGTAAGACCGATGTTTTAGAGGATCTTACTACCTAGAAATTTTTTGAAATCATGACCAAATTATAAACAAAAGTAGAATGTAGCATGCAGCTCCTGCTTAATACAACAATCTATTTAGTAACATGTATTAAATATGAAGTTTTTAACATTCTAGGGGAAATATATTAGATATACACAATGAGAGAAAAGTATTCAGTGGCTTGAAAAATAATATGAATTTACATTTATCTATTTTGCATTCAGATGGGACTCAAAATTTCTTGTGATTGATCATAAATGAAAACTTGTTCAAGATTTTTGGCAGTTTGATAGAGGAGAAAGATGGGTTGGTAGCCGATTGGGCTAAAGAAGTTGAAAGAAACCTTGTTTAGAATTGTTTGAAAAGACCAGATCTATCATTTCATTGAAATAGGGAAGTTCCAGGCAAACAAATATCCTCTACCGAAGCAATTTATAATCTTACATAGTTACATAGAGGACTGAGAAGTTAAGAAACTTAACTAGGGTCACACAACCAGTATGTGTCAGAGGTGAAATGTGAACTCAGATCTTCTTGGCTTCAAATTCAGTTCTCTATGCATTATGCAATACTACTTCTCTTTTAGGATTGGGTGTAGCTAGCAGAGAAGGAGCCAGGCAAAGTAACTGAATATATTCTGGAAGAAGGTCAGGAGGTAATGGGTTTAAAGATGCAGATAGAGATTAATGTTAGTGAGAAGAGATGACTTATGAAGACAAAGGGGAGGAAAAGAAAGTATGATGTTGATGAATGCTAAGAGATTTTGTGAGGTATAGGAGGTTTCTTTGGTCTTCTAAATGAAGTTGGAAACTAAGCAATATTACCATGGGTCTGTGAATTGAAGGCTTGAAAAAAAATTTTGAAACAGTTGTGCAGAATGAGATAGAGTGTCACACATAGACAGAACTGGATCTATAATGTTGCTATTCATTTATTTTTAATGCTTGTTGAATTTTGCATAGGTAGACAAAAATAATTGAATTCATAATTAAGTGTTGATATGCAAGCTCATCTTGTTCATTGTCAGTCTGGGCAGGTTGGTATATACCTGCAACCCTTGTTATTGGGAAGGTAGAAGCTAGTGAATCAAGGATTCTGATCTGCAGTAGGGCTAAAGTCAATCAGGTGTCTTCACTGTCACCAATATGTTTAGCCCCTGGGAATTGGGGGAAAGCCATACCAGGCAGCCTAATAATAGATCAGAAACAGAGTAGGTTAAAGCTTCTGTGCTGATTGGGTGGTGGGACCAGGACCATGAGTGGTCAGTGCCCTTCCAGCCTGGCCAAGAAAGGGAGACATAGCCTCAAATTAAAATAAAACAAATTACCCTTCTAAACTCTCCCAAAACACATCTATGCTATAATTCCATTAGTGGCCAGCATGTGAGAGATGAGGTGATCACCATCCTGTTTTCGCATGGTTTTGATTTCTTCCCTGAACCTTTTAGTTCAAGAGCTTTATTCTCTACATAGTTTGAAAGTTATATGTGGTTGGTGTGGTGACATCCATTAAAAACATTCTTCTTAAATTTTTGTGAATTTATATTATTTCTGGGCTATTGTGGGCAATGGTTTTGTCTGTAACAATGCTATGATTTCAGTGCAGTTTATTTGTTGAATTCCTAAGGATATTTTTGGATTTGGATTTATAGTACAGGGATTAATCTTTTATTAACTAATGAAGGATAGTGTTTCTGGACCATAATTCTGGCTACTTTATTTTTACTGTTTCTCGTATCATGTTTTCTAAACTTCATCAAGTGTCTTCCCATTGTTCTGCAGTCCTGTTTTTTCCCCTCTGACCAACTCTTTATGAGAGATACTCATTAATTCAACATAAGTTTATTCAAAATTGCCTTTACATCAAAGCAATGGCTATATCCTGATGATTTTGTAGAGCTTTCCTGTTAAAATTGTCTGTTTAATGGGAAGTAAAGGTAATATTTAATGTGAAGTACAATTTTGGTCCCTGGCGATGCAAAGAAAAAAAAAGAAATAGAGAAGTGGGAGAAAGAGAGAAAAAGGAGGAGGAAGAGGAGGTTTGTATCATTCAAAGTAAATGTCACTAAGGAGCTGCAAGTCAGCTAATAGTGAGGCAATTAAGGGTGAACTACAGTGACTATTTATTAACACTCATTCCATAAACCATTTCAAGAATACCGGATGTACCTGGGCATAGTTACTCTGATCATTATAATGCCTATGCCCACTTCCTACTATCTGCCTTTCTGATCAAATTATATCTCCTGAATTAAAAACAATAAGCTTAGTGCTTCTGTTTATGTTCTTATAATTGATTAAAATGGTGATTTAATGTAGCCCATCAACAAAAATATGCAAAAAGAGTCTGGGATGTTACAGATCTTGTAAAGGTAATCTTTGCAGTGGGAGGCAGGGTAGCCTTGATCAAAGGTTCTTAACAACATGGATCCCCTGGCAATCTGCTTATGCCTCTAGACTTCTCAGAATAATGTTCGTAAATGCATAAAATAAAGTATATACGATTACAAAGGAAATGAATGATATGGAACTGGTCATCCAAATATTAAAATAACAAATTTGTGGACCTAGACTAAGAACTCTAGCCTAGGTGATCTTCCAGTAGTCTGGCAGGAAGAATATTAGATTGTCTGTGTAAGAATTGTATTCTTCTGGCTATCCTCTACTGATATGTACAGGTGCTATTGTTCTTGCTGACGTATCAAATTTAGTCAGCTGCCTCTCTCTTTTTGGACAGCAGATGAAAAAATAACAATTTGGTACCTCCTCCTTTTCAGTCTTCTCTTCTCCTCTCTACTTGTTTTTCTTTCCTTCTTTCCTTTCTTATTCCCTTCCTCCCTCTTTCCACTCCCCTCCCATCCTTTCTTCTTCTTCTTCTTCTTCTTCTTCTTCTTCTTCTTCTTCTTCTTCTTCTTCTTCTTCTGCTTCTTCTGCTTCTTCTTCTTCTGCTTCTGCTTCTTCTGCTGCTGCTTCTGCTTTTTTTTTCTTCTTCTCCTTCTCCTCCTCCTCTTCTTCCTTCTTTTTCTCTCTTTCTCCCACTCCTCTATTTCTTTTTTTCTTTGTATCACCATCCCTCCCTCCCTCACCTTTCAATTTCATATCAGTTTAACTGTTTGGGATCTGGGAATGGTATCTAGTTATAATCCATTTCCATTCATTTATACCATCATATCTTGAAAAGCGTTCCATGACCATTTGCATAGGCTGACTTGAAAATACAGAAAAAGGCCTAAAAGATACTATCAAGGAAGCCCAGTTGGTGACAGATTAATCATTAACCAGATTTCCTAGTACTCTTTTTACCCAAGACTTTCTGCATCTAGCAATCTAGCTAGCATAGTATACCCTTCCTCAAGGACCTACCAACTACCTGGCATCACAGAAACATGAAGGGAAAACCACCTAGGATCAACAGATACTCAGTAATACATTGCATTTTAGATATATTATTTAGATACATTATTTCATTTGATCTCTGCCATGAAGAAATATTCCCTCACCTATAGTTCTATATTTCTTGTTCTTTTGAATTTTTTAAATTATGAATTTAATCATGACATCAATAACCATGAATATTTCATTTCTACAAAGAACAAAAAGGAGAATTATATGTGAAACCATGAACTTGTTACATATAATCTATTATGTACTTACATATATAATCTATTATGTACCTACATATATAATCTATTACATACCTTCTATCATACTCTGTTTTCCATCTTTTCAAAGAAAACATCTCTACGATGTTTTGTTCTTTCCAGCCTTTCACACTTTACTTACCTCCACACTGCCTTATATAACAAGACTTTTCAGGTTCCTCCTTTCCTTTCCTTCTAAGGTTACCTTGGGATATATGGGGTATTCAAGGAGGACTAGTATCCCTGGCATGAGGACTTGCTGAGTTCTTTTCAGGGCTGCTTATCTGCACTCAACTCTCACTTGTGGCTTCAATAAACTGTTGCATATACAGCAGCCACACCCCTGTAAAACCCTCTTGGGAGGTGGGCTAAACCATGTTGAGGGTAACCAGGGGACCTCAGGCTCATTGGTGAGATAAAGGGATGTCTACACCAAGCATGTGAAGACTTCCCCTGGTGGAATGGGTGGATAAGAACAATTTGTTTCAATGGCCATGAAGGGGCCTGAAACAGGCACTATAGAAAGCTTAGAGCTTGGTTAGTCAAAGACACCAAGGTCATTCTCTGCATCCTGGGCTATTGCCAGTTATCTATACTTTTGTCTTTCCATGAGTCTTTGATAACTGGAATTTCCAGAGAGCTGATGACTTTGTGCAATTCTGCCTCACTTAAATCCAATTTGTGCAAAGATCAAAACATCATCCCAAGATGTCATTAGTCCTCTTTGACAGCGAAGGACAAACAACACCTTCAGATTTGTATGTATATATGTATGCATATACATATACAGGCATGGAATTGAATGGGCCAGCATTACAAATACAAGCTCCAAAGTTCTAGTTAAACTGCTTTGGTCTGGCATTTACATACTGCATTATTGTGGAAAGCAGTTAATGCTTTACTTAGGGGCTATAAGCCCCATCTGATGTTTGCTGACTTCCTACAGTTCATCTGCCTGTTTTCCTAAATGTAGCATTATCACTTTTTATGAATGTGCAAATATAGAAATGGAAGGGGTGGGGTGAGAGTACGTACTTCAGCAACAGATCAATTTGCCTATTTGTGTTAAAATTCAATTTCCCCCAAATAGTTCATTTTCTGCTGTATGGCAATGGCCACTCTTTCAAAGAAATGTGTCATTTGTTTATTTGTTTTGTTGTTTTATTTCTCTTGTTAATAGTACTTTGTCACCAGATTTTGAAAATCCCAAACGCTTTTTAGGGGACTGCCTAATGAAGAGAAGTTCCTCTAATATACACAAAGTTGTTGCAAAATTGATTTAAAACAGGAAGTGATTTTTTTTTTCTTTTTGGCAGGGCAATTGGGGTTAAGTGACTTGCCCAAGGTCACACAGCTAGTACATGTGTCAAGTGTCTGAGATCGGATTTGAACGCAGGTCCTCCTGACTCCAGGGCTGGTGCTTTACTCACTGCGCCACCTAGCTGCCCCCAGGAAGTGATTTTAAAGGCAATCAAGGCCAACCCACTCATTTAATAAATGAGGAAAATGAGGAACAGTGAGGTCAAGTCAGTCATGCAGTTAATAAGATTAAAAAAAATAACCAAGCATCCCATAGATGGTAGCTCCTTTTCCCTAATGCATACGATTAGATCTATCCATAAGAGCAAGATTTAGGTCCTGCAGAAAACAGAAGGAATCAGACAACGGAAAAATAATTCTTTGCTAATTTAAGATACTTGAATCCTGGAAAAATATCCGTATTCACTAATAAATTTGTCATTCTGGAATGATGTGATATAGAAGAAACAACAATCATTTAGAAAACAAGCGTTGTTTAAAGCACTTATATGTGTACCACTGGGCAAAGCACTGAGTATATGAAGAAAGGCAAAACAGTCTCTGCTCTCAAGGAGCTCATATTATAATAAAGGAAACATCAATCAAATAATTACACATATACAATATATACACAATATGAATACATATATGCATAGGTATGTGAATACATACATATCCACTACATATATACATATGAATTTGTTGGTAGCCTTAGAGGCAAAACATTAGCATTTGGGGAAAACTTGAAAAGATCTGTTATAAAAGGTGGTGTGGAGGGGAGTAAAGTGTAAAAAGACAGGGAAGGCAAAAAATGCGCTTTGGATAGATAACTTCAGCAGCTCAGTGAAAAATGGACTGGAGTGAGGAAAGATAAGGCAAATTGAAAAAGCTTTAGATAAGTCTATGACAATGATCCAGCTGTGGGAGGACAAGGGCCTACACCAAGAACGCCAGAAGCAAGGAGACATGTGAGAGAGACTTTGAGAAGGTAGAAACAACACAAATTGGCAACAGATTGGATGTATGGGGTGAACGTCAGTGAGGAGTTGAGGATGATACTAGATTTTGAGCCAGTATTACCAGGATGATGATGATGTCTTAAACAGTAATAGAAAAGTTTAGAAGAAAGGATAATTGGGGGCAGGGAGAGATGTAATGAGTTCTGTGCTGCATATGTTGAGTTTAAGATGTCTATGGGATTGTTTGCTATGTAGGCAGTTGTGATGGAAGACTAGAGGTCAAGAGATAGGTTAGGGATGGACAAATAGATCTGAGAATACCTGAATAGACATGACAATTGAATCCATGAGAATTGTAAGGCAAATAGCACTGGCTTGGTGATAAAAAGATGAGTTTCAGTGCTATTTCTATCACTGGGACTCTCATTTTGGGCTTTCTTACTTCAATGAGCCTCAGTTTCTTTCTTACAAAATAAGAGCTTAGATATTTTCAAAGCTCTTGCACTTTTTTATTTCAAATATTGAAATAAAAACACGGAAACAAAGTCTTTGAAATTATTAATGGAGAGATGACTTATTGGTCTAGTATGGAATAGACTAAAGTACTCAGTCAATTGACAAAATTGGGAAACCATTAATAAGCTAATAGGAGTATTTTTAAAAAACCTGGATACACTTGAATTTATCTGATGGTATTTCCTTTTTTCTGAAGACAATACTTTGAGGCTTTAGTAGCCTGTGGAACTACTTAAATAGTATAACAACTTAAGGCTGAGTTGTGATAGTGTCAAAAAAGAAAAAGCCCATAAAGGACAGAATACCATTCTTTCACATGACAAAGAGAAAAGGGAAAAGCATTCCCAGCAAGACAAATAATAGAAGATTAAAAGCAGAAGGAAAAAAATATCACAAGAATTGATAAGGCCACCTCTTTTTCATTAGTTACTGTGACCTCGGAAATGGTAGCTAGCCAGATTTTTTAAAAAATGAACCCAATAATAAGACTTAGGTGCACAAGATTGATGTGCCCTGGGTTGTTGTATGGGGGTGGGGTGGGAGATGGGGTGAAAATCTCATCAGTTATAAATTAAAAATATTAATCTCTTTGTATAAGCTGATCGTTTCTATTGATTTTTTCCTTGCTAACTTAAAACAGTGTTTGCCGTGAGGACTGCAGGCTTTAAATAATTTAGCTGTTGGGAATCTGCTCAACTGACAAAATTGAAGTGCCTCTCCAGCTACAAATCTCCCCCAAATGATGTCATGAATGTTTGGTATGGGTGTCTTTCTGGTTCCTTATGAGTTTCCCATTCTTGTGAATGCTGTTTGTATGCCAAGAGGAATAATCCTCTGCGAAGCCTCTCTTTAAGCTTCCAAATGGCATCAGAAACACCAGCTGCAAGAACTGAGGCAGAGGGACATAGAGTTCAGCAGACGGGTTTTGCGTGAATTTTTTCACACCATGGCAGGAACTTGTTATATTTTAATTTGTACAACTGGGCATGTGGATTTTGTATTTGTGGAAGTTGCCAGTAAAACCTACAGACCAAGATGATTTTGAGAGCAGCATCAGTATTTTGCTCTAGATTCACTCAACACACCAAACCACTCGATCAACCAAGCAACAAGCATTTATTAAGCACCTACTGTGCTTAAGTACAGTACATCTTCCTGCAAACTCTCCCCTCTCCTTAACTTCCCTATTACCATTATGTTATCATAATCCTGCCAGTCACCCAGGCTTACAACCTAGGTGCATTCCTTAGTGCCATCATTAATTCTTTAGTCTTTCTCATAACCTATGTCCAATCAGTGGTCAATTCTGTAATTTACATTTTTATAATATCTCTTGCATTTGCTCCTTTCTCACCTCTGACATTGCAACTACCCTGATAAAGGCCTTCATCACCTCTCTCCTGAATTATTGTCTCATATCACCTCACTCTAATCCATTCTTCCTTCAGCTGTCAGACTGATTCTCCTAAACAAAGAGCTGACCCTGTCACCTCCATACTTGATAAATACCAGTAGCCTCCCATAACCTCCGGGATGAAATATAAAATTCTCTATTTGGCTTTTAAGGAACTTTTTAAGGTGACCCCTTCCTATTTTTTCCAGTCTTTTTTATAGTTTACTCCTTATGCACTGCTGTGAGTTGTGGTAACATTGGCCACCTTGCTGTTCCTTGAAAATGACATTATTTCCTGATTTTGAAAATTTTCAGGGGCTGTCCCTCATGCTTAGAATACTGTCCCTCCTCCATCTCTGCCTCCTACCTTCCCTGGCTTCCTTCAACTCCCAGTTAAAGCCCCATCTTCTGAAAGAAGCCTTTTCTAGTACTCCTTAATCTTGGTGCCTTCCCTCCGGGGCTATTTCTGATTTACCCTGGATATGATCTTCTTTTTACATAGTTGTTTGCTAGTTTTCTCCCCCATTAGACTGTACTTTTTGAGAGAAGGGATTATTTTTTGCCCTTTCTATCCTCAGAGCTCAGTATAGTATTTGGCATATAGTAAAAAGTTCTATTTGACTGACTAAATGGAGCAACTGTGCTAAGTAATGGAGATACAAAACCCAAAATGATCCCTGTCCTCAAGCAAGTTACATTATGGAAAAAAGGAGGCACTTACATTATGGGGAGGGGGAAGGGAACAATTTGCACAATCAATCCAAGTATATACAAACCTAATACAAGTAATTTAGGGGAAAGGCAGTACCAGCTGGAGAATCAGAAAAAAATCTAATGTAGGAACTGGTGTTGAAGCTGAACTTGGAAGGAAACTAAGAATTGTAAGAGGTGGTGAGGAGTGAGTGCATTCCAGGCATAGGAGAGAGCCTAAGCAAAGGCATGAAGACAGGGCAAGGAATGTTATATATAGAACTTCAAGAAGGCCTTTTTGACTGAACCCATAGACATGCATAAATCACAGCCATGTATCTGGCCCATGCATGACTGTGAATGGACTAAAAAACGCATCCCGGGGAGTAGTGTATAGTATCAATTTCAGGGTTTGAGATTTCCAGTCACCTACAAGGGTTGAGCTGATAACTATTTTGCCCTCTGGCTTCATATTCATCAATATTAAATGGAACATCCACAGCAGCAAAAACCCAAACCAAACCAAAACAACAAAAAACAAGTAAACAAAAAACACCCATCTGGGTTTTTCTGTTCTTATCTCAGCATTGTTTATAATGTTATCTTGCCATGAGGACATTGGAAACCAGTTTCTTTTAGTAAATTCCCCCATGCTGTTAACAGTATTGTGAATTATTTCCTAACAACAGTAGTTACAAATTAAGTAAATTTCATAATGATGCAATGTTTGTGTTTGATTTTGAATATGCATCAAATTGCTTTCCATTTTTCTGTCCTTTCCCCATTTTCTTTTTAACAATGACAAAATGCCACCTGCAATATTTACATCACCAATGTTTTTGCAATCTTTGGTAATGAGATTCTGAACAGAAGAAATGAAGGATAACATCTAATTACTTTTGCTACTCTAGAGATCTTCAGAGAAATTTTAGCATCTGGCTGTGCATCACAGCTCTGAAAAGCTACTGACTTCTCTGAGAGAGGCCTTGTCCTGATTCTAAACATTCCCCCTTCCCTCCTTTGGTGACATTTGTAACTTAAGAAGGTAAATGACCTTCTTTTCCCACAAAGGGGATGTTGAATTTAAAGAGAAATGAGGGAGAAAGAAGGTATTTCTCTTGATATAGAATGGCAATTTTCTAGAAAAATGTATGTGTATTTTTAAAGGATTTCTATGTGATTATAAAACATACAACTAAGTTAGGTGCCTGGAAGATTTGATTAAAAAATGAATTTTTCATAATGTTCAATGATTTCTACCTTATCTATCTCCCTAAAGAGGCTGCAAGATTACTATCAGAGGAATAGTCATTTGGCTGTTTATGTATATGTGTGTGTGTGTGTGTGTGTGTGTGTGTGTGTGTGTGTGCGTGAGTATGTGTGTGTGTGTGTATATATATATGTATATGCATATGTATATATATAAAATGCACCATGCATCGACTAGTTAGTTAAGGTAACCTCAGATGATTTTTAAAAATATATCTCAAAGGAGTATGTATAAAAGACATAGGCTGTTTTAATTTAAATGTGTGAATTTGGGAATGGCAAATGTAAAAGGCAATATATCTTCAAAGAGACCCAAAAGAATAGTCCTAATTTATTTTTCCTACTATAGAGATTATAAAAAGTGCATTAAGATATGCTAAAGTATTATGTTTGCAGAGTTTAAAATAATTATATTTTTAGGTTTCATTTTTATTTTCAACACTTTTATTCCCATCTTTGTGAACCTTTTCATCTCAGGTGAATGCACAGAATCACATATCCCAGAAATTAATTGTTTAAATGAATCAACCTCCTCTAGCCTATGACTTCCTTTAGTCCTGTGGTCACTCGACCAATTCACTAGAATTTCTGTTCTCAGTTAGAACACAGTCATTCTTCATCAGGTGATGTTAGCTTAAATGAAAAAAAAAGCAGTTTACCTCTGCTGAATGTTAATACTGAACAGTGCCCTATCCTTGTGCTGTTTTTTTCTTTCTCATCCTCTGAATCTAGTATTACTGTCATCACCCTTGCCAACTAGTTGTAAGTTTGTGAAATTCTGGAAGCTAATTTTTTCATATGTACCATTCAGCAAGCATTTATTGAACATCTGTTATGTGATAGAAACCATGGTGTTAGTCTAGCCCAGTGATGCCTAGCCCAGCGCTAGGCCCATACCAGGTGCTCAGCAAATGCTTTTTTTTTTTTTATAATAATAACAACGAATCACAGTGATAGCAGCAGCAGCAACAACAGCAAACACCCACACCACTACCACCAATTCTAGCTAGCATTATTTAGAACCTTTAAGATTTATAAAGCCCTTTTACATATATTATTTCATGTTGAATAGATGAAGTACAAATGAATGAATACATTATCCATGTGCATCTAGGTTATCTGTTGCTTGATAAAGGTGATTTTTTAGAACATTGGTTCTCCTGGAAGACAAAGCATTTTGTATTTTAGCAGCCAACAATTTTCTTATTCTAGGAACAAAGACATTACACTTGCTGAAAAATATTCACATATTTAAAGGAACTTCTCTATGACTTAAGGATGACAAATTCAGATTGCTCAGATTTCGGAGAGAAAGGACATTACTTCTTGGAGATCTAGTACTTTTCTGTTTTGATTTTAGCTATGGGGAGATGAATATAAAGATGAAATATGTTATCCATTTGGAACAGTGATAGAATAGAATATAAGCTAACACCACATAGATATAATCTAGCCTCAAAACAAGAAACTGGGAATTTCAAGTTTAAAAAATAACAATCTGCCCATAGCGTAATTTAGCATAACAGAGGACTTTAAGATTTCAGAACAAATTAAACTAGTCTTAGCTTTTAAAATGTAATAAGAAAAATGATCCACTTCTATCTTCCAGTAGTTTATTGAGACTACTTTTCAGTATGAATAAATAGGCAATAATGCTTACCTTCAAGAGAGTTAGGTGGCACAGTGGAAAAAGTTATAGGTCTGGAGTTAAGAAGACCTGAGTTCAAATCTAGTCCCAGACACTTAACCTCTGTCTGCCTCAGTTCTCTCAACTATAAAATAGGGATAATAAAAGCACCTACTTTATAAGGTTGCCATATGATTAAACGAGATAATATTTTGAAAATACTCAAGCATAATGTCTAGCATAAAGTGAATGCTTAATAAATACTTGTTCTCTCAATCCCACCTCAAGACACTATCTAATATAGGCCACATGGATGCAAATGGACAGGATAAATTTTAAGCAAATTATTTTCATTCATTTTTAAATGGAGAGGAGAGGGAAGGAAGAGAGAGGTGAGAAAAGAAGTGAAGAGAAAAGGGAGAGACAATGTGATGAGTGATTAGAATAAAAAAGACCAAAAACCAAAAAAGCCTTCCAATTAGTCAAGAATTTCTTAATGGAGGAAATGGCATTCACAAATTTGTTGGATGAAAGAAGGAAGAAATAATTCTCTGGGTGAGAGATATATTACGAAAAATTATATAATAGGCAAAAAAATAAGATGCTGAAATGAATGAAGATGATAATATGAAGTAAATATGAAGAATGAAAGGGGAAAGAATCAAAGAAAATAAAGAACATGTTTATAATATCTGACATGCTTTGAGATAGAGAATATTAGTGTGACTCTTAGGTAGAAAATTACCAGGGAGAGAAGAGATTGTATGTGGGGAATCTAGTGAGGAGAATGTTACAATAATTCATTTAAGATGTAATCAGATTCCATATGGAAAGGCATGGATATAAGATGATGTAGCAAAAAATATATTATTGCAGAACTTAGCATTAGATGTATAGAGAAAAAGATGAATGGATACAGAATGAGTTTTACATGTCTTCTTTGAGAAGTAGATGATATGGTACTATTTTCTAATTTTATGAGATAATAGATGCATGAGAATGACAGGGAAAGAAGAGGAGTAGCCCTGGCCATCCACTTCAAGATGTCTTGCTAAAAATGTTACATAAGATTAGAGTAAAGCCTAAATGTATGAAGAAGAACACATTGCTCAACTCCCAACAGAAGATGATGAACTTAAAGTACAGGATGAGATATACATTTTTGGACGTGGCCAATGCATGAATTTGCTTTATGGGACTATGCATTTATGTATTGAGTGCTTCATTTATCATTTATTTGTTGTTTTTATTTTAATTTGGTCAATAGAGCAAAATAGTAAAGGAAAAAAGATAAGTAGTTGTGCTAGTAAGGCAAAATGGGTTTAGTTTAACGGGTGTGCCTGAGGAGTTTGGCTTTTGTTTATGGTGAAAGTACTTTCACCTGTTAAACGCTAAGCCCCAGGCCCAAAGCCCTATCAGGTGTGAAACCCCTGTGGGC
>CM053622.1:486940902-486968179 GCA_028646595.1 Phalanger gymnotis
ATTGACTCTGGAAAACGATCCCAACGAGAAAACTCCTAGGAATATTGTTGCAAATTCCAGAGTTCCCAGGTCAAGGACAAAATACTGCAAGCTTCCAGAAAAAAAGAAATTGAGTATTGTGGAAACACAATCAGGATGACACAAGATCTAGTAGCTTCTACATTAAGTGATCAAAGGGCTTGGAATATGATATTCTGGAGGTCAATGGAGCTAGGATTAAAACCAAGAATCACTTACCCAGCAACACTGAGTATCATGCTCCAAGGCAAAATATGGATTTTCAATAAAATAGAGGACTTTCAAGCTTTCTCAGTGAAAAGATGAGAGCTGAATAGAAAGTTTGACTTTCAAACACAAGAATCAAGAGAAGCATGAAAAGATAAACAAGAAAGAAAAACATAGGGGACTTTCTAAAGTGAAACTGTTTTGTTTACATCCCTACATGGAAAGATGATGTATATAATTCATGAGATCTTTCTCAATATTAAGGTAGTTGAAGGGAATATGCATGTATATAGAGAGAGGGCACAGGGTAAGTTGAATATGAAGAGATAATATCTAAAAAATTAAAATAAAATTAAGAGGTGAGAGAAGCATATATTGAGCGAAGGAGAAAGGGAGAGACAGAACAGGTTAAATTGTCTCACATAAAAGTGGCAAGAAAAAGCAGCTCTGTTGGAAGGGAAGAGGGGGCAGGTGAGGGGGAAAGAATGAATCCTGCCCTCATCGGATTTGACCTGAGGAGGGAATAATGTACATACTCAATTGGGTATCTTACTCCACAGGAAAGTAAGGGGAAGGGGATAAAAAAGGGGGTGATACAAGGGAGGGCAGATTGGAGAAAGAGATAATCAAAAGCAAACGCTTTTGAAAAGGGACAGGGTCAAAGGAGAAAACTGAATAAAGGGGGACAGGTTAGGATGAAGGGAAATATAGTTAGTCTTTCACAACATGAGTATTGTGGAAGTGTTTTACATAATGATACATGTGTGGCCCATGTTGAATTGCTTGCCTTCTTAGGGAGGGTGGGTGGGAAGGGAAGATGGGAGAGAATTTGGAACTCAAAGTTTTAAAAGCAGCTGCTCAAAAAAAAGTTGTTTTGCAAGTAGCTGAGAAATAAGATATATGGGGAATGGGGCATAGAAATCTATCCTGCCCTACAAGAAAGCAAGGGAAAAGGGGATGGGGGGAGTGGTGTGACAGAAGGGAGGCTGAGTAGGGAATGGAGCAAACAGAATATATGCCATCTTGGAGAGCGGGGAGGGTAGAAATGGGGAGAATATTTGTAACTCAAAATCTTGTGGAAATCAGTGTTGAAAACCAAAATATTAAATAATAAAAAAAATTAAAAAAAAAAACTTCAGGGCCCTACCTTCTGTGCACATTAACCTTCACCTTTATTGTACCACAGCTTGTGGGGTTGAATGTAGTCATGGGCAAGGAAAGCAGTCATTTAATCAGGGAACCTGGAATGTAAACCCTCACCCCATAACCTGAGGCAGCTAGTGGCATGATGGATAAAGTCCTGGGCATGGAGCTAAATCTAGTTTAAGGCGCTACTAGCTGTGTGACCCTGGGCAAGTCACTTAAGCTCTGTTTGCCTCATTTTCCTCAACCATAAAATGGGGATAATAATAGTACCTACCTCTTAGGATTGTACTGAGGATCAAATGAAATAATATTTGTTAAAATAATAGGCTTAACACAGTCCTTGGCACATTGCAGATGAAATATTTATTCCCTTCTCCAACGACCCTCTATGAATTTCATTTCCTTTACCTCTTTCCTCTTCTACCATTTAGCATAAGAAACCTAAACCATAAATCTGATAAAATACAGAGAAAGGGAGAGAATAAGGATGTGGTGTTGTAGATTTCTCTATGGACTTAGTCTATAATGAGAATGTATGACCAAAAGAAGTGATGGGGTAGTTGATCACTGGTGTTGGAAAGGGACCTGGCTACTAGGGTGCAGTCAAACCTGGCCAATGAGTAACGATAGTTGCGTGGATATAGAAAGATGGTTTTAGATCTAGAAAAAATTGGGTTTCTTACTATTCAGCCCCTGCAGGTGACTGGAAGGATTCTTTTTTGAAGCAGGAATCTGTGCTTTGCTCAGAGGACTTGGAGGCAAGGCAAAATGTGCTGATGGTTTTCACAAGTTAGAATGCTCTTCTCTGAGGGTCTAGTTGATAAACTGAAACTCTGCTGTAAACTTTGGTGCAGAATTTCTATTGTCACTTATTATAACTTTCCTGAGACTTTGATTTATGTAACATTTTACAAAATGTGCTGGTAGAACAGAAAAAAATGAAGAAAAAATAGTTTTAGAGCAAAAGAAGCTAGGGAGAAGCACATGAAAACCCTGACGATAGTAGAGAAATGATTTGGAAAAATGTGGATAGTGCCTTTGGCGCTTTTGCCTCTAATTCCAGGACCTAAATTATCTTTGAACACTAGATGGGGGAAGATTTCACACCCCTCTAAATGTTATTACCTCTGGCAAATATTCCTTTTCCTACCTTACTTCCAGGTATACATGTCACAATGAAAACTAGGAAATAATAAATTCACAAGAAAGATATAAAGTGCTATTCTACATCTGAGGAAGGAAAGTTCATTTTTAACTAGAGCAATAAGAAATTAGGGAAAGACAAGAAGTATCATCTGTTCTCTTGGAAAGAGTGGGACCTTGATGTTTTCTCATTATTATGGTAGAAGTATTAGAAGTGACATTTTCCAATCCTTTTTTCTTTATGCATCAATAGGTTTTCTTACTTAACATAGTTTTATCTTCCATAACAATGTGACCACCATTAATTATTTCCTTCCTTCATCTTCTCCAGTATCTCTTCCAAAGGTAGAGCATTAGTATTGAACGTCCAATCAATTTTTAGGCTATTTAACCCTTGCAATATCTTTTTTTATATGTTCTATAAGTGACTCCTATAAACCAAGGAAGGACTTATTCACAGCAGCAATAATGTAATAAAATTATGCAAAAATCACATAGGCAGGCCTTTTGGCTAAGATGGTAATGTAACAGGTTGTAAGTACAAGTATATCCCCTGAGGAACACTTATTAACAATGAATAAAAGTTCCAAATGGAATTGAAAACCAGTGAAAACACTGAATTCTTCCATCACATTGGGGGACATAAAGAGAGAAAGAGCAGCTCTGAGGTTCAAGGTTTTTAATAGGAGATGGTGGTACAAAGAAACTAGAGCAATATCAGCATGTCCAAGTTCTAGGAAAGCTACAGAATATTAGCTTCCATCCAACACCAACTTTGGAGAGACTGATCCAAGCTGTAGTTGCAGCCTGAAGCAATGGTCCTCCGGGTAGGTGAGTTGCACAAGGTAATGGGAAATAGTGGCATGAACAGAGGTTGAATGTTCTAGAACAGAGATGTCAAACATGTGACCCATGGATGCAGCCCCCAGAATTCCCAAATGTGACCAGAGCCAGATTAAACATTTGGAGATATTTAACAAAGTAAATAAGACTGAAATTAAATATAGATAACACTATATTTTAAGATATGTAGCCCTCAGGAATCCTTATGTATGGGTTAGTGGCCCCTTATGCTATGAGTTGGATGTCATTGTTCTAGAAAACCAGAATGAAGTTGTCTGATCTGAGTCAGGCTTCTCCAAAGGTCTGGGCCTGAAACTGTAAACATCTAGTAGAAAAGTACCCAAGGAAATCAACAAAGTCAGTGCAATTGACTGGGGAAAGCATCAAAAGACAGAGGGTTGCTTCCGAATATGGTATTGTGTAAGGCTTAGTTCCAACGGTACTTCTAGCTCCTGGAAGCAGAACTGAGTAGAGTTGTAAAAGAAGGTAAACCTGATTCTAGTTTGCCTCTCACAAAGCAGTGACCTCTACACTGTAGCAAAGGCAGGTTCTAGTCCAACTACAATATTGTTCCACTTGGGAGATGATGCAGGAGACACGAACTAAGTCTGGTAACCCCATCTAAAAGTGCAAGAAGGAAATAGATCTTGTCCCTAGCAAGGGATCATAATTCAAGATTCAACCCACACCTACAACAAAGAAATAAGATGGGATAAGGTATTCCCAGGATGAAATCTAAGAAGAGACAATTAACTCTGAAATAAGTAGAGAAATCTTAGAAAAAGAATGGTTTTGACCCAAGAAGCCCAAGAATAGATAAAGAAAATGAAAGAAGAGATGAGATAAGAGATTTTAAAAAATAAAATTAGAACATTTGCTATGAGAACAAACAGATGGAAACAAAAAGTGGACAACTTTGCCCAACTAGACATGCTAAGAAATAGAATGGAGTAATCAGACCCCAATGATTCAATGAATTAAAAAGTAATACTAGAAGAAAATTAAAAGATTAAAAGAATAAATAAGATATCTAGTACCAAAAATAAATGTACTAGAAATCAGGATGAAGAAATATAATTTAAAAATCATTGGAATGCCTGAAGAGCATGACCAACAAAAATATTGGAAACCATAGTATAAGATTTCTTTAAAAACTTTCTAAAACAATTAGCATCTAAAAGCAAAGTGACAATTGAAAATCTATCAATACCCTCCTAAAAGATATGCTAAACACTTTTAAATATTATAACCAAAATCCAGAGTTTTCTGGTCACATAAAAAATTCTACCAGACATGAAAAAAAATTATCAGGTAATAGAGAGCTACAATTAAGGTCATAGAAGACTTAGCAGCAACTACTATAAAAAAGAAAATCTTGGAATACAATATAGCAAAAAGAAAAAGAAGCACAAAATAAAAAAAATCATTTATTCTACAAAATGAATATAATTCTATAGGGGGTAGACCTTAAACAAAATGGACCTTTAAAAATAGAGGACTTAAGAATTTTTGTTGAATAAACCAGGGGGTGAAATCTTTAAAATACAAACATAACAAAGGAACCTGCAAAAGGAACTATTTCAGTAATTTGAAGGGACTAAATAATAATTTGCTATTTCACCCTAATAGGAAGAAGAGAGTTCATTGTCTTTTTTAAAAGCTTACTTCATTTAAAGACCAAAAGAGAAAGTAAAGGAAAACAAAGTCAAGGTTTGAAAGGAATTTTTTGCTTCTTTGGTAGTAATGAAAAGAGAGTAAAAAATATGGAAGAAATTAAGAGATGGAGGAATTTATTAGCCTTCATAATTTGGATACATCAGAAAAACAATAAATAAAAATGGATTCAAAAGTGGGGAGGACAGAGAATGGGCATTTCATGAGTTCCTTTTTATGTGAACAAGAAGGAAGGTTGAACATAAAAACCTACACACAGAGACATACACACACACAGATATGTATACAAAATGACTAGTGTAGAAACACATTAAGATCAATATGGGAATAGGTAAAGACAGTGAGAGAAAGGGCTTTTTAAGAGAGAAGGTAGAATTGGGGAGGAAATAGAAGTAAAACAAATTTCAACGGTGGAAAATGGAATATAATTGGAGAATTAAAAGAGAAACAGTAAGACAAAAACATAGATCTGGGCTAATTGGAGAGAAAGACAAAGGAATAGAACTTGACCATTCAAATTATAATAATTAATATTGATCCCAATTCCTTCCTTTAACCACATTAATTTCCATGTAAAAGGAGGGAGAAGGAGACACAGAAAAGAAAACAATGAAGATATACAGAAAAATAATTATCATAATCATGGAAGAGAATGATATGTTTCACTAATAAAATAAGGGAGGTTAGAAGAATTGACTAGAAAGCAGAATCTAGTAATCTGTTACTTACAAAATTAAAACTTGAAAAATAAAGATTCACCTAGAGTTAAGATCAAAGGCAAGAGTAGAATTTATTTTGGCTTCTTTAAATCTAAAAAAGTGGAGGATAACAATTATGCTTGTAGATAAAGTAACACTAAAAAATAGACACAGAGAAAGAGATAAGCAGGAAAACTACATCTAAAGATACTATAGATAAAGGAATATTGATAATAATAATATATGTGCATTTAAACTGAATTAAATGTTTAAAAGAACAGCTAATTGAGCTACAAGGAGAAATAGAAAGCAAAAAATAATCATCAGAGGCCTTAATGTATCCTTTTATGACTTAGACAAATCTAAGCAAAATACAAACAAGAAAGTTTTAGGTCTGAATAGAATTTTGGAGAAGTTCCTGAGGTCCTTTGGTAAGCACTCACTATTTGACTGAAAGGTGCTGGAAAAATTGGAAAGTACGTTGGAATAAATTGGGCAAAGACAAAAATCTCATACCATGTAACAAAATAAATTCCAAATGGATGCATGACTTATGCATAAAAGATGGTACCATAAGTAAATTAGAAGCTTAAGGAAAAATTACGTTTCATAGTTATGTATAAGGAAAGAGCTCATGACTACATAAGCATTTCAAGAAAGCCTATATGATAAATAATACACATTGTGTTGAGAATTGTCCATCTTTGCTTCCTTGTGAGTTTTCTTTTGTCCTTTTGTTTGTACTTAAGTTTCAATATTTAAGTTTATGATATGTTTTGTTCCTTTTCTCTATTCTTTATTTGTGTTCTGGCCCTTGAGTCTAAAATAAAATTAAATTTAAAAAATGACTACATAAGCAATAGAGAGGATTACAGAAAATAAAAGAAAATTTTGGTTATATAAAATTAAATTTGCACAAAAAAATCTAATGCAATTGGAAAATATCTGTAACAATTTGCTCTAATAAAAATTTTCTATCTAAAAAAACAATTAACTGATTCAAATTTATAAAGTGGAGAGAATTCTCCAATACATAAATGGCCAAAGGATACAAAAAGGCAATTGTAAAGAAAGAAATCCAAACTATCAAAAACTATATGAGATGTGTTATTATATAGTCCAAACCACGAACAATTCAAGGTATGCAAATTAAATCTACTGTGAGTTTTCCATCTCATACCTATCAGATTGCTAAAGACAAAAGAGAAAATGACAAATATTGGAGGGGCTGCAGAAAAACAGGTACCTTGTTCCCTATTGTGCCATAATGCAATCCTGCTATTATGGAAAGCAATTTGGAATTATGTCCCAAAAGTTATTAAGTGATTTGGGACAACAATATACCTTCAAAAAGACCAAAGAAAGAGGAAAAAGACCATTAATGCAAAGAATAAATTATAGCACCTTTTTTCATAACCATTCCAAACTGGAAACTAAGAGGGTGCCTATCTATTGGGGAATGGCTAAAGAAACTGTGGTATATGAATGTAATGGAATATAATTGTACCATTAGAAATTGTGCCATTTTGGAGGAAATTGAGAAGAACTCTATGAATATAGCAACATGAACAGAACTAAGAGGATAATTTATTCAATAAACACCATAGAGAGGAAAAAAACACTTTGAAAAGAGTTTTATTGCATCACTTCAGTTGTGTCCAAGTCTTCATGACCCCATTTGAGGTTTTCTTGGCAAAGATATTAGAGTAGTTTGCCATTTCCTTCTCTATTTCATTTTACAGATGAGGAACTGAGGCAAATGGGGATAAGTAATTTGCTTAGGATCACACAGTTAGTAAGTGTTGGATGCTGGTTTTGAAGTTGATTCTTCCTAATTCCAGGCCTGGCAGTCTATCCACTGTGCCACCTAACTGCCTCTAAAAGAGTTTAGAACTTTGTCTAATGCAATGATACCCACAAGTCTAGAGAAGTGAAGATAAATCATACTATCCACCTCCTGCCAGAGAGAGGTGATAGACATTAAATGAAAAAGTGAAACTAATGTTTTTAGATATTAATAATTCACAAATTTATTTTGCTGGTCCATGTTCATTAGTTGTGAGGTTTGTGGGGTTTTTTTTATTCAGTTGGACCAAACAGTTTGGAGGTCATGATAATAAATGCTTATGAAAGTAACTAGTTAATTTAATTTAAAAAATTGGTTATGATAAATCTTTAGCTATAACTGAAAGTGAATTTTAAAGAATACACCTACTTTTCAGTTATATATGGCACGTTTAAAAAATGATCATATTTGAAGGTAAAATCCACTGAATGAATGTAGAAAAACAGTTATTGACCACAACAGAATAAAAATGTACAATGAATAAATAAAAATGCATACAACACAAGAGATCTAAGGCATTGATCTGATAAAGTATAACCAAAATCTTGGTAAAATTCAACTTTTGCTATAATGTGTTTATTCCTGGATAAGATGATATTTCAAGTCTCTTCCCATTTTGAAATTCTTTGATTCCATGAGAACTTGGTCCTTGCGACTATCCTCAGTGCACAGAAAGGGCAAAGGACAATGCTTTTATTTATTATGGTTCCTGATGAATTGTCACCATGAACAGGAATACCAGAAAAAGCTAGGGTAATGTATTTCATGCTGCCTCATAATTTAATCTCCATTAAGAAGATAGCACATGATTTATACAAAATATGGTCAATGTTACAAACAAAAGTATGGTGTCTTTTTCTTTCTGTTTTCCTCTTTATATCAAAGCTAGGAACAGAATCTGTTTTTCCTCTTGTTACAGTGCTCTAGGAACTAAGCAGTTGTTTTTTTTTGAGTAATATAAATTTTACTCTTTTGACTATTATGAATGATGAATTTCCCACATACATTTTATATATACATATATATGTGCAAGACCCATGTACATATGCATATATTTTGCATTTACTTTCTGTAAATCAAGACCTTAGCTTTTGTAAGACAAGAAAACCATTCAGCATTGAGTACTACTCTTATTTAAAGATATATCTCTAATTCTAAAGATGGACACTATGTAGTCTTCTTGGAGAGATGAGGGACTCAAGTCTATGAATTCATCATGCTATAGTAAAGCTCTGGGATGGAAATTCCTTCCACTGATATGGATTAGAAACTCATCAATAATGCATAGTCTTAATGAGTCACTAATATATGAATGTTAGGACTTGAACAAAGGTCTTCTTATTTTTAAGGGCAGTCCTCCATTCCCTAAAGCTAAGCTGCCTTGCAATGGAGTATGTCACATTAATAAAAATATTTTATTTAACAAGTATTTATTAAACACATACTATGCTCATGTCACTGTGTTAGATACTATAGGGGAAAAAGAAAGAAGGGTAGAAGAAAGCTCCTTGAAAGCAGGAGTTATTTTGTTTTTATCTTTGCATCACTAGTGCTTAGCAAAATGCCAGATATATAATATAAACAGTTGAATTAAATGTTATCTGATCATTATCTTTGAGGAATTCTTTTCATTTTCGTTATCAATGTATTGAGAGCAACTTATTTGATTCCCATTTCAGTGAGGAGAGCAAAGAATTTGGGAATGAGATTTGATAGTGAGGTCAGTGTTGGGAGAAAACCAATAAAAGTTTTTAAAATGAAAGGTGACCATATTTCTTTCCTATTTTATTTCATGAAGAAAAGTAGGAACTTTCAAAAAAATAATTTCACTATCAATGGGTAGACTATTAAGTGGTAGCAAAATCACAGAATCTGAGCGGGATGGCAAATCAAAGGTCATATAGTCTAGCCCTTATTTAATAGGATCTTCTCTAGCATACCTCAAACAGGTGATCATCTTCCATTCTGAAACTTCCCTTAGAGACAGGTTATATTTGTAAAAGACATAGAAAGTCCCAAACTATCACTGGTTGGTCGGCAGAGAAGGAGGACAAATGAGAAATTCTGCTTCTAAAGAATTTTCAGCAAACCAACAGATACTTTGGTTAGTGAGGGAAAATCTTTCAAACTAGAGATTAAACTACAAGATGTAGCATTAAGCTCTGCATTTATTATTTGGGCACTGAAGGCAAGGAGATAGGTGGAAAGTCTTAATTAGAAAATAATATCTATTAGTTTCATATCAGTTCTTTTGAGTTAGATTGTAGGCAGCATGGGATGCAGGTTAGACTCTGTACCTTGAATATTTGAAGCAACAAATTGGGAAATTAAGTACCTAGAAGGTATCTTGTATCAGGTTTCTGGGGGCGCACATTCATGAATCACAGTTCTTCTTAGTCAGGAAGGTATGGCTGACAGATATACCATTTTATCTTATCTCAAATTGAATGTTTTGCTGTGCTATTATTATTGTAGTCTGTCTGTGACTCAAAATCATCCAAAGGGAACTAAAAATAAATCCTCAGGCTGACTATAACCGTACGATAATCTTTATAGACCTTTCTCGATACCACTGAGAGTTGCTCAGCATGTGCATTTTGAACTGCTGAGATTTGGAATAGTTCAAAATAATCCAAAGGATGCTCTTCAGGATGTATCTATGGCACTAGAGAGTTTTTGTGTATATCTTAACTTCAATGACACTAAAGAACAAAGTTTTCCCAGCTTGAGAGAAGCGACCTCACATAAAGTATTGGTTTCCAAAAATCAAGCATAAACAAAACCAAAAGAGGAGAAAAAAGAACAAAGGATAAGAGAAGAAAACAAGGGGGAGAGCACAACAATAGGACAGTAGGAGTAACAATAAACATTCACACATTTTATTCTTTTCTTCTAAGCTAGTAGATCTAAACTCTGTATGAGCAATATCTTGACTTTTATAGACTGGAAGGAAAGATGTCAATATCAGGACAGGATTTTAAAGAATATGTAATTTAGAGAACAAGGACTAGCACTGAGGTGCCTGTATTCACAGTACTATAATTGATTTGATATTCCTTTGCCTCATATTCCATCTTATTCCCCAACTCTACTTACCACTATTCACTTATGGCTCTTTGTTTATCAAATAGACAGACAGATTTCCACAAACTTAAGGAAATGGGTTGCAAAACTGTCCTGACCTGAGAGTAATATAGTACTACTATGTGTCAGAGCATTGTTTTCCTATAGGTTACTGTCATCCTTTAGGAAATTGAAATGCAAGCAAATTTTTATTTTCAGTAACGTCATAGTTGGCATTTTCTGAATATCAACTCTCAGTTGATTTATTTTATGCAAAGAACACTTTTTGAAAATGTGCAGACATACTTTATTGTTTACCTTTCACAAATCCAGATTTACTGTGACTATGGAAGCTTTTTGTTCTTGGTTTCTACCAGTGATTTAATCGATATGAGGAACTGAGCCTGAAAATTCTTTCTAACCAATGCAGATTGGTATCTGCTGTACAACTTATAGTCTTGTAGTGCCTGGGGCTCTACAAGTTTAAGTGACTTTTTCAGGACCACAAAATTAATACGTTTTGGAGGTTTAAGTTGAACCTAGGTCTTCCAGATGTGGAAACCAGCTTTCTATTCACTTCTCCATGCTGCTTCTCATTTAAGCTTAGCTTCATGAAATTGTTGGTACATGATGCAAAATGTTAGCTCCATTCTAATGGTGGGCATACTAACTTTTAAATGCTAGCTTATTTATCATAATCCATTTCCAGTTACTGAAGTAGCAATGCATGATATCAATCAATCAACAGGTATTTATAAAGCCCTTGCCATATGTTAGCAACTATGGGGCTTAGAAGACCTGGAGCTTAGAAGAAAAGAAAAAGTGAAAGTAATCCCTTCACTTGAGGAATGTACATTATTACGAGCAACACAGTGTATACACACATGTGTACATATATTATATATGTATACAAACACATACATATATGTATATTTATTGTATATGTTTATACACATATATGATTGGTACATATAAGAAATATGGGATTCATAGAAAGTAACTTTAGAGGGAAAGGCACTAGAAGCTGAGAGGACTGGAGAAAGATTTTGGAGGGAATGGTGCTTGAACTGAGTTGTAAGGGAAGACAGATTCTAAAGGTTGGAGATTAGTAGGAAGAATATTTCAATCATGAGGGACTCCCAATGGAAAGTCATAGACACAGGAGATGTACCTTCATGAATACAGAACAGTAAGTATGGTTGGATGGTAAAGTTCATGGAGGACAGTAAGATCCTTAAAGGCTTGAAAAATAGGAAAAGCCCACATTGTGAAGAGCTTTAAATACTAACCAGGAGAGTTTATTTTTGATCCTAGTGGGATCCTAGTGGAAATACATAATGACTGGAATTTTTTTTGGAGGGGGCAAGGCAGGGCAATTGGGGTTAGGCCCAAAGTCACACAGCTAGTAAGTGTGTCATGTGTCTGAGGCTGGATTTGAACTCAGGTCCTCCTGACTCCAGGGTCAGTGCTCTACTCACTGTGCCACCTAGCTGCCCCTTGGAATTTTTGTATATGGGAGGAGTTAACATGGAAAATCACTGGTAGCTGTATGGAAGATGAATTGAAGTGGAGAGAGACTGAGGCAAGGAGAATTAGAAGCTAATAGAAATAGTTCAGGTGAAACGTGAGGGGGATCTAAAATAAGGTGGTGGCTCTGTGAGTCAAGTGAAGGGAATATATGTAAGATGTTGTAGGGATGCAAGTTACAAGATCAGCCATAAAATACATCATTTTAAAAAACAAATTATTCCATGTCAAACAATCTATCAGCTACATTTTTTGGATACCTACATTATGCAGAATACTGTATGCACTGTGAAGAGAATTTTTTTACCTTTTCTACCTCCTCCATATCTTCTTCTCAATCAATAAGTATTTTAAGTGCCTACTATGCACTATGCCAGACATGACAATCCCTATTCTCAAGGAGCTTATATTCTAGTTGATGAGACAACAAATACATGTAAATGAATGAATAAATGAATGACTGAGCATTTCTTAAATGTTTACCAAGTGGGAAGAACTATGCTAATTGCTGAGGATACAAATAGAAAGGTA
Organism: Phalanger gymnotis; assembly: GCA_028646595.1. Taxonomy (NCBI): domain Eukaryota; kingdom Metazoa; phylum Chordata; class Mammalia; order Diprotodontia; family Phalangeridae; genus Phalanger; species Phalanger gymnotis. The sequence continues at coordinate 486,953,599 of CM053622.1, forward strand.
AGAAAGTCCCTGTTCTCAAGGAGCAAATATTTGCAAAGCAGTTGATTACAAGGTAGTTTGAGAGGGAGAGCACTAGCAGTTGGGAGAATCAATGTTCATGTATAAGATTGCATTTGGGCTGCATCTTAAAGGAAGGGAGACATTTTATAAGGCAGAGGCAAGGATAGTGTGCATTGCACAACTGGAGATTGCTAGTGCAAAATCATGAAAACAGGAGATAAAACATTGTGAGAAGAGCAGAAGACCTTTTTGCTTGATTGGCGTGTGTGTGTGTGTGTGTGTGTAACAATGTTCAATGAGGCTGGAAAGATAGGTTGAGACCGTTGTGTATAGGGCTTTCAAGGCTTAAACAGAGGAGTTTTTAATTTTATCCTAAAAATAATAGGAAGCCATTGGAATTGGCTTAGTAAGGATTGCCATAGTCAGATCTGCACTTAAGAAAGATTACTTTGGCACAGTATATGGGATGGATTCAAGTGGTAGGAGAAATCAGGGAGAGAGGCTAAGAAAAAGGCTGTTGCAATAAAGCAGGAGATCATGAGGGCCTAAGGCGATAGCTGTAAGAGAAAGTGTTGTATACAACAGATGTGAAGGTAGAAATAACAAAATGTGGTAGCTGATTGGATGGGTGAAGTGAGGAAAAGTGAGATTGAGGGTACATTGGTGTCATTTACAGAAACAGGGAAGTTTGAAAGAGGGGAGGATTTAGATCTGAAAGACAATGAGTTCACCTTCAGACATACTGAGTTTAAGATGACTGGTAAACTCAACACATCCAATAAACAATGGCGATGTAGTACTGATGCCCAGAGTAGAGACTGAGGCTCTTTGTATAGATACATGATTCATCTTCATTGATATGAGAATTAGAACCCATATGATTTGGTGAGATTAGCAAGAGGGAGAGTATAGTGCAAGAATAAAAGAAGGATACTTTTTAAACTTTCCTTATTTTTCTTGCTTTTTTTTGCCTGTATTTTGTTTTGCAACATATGGAATTATGTTTTACATGACTTCACATGCACAATCTATGTCAAATTGCTTGCTTTCTCAAGGAGGAGAAGATATGGGAGTAAGGGAAAGGATTTGAAGCTGAAATTTTTTTAAAAGAATTTTAAAAAATTTTACATGTAATTTGGAAATATTTAATAAAATAAGTGAAAATATATTTTGAAAAAAGAAGAAAAGATGGCCTAAGATTGAATCTTATAGAACACTAACAGTTGGGATAGAGTGATGTGGATGATGAGCCATAAGAAAAGACTGAGAAGGAACTATTAGGTAGGCAGGAGATGAATCGGGAAAGAGCGGTATCAAAAAAAAACTCAGAATACCTAGGAAAAGGGGGTGATCAAAAGCATCAAATACAACAGATAGGTGGAATAGGATTAGGACTGAGAAAAGAACATTAGATTTGGTCATTAAGAGATCATCGGATAACTTTGGAGAGACCAATTTCAGTTGAGTAATGAGGTTCACAGTCAGATCTTAAAGGGAGGAAAGAAAGAAGGAAAATGTTTATTAAGTGACTCATGATTAATGACCTCAATTTTCCTCATAAAGCAAGAATCAAAGTTCTCAGTAGAGAGAGAGCAAGGAGGGTGTGGGACTTGGAGCGATATGGGAATCTTGTAAGGAAAAGAGAAGATTTACAAGAGCTTTTGTGGGTAGTGATTTAGGAAATAAATAAGGGAGGGGAAAAAGAATTGCTTTGTTGCGGTGAGGACCCAGTTTGTTAACATGAATTTGGAATATCCCCAATTAGTATGGTTGTAAGATTTTCTTTGGCTTTGTTCAGTGGTTATGTGTCAAGCACTGTGCTATAAGCTTTTACAACTACTCTCTTATATGATCCTCATAATAACACTGGGAGGTAGGTGCTCTTATAATCTTTATTTTAAAGTTGAGGAAATTGAGGCAGACAGAGGTCGACTTGCCCAGAGTCACACAGCTAGTAAGTGTCTGAGACTAGATTTGAACTCAGGTCTTCCTGACTCCAGGCCCAATACTCTATCCTCTGTGCCACCTAATTGCCCCAATGTCATCTGCATACCAAATTCAAGTGACTCCTTATTACTTCCAGAATAAAACATAAACTTGTCTTTGCTATTTAGAATTCTTTTTAACCTGGTTCTTTCCTATCCTTCCAATCTTGTTATACTTTATTTCCTTCCACTTACTTGCCATTTTTCAAACACTGTACTCATTTCCCATTTCCATGGCTTTACATCGACCTTCCCCTATGACTGGGATCTTCTTACGTTTGCTTCTTGGTATATTTTCCTTTGTAAGCTTTCCTTGGTATATTTTTCTTGGTATGCTTGGTATACTTTTCTTGGTATGCTTTCCTTCAAGAATCAATAGTAGTCACTCATTCTTTTTGAGGCCTTTCCTAGTTCCCTTAGTTGTTATTACTTACTCCTCTGAAACTACCTTTCATCTGGTCTGTTTATATATTATATGTACCTTTTTGTTTATATGTTGTTTCCCGTGTTAGAACGCATACTCCTTGAGGGCAGGACTTTTTTTGTCTATCTTTGTGTCCCCAGCTGGTGGTACAGTGCCCATTACTTAGTAAGCACTTAATAAATATTTGTAGACCTGCAAAATTAAAAAAAATATTTTTCTAAAATGATCAAGCTAGATTTAACATTTCCTTTAATGGTTCCTTTCCCCTGTAAACTTTACCCTTCACCCTGATAAAGGTCAAGCTTTTGCATTATAATTACCTCTACCTTTATAACCTTACCTATCATCCCCTTTCCAGAGAAACTTGATTAACACAAAAGGTCAAATGTTATCAATTTAAACTATTATAGCAAAACCCATTGCCTAGGATCCTTTGTCTTCTGACTGAAATCATATGTCTTGGCTGTGGTTAAGGGAGTTTCAGAAGGGGAGGTCCAAATGACAATGTCATCAAGAGCCAATCAGAAGAAAACACATCTATGTTGCTTGAGATTTTGCTCTGTCATCTTGCTAATTGTTATAAGAGACCTTGTCATTCCTCACTCAATGTCTTTGGTCCTTGAGAGATACCATAGACCTAATTTATTGGATACTGCTAAACTAGATAATAAATTGATCATATTTGGAACTTTGTCTCTCAGTTTACCTTAATGTCCACGTGTAATAGACGGACTGACTAATCAAAACTTTTTTTATCCGTCCTTGAGAAACTTGTTCTCTAAGTTTACAGAGAAGAAACATGAAAAATTATAGGTGCACATTCCTTAACTGATAGTTAAGGATATCAATAGGCAGTTTTGAAAGAAATCTAATCTTTCAACAATCAAGAAAAAATGCTCCAAATTCCTAGTAATCAGAGAAATGTAGATTAAATACTCTGAAATTCTACTTAACTTAAATTGACAAATTAAAAAAAAAAAGAAAATGCAAATATTAGAGCCACTGAGAGAAAACAGTCATATTTGTGTACTGTTTAAATTGCTGTGAATTAGTTCAGCCTTTCTGGAAAGAAATTTGAAATTATGCCAGTTAGTCACTAAATTCTGCCTACTCTTTTACCCAGTGATACAACTATTAGGCCTATGTATACAAAAATATTTATAGTTTTTCTTTTTGTAGTGGCAAGGAACTAGGAAACAATATAGTGCATATCAATTGGTGAATGGCTGAAAACTTGTATTTATACAAATATAATGGAATGTTATTGTTCTATAAGAAATGAAAGGGTGATATATATATACATATATATATACATATGTATCTATAAGAAATAAAAGGTTTCAGCGAAACCTGGGAAGACTTGCATGAACTGATGAAGAAGGAAATGAACACTTCAAGGAAAACAATTTATAAAATAACAACATAATAAAGACAAAGAACTTTGAAAGATTTAAGAACATTGATAAATGAAATGACCAACCACGATTCCAGAGTGCCAATGATAAGAATAACACTGATTTCTTGTTAGAGAGATGATGTGAGATGACATTTACATTTTTGGACAAGATCAGTGTGGGAATTTGTTTTCATTGACCAGGAGAGGTATAAGGGAGACAAAATATATGCTTGCTAATATAAAATAAAATAAAAAATGCATGAGCACATACAACAGAATACTTAAGTATATTTCAAGTATAAAAATTGTATTCCTCCAATTAACACCCTTATTAAATTTTAATCCTCCCAACAATTCATTCTTTTGTTTACACAGCTTAACTCCCCTTGTCTATTTCTCTCCTTTCTCTACTCTAATTCATCAGTTGAGAGTAGAGAGAAGACCTTGGAAACTGATTGTTCTTATCTTTCCACCATTTGTCAATTTGGAGAATAGCTCTTACAAATTTGAATCATTTTCTTATTTTTTTTTAACATAATCATATCAAAGAAGCTTGCTACAAGGATGTTTTCTTTTTTTTTTTTTTTGCAGTTTATAGTTTATTTTCCAATCTTGGGTGTGTTGATTTTATTTATTCAAAACCTTTTTAATTTTATAAAATCAATTTAAAAATATCTTATATAATCTTATCTTCCCTTGTTTGGTCATGGATTCTTCCTCTAACCATAGATGCAAAAGGCAATGTCTTCTGTGCTCCTCTAATTTGTTTATGATGTGTCATTTTGTATCTAGGTCATGTATCCATTTGGAGATTATCTTGGAGGGGCTGTGGGAAAACAAGCATGTTAATGTGCACTTGGTGTATCTTGAATTTATCAAGGCTTTCTTGAAAACAATTTATAAACATGCCACTTAAGTTACTGAACTGGGAATGTCCTTTGACCCAGTGGTACCACTATGAAGTTTATACTCCAGATAGGTCAAAGAAAGAAGAAAATGTTCCATATGTACAAAAATATTTATGTTAGTTTTGTGGGAGTAAAGAACTGGAAGCTCAGAGTGCCTAACAATTGGGGAATGGCTGAACAAATTATAGCTTCCAATATAATATTATTTTACTATAAGAAACAATAAAGGCCACTATTTCAGAGAAACCTGAGAGGGCTTATATGAACCAAAGCAAGGTGAACTGAGCAGAACGAGAAAAAAGTTATTCTATAACAACAAAATCATAAAAATCAACATAAAAAGACTTAAGAACTCTTATCGGTGCAAGGATTCCAGGAGGACCAATGATAAAGAACAGTAGACAGGTAATGGACTAAATATGCAAAATGAGACACATAGTTTTGGACATGGCTAATATGAGGAATTTGTTTTGATTGACTATGCATATTCATTAGGAAAGTTTTATTCTTTTTCCAGTGTAAAGAGGGTGGCGTGACTGAGACAAAAATAAATGCCTGTGAATCTCCAAAATAAATTTTAATTTACAAAAAAAGAGAGTGGGGAAAATGGAATGAGTTCCTGTACGGTTTCCTTTTTTCCTTCTTCCTGTCTTTACTTCTCTGTAAATAAAAGCTCATTTCCACAGAACTCCTCAAGAACTGTGAAAGAAACATCTCACTTTGTGTAAAAAAGGGGAAAATTAGTATAACTGCCTGAGCGGTCAGAGGCCCACTGTGTGTTTGGCTAATTCTGAATGTTCCATTCACTCCAGAATTCAAGCCAAGAGCAGAGGCATTATCTGTGCAAGGATGAAGCCTTTCCTTCTCTCCCATTACCCTCCCCCAGCTCCTTCCTCTCTATCCCCACACATGGCTTCTTGAATAGTTTACACAGCATTCCCACCCGCACTCTGCCTATCTAGAAGAAAATTGTTGGGAAAAGGAATGGAGGTTGTTATCATTTTGCAAGTAATTCAAGTCTACTTTTTGTGAATTTTTCTGTCCAGAATCCTGAACAGCAATTTTCCTTCTTATTCAAGATTACATAATAGGGAAGAAGATATGCTAGAAGATAGGGTAAATATGGCATAGGCACATGCATATCTGTCTATGTAACTTTACATGTATTAATATATCTTATCTATCTACTTACCCAGAGAGACCTTGGAGCAAGGAAGACCTGAGTTCCAGTCTTCTTGCCTGTGACACTAAATAGCTGTATAATCCTGGGCAATTCAATTAACCTCTCAATACCCCATCCAAATCTCTAGGACCATAAATTAGTACCAAAATAACATTCATATTACAACAAGCACCAAGGACTCCATCTGGACTTTAAAATATTCAGATAATGACAAGTGCCAATAAATTTAGCTAAATCTTGGCTTACTCCTTTGTGATCAAAGGGAAACTAGGAATGACATGTCTTCCTGTGGGAAAAAAATGGCAAATCTGAATCCTGTGTGGGGAGATGGAGGCAAAGTTATTCACAGGCACCAAGGAGTTCTGGGCTGATAAAGATACAGATACTAGCATTGGGAAATTAAACTTGGTTGAATAAGTCCTATCCCTTCAGACAAGACCATTCTGCTTGCACATCTGAATGTGCAGACCTGTGCTGCCTAGAGATAAAATACTTTTGCTTTCTTTCTGGATCAGAGAAAAATAGCAGTTGTCTGTGGTGTTTGTCTCAGAATTCCCTCTTTTTTGATCCTTCCATCTTTTATATAAGACCTCACCTTCCTTTCCCCAAAACCCATAGTTCAATTTTCTATTTGAAACTATGACCAATCTTGACTCTATGGTGTAATGAAAAGAGCCTTGGGATCAGTCAGAAGACCTGTGTTTGAGTCCTGTCTTCAGTAATTACTAGCTTTGCTAACCTGTGTTGGACTTTTTACCTTACCACTCAGACCTTCAGGTTCTTCATCTTTAAAATAAGGATATCAATATATGCACTGAGCACTTTACACTATTAAAAACATTTTGCGAACCTTAAGAAGCTGTATAAATGTTTATTATTATTACTACATGTCTTTACTGGGTCTCCTACTTGGCCTGATCCCCTACCTAGAACTAAACACCTTAGCCTAGAATATTGCACTCATTTATTTAAAAAATTTACTCATATTCCAAATGCATACATTGCATTCTTCCAAAGGGTATGTATTATTGAATATTGTACTATATTAATTACAGATACATAAAGATAATTAGGTATTGTTAGATCCATTCATTCAACAAGTATTTATTAAATATTCACTAATTGCAACACATTGCTAGGCACTAAGGGAAATAAAGGGAACAGAGTCTCCTACCTACCTCAAAACCCACAATTGTCTTCCATTAAATTCTCTTTTCTCCACATAAAAATCCAATATATAGTTTAAGAGGAAAGGATAATTAAGCCATTGGTTTTCTATACCAGAGTTTTATTTGGCTTACCTTTGGCATATCAATTAAATTTGGAAGAAACCTATTTATGTTCTTCTTATGCACTGTCTTGATTGAATAGGGGAATTTGAGGGTTAGAGATACCTGAAAGAGATTCTTTCTCATCTTGACTTAAAAATGATAGTTATTGAGTGTTAAAGGCGTGATGAGAAATCAGAGGATTTCTTTACAATTGGAAGACACCTTAATGGTGATCTAATTTAGCAATCTCATGGAGAGAGGAACTGAAGCTCTATATGATAAAATGTCCAGGTTAACATAACAAGTAAGCAGAAATCCTTTGTTCTGTGTCTATAACCAGTATTCTTGCCACTAAAATTGGACAGTTGTCAGATTTATATGCTACTTGATCTAGGAATAGAGAAAGCCTTTAAGCAATCTCTGACCTTCAATTGTGTGCAAAACTTCACTTATCCTCATCTGATAGCTCTGTATACTTCTTAAAGTCCTTTATACAGATATTAGTAAAGTGCTGAATTTTTTCATGCATGAAGGAAATGTTAAACTAAAAAATTCTCCTACTGTTCTCAAAACACTGTGACACAGAGCCATTGCACAGAGGAAATTAGTGAGATAATCTGCACCCTTCAACATCTGGGAAATTTTGCCCTAGAACCCCTGAAACATGTAAATAGATCTCTCAGAGGAGGAAATTTGCATGACAATGGCAGAGTACAATTCCACTTGTTTTAAAGAAAGGGTTGCTGGAACTTTCATTTCATTTAAGATATGAAAGGTTTGACAGTGTTGTCAAAACTCCTACTCATCATCATTGTGAGATGAGTTTTTCAAAGTTAAATTTCTGACATCATTGAGAAGCTCTTTATGGAGTTTTCCAAGATGTCTCATTCTAGACTTGTGCTTTGCGCTTTAGTGTTTTAGATGAAAGGCTGCCTGTGCACTCTTTTCCCATCATAATTTAAAGCAGTGATTCTCACACAGAGATGTGAATGTTTTCCTTTAGATGGTGTCACAGTAAGTCATAATGCCACTCTGTTGTTTTGCTTTTGGCATCACTTCAGCAGAGGGAGCATCTCAAAGTCAATTTATTACACCGTGTTATCTTCTTATTTCTGAAGTTGTTTCTTCCTTTTCCTTTTCCTTTTCCTTTTCCTTTTCCTTTTCCTTTTCCCCTTCCTTCCTTCCTTCCTTCCTTCCTTCCTTCCTTTCTTCCTTCCTTCCTTCCTTCCTTCCTTCCTTCCTTCCTTCCTTCCTTCCTTCCTTCCTTCCTTCCTTCCTTCTTTTCTTCCTTCCCTTATTTTATTTTTAATTTATGGAACAGAAAAGCATTTCTACAACATATACCATAAAAAGATGATTGCACATGAAACTGCAAATGTACCATGCACAACTTTCTATTCCTTTCAAACATACCACAAAATTATGATGTAAATTTCTTTTTCCTCTTTTATTCTTCCCTATTGGCTGTCTCCCACCCTAGAGATGGCTACCATTAGAAACAAATAGATATATATGTGTATGTATGTATATAAAGTTATTCTATACATACTTCTTTGTATCAGTTGTTTCTCTGGATGCAGATAGCATCTTTCTTCATATGTCCTTTCTGCTTAATTTAGGTATTTATAATAGTCAAAATAACATATTGGCTCAAAGTTGTTCTTAAAACAGTATTGCTATTACTGTATACAATGTTCTCTTGGTTTTGCTCATTTCACTCTTCATTATTTCATACCAGTTTTCCATGTTTTTCTAAGATCATTGAGCTCATCATTACTTATAGTAAGTATTCCATCATAATCATAGAGCATAACTTGTTCAGCCATTCCCCAGTTGATGGGCATCCCTATAATTTCCTGTTCTTTGCCACCCAAAAGAGAGCTGCTTTAAACATTTTAGGACATATAGTTTCTTTTCATTTTTCCCTAATCATCTTTGGAAATAAACCAAGTAGTGGTATTGTGGCATCCAAAGGTATTTAATAAATAATATATTAAGAAATACTTTATCATTTTAATATAATGAAAAATTAAAAATAATAAATAATGAAAATTTAATAACCCTTCCAACATTTGTTGCTTTCCACTTCAATTATTTTAGCCTATCTGGTAGGTGTAAAATGTTATCTCAAGATTGTTTTATTCTGCATTTCTCTAATTGATAATGATTTAGAGGATTTTTCATATGCTATGAATTGTTTTGATTTCTTCATTGGAAAACTGCCTTATCCTATCCTTTGATCATTTATCAATTGGCTAATGACTCAATGGATTCTTATGGATTTGACAAAGTTCTTTACATATTTTAGATATATATGTATTTAGATTTATGTAATAAATTATCTAATAAAATCCTCCCCCCCCCCATTTTCTGCTTTCCTTCTGATCTTGGCTACATTTGTTTTATTTGTACAAAACCTTTTTAATTTAATATAATCAAAATTATCCATTTTACACCTAACTTTGCTTTCTATCTCTTGTTTATTTAGAAAATGTTTGCCTAGCCATAATTTTGGTAAGTTAAATGTTCCATGTTCTAATTTTCTTGTAATCTTTCTCTTTATATCTAGGTCATGTGTCCATTTGACCTTTAGAAACTATGTGTATAAGAGGATCTTTATCTCCTCCCATCCTTTCTCCTTAAATTCCTTTTCTTTACTTCTTTGAGGCTTGTTAAGAATAGATCTAGGTTTCAATCAATTGAGAAATAAACATTTATTAAGTACTTACTATGTGCCAGGCACTATACTAAGTGCTGGGGATACAAAAGAGGAAAAAGACAGTCCATACACTTAAAAAGCTTACTTTCTAATGGGGGAGCAAATTACACACACACACACACACACATACACACACACACACACATAATTACATATAGGGTAAATAGGAAATCATAGAGGGAAGTCATGAGGATAAAATGACATTGGCAAAGGCTTCCTGTGAAAGATGAGAATTCACTAGTTTTTGTTGCCACACTCAGAGCCATAAGAAAATATTTCCATTTGGGACAAAAATATTTGATGGGGCCATGTTGCATCAGGCTGTTTTCCTGTGGATGCAGTCAAGAGGGTGCTCTGAACTTTGTCTCTCCAGGGTTATAAAGGGAAGGTGAACATGGAAAGCAGGTGCTATATTTCAAGTAGAAGTGGCAGTGGCAGTTGCACCATGTTGTACCTCAGCTGATGGAGTATCATTAGGTGAGGGAGTTTGCTGCAAAGAGTATGTCCTTTTCTTCCCATGTCAATTTTCTAGGGAAAGTTCTATTCATCTTAATCATTCAGGCTCTCTTTTTTTGCATTAAAAAGTAGATGTAAATGTGTGCTCTGAATGCCTTTCATGTGATTGAGCTATAAAAAAAATTAACTATGTCATGATCTGTGTGGGAAAAACTATCTGTTTTCATATAGAAATACTTGCCTTTGAATTATGAGGTTTCACAGATCAAGAACATTAATACAATATTATCAACATTAAGAGAATTAGCAACAGTATGAAAATAAGAGGAACCATATATTTAATGCCAGCTTCAGCTACCTTCAGCTGGGTCATTTAACATAGTGTTAGGAATGACCCCAAAGCTCAGAACTTTCACCAGTAAATATGCTCATAGCAAGGCAATTAAGCTGCCATTTTCCTTTCCAATAATTTTGTCCCTCACCTCCTTGTTCTCTTCCCTCTACTATGTGTTTATAAGAAAGTATCACAAGGCAATGAAGCAGTTACCTAGGTAGTAACTCCCTGAGGACTAAAGGTATACAGTGAAATATCATTGGATTCAGAATCAGAGAATGTGGATTCAAATCCCAGCTCTACTATTTATTATCAGTGTGACCTTGGGAAAGTTATTCAAACTCCATGTGCCTCAGTTTCTTTTCTGTAAAATGAAGGAATTAGACAGTATCCTGTAAGATTCATTCTAGCTCTAAATCTATGGTCCTAATATCTATTTCAAGGGAGACAATGCCTGAAATTCCACTGAAACAATAATAAATTCATAATGCTATTGTTGGGACTGGGACTTTAAGGGGTTAACCTATTACCTAAAAGTGACAGAAAGCATTGGTGGAGAGTGACATGGGCTCCACCAGCAGATCAGAAGACACTAAAGCAGAAGTACATATCATAGACAAATAGACAAAGGCATACCTGTAGGATGTCATCAGCTCAGTGCCATAGCCTAACTGTGGTTCTCCTTGATTCTTGCCCAGTTGCTAGTGTTTGTTTCCCCTTTCCCCCACCCATCTCAATATTACTTTGTATTTGTCTGTGCTCCCTCCATAACCTAGTTGAATACAAATTCATTGAGTGCAGGGGCTCCTTCCTCCCTCCCTCCCTCCCTCCCTTCCTTCCTTCCTTCCTTCCTTCCTTCCTTCCTTCCTTCCTTCCTTCCTTCCTTCCTTTTCTGGATACTTAGCTTAGGTCCTTACAGATAGTAAACACTTAGTAAATGAATCGAATGTAATAGAATCCATGAATAGACCAACACTTCTTCCTACGTTCTGGAAAAACATTTAGAATGTTTTTAATTAATTACTATTAATTAAATTAATGGAAACTGAAATTCAACACTCTTTAACAAAAGCTATTAGGGATACAGTCATGACCATGCCTACCTTTTGATAATCATAATAAATAAAATAACATAGTATGTTAAGCGAGACAATCGGTTTTGAAAAGTTTGTCTGTAAGGAGTCTAGCAGAGTAAAGCAAGTAGTTTTTAGGAAGGTGGAGTTTTGTTTATCTTGTTTATCTCAAGTCAGTACCAACAATCCCAATGATTTTGGATGACCCAGAATATGTCTCTATATTTGGGTGAAACCAAGACAAAATCCTTAGATCTAGCCTGTAGATAAGGGAGTTAATAGTTTCATAAGTGAAGAAATTTCTATAGAAGTTTCAACAGCTTTTTCTCAAAAATGGTTCTTAAGGGATCATACTGGCCACAACTGAGAAGTAAGTAGTTTATTTTTGATATGCACTGCATTAGGGCCCAATAACACTCATTTGCTTTCCCCTTGCTCTTTGTTGCCATGTTTGTTGCCTCTCCTTCCTTGTCCACACACATATAAATCCCTAAGTAGTACGTGGAAAGCAAACTTTGCTTGGGGTTCACCAAGAAGGTACATTTCCTTCCTCAATGGGTGGGTGAGTTCTCATTGCAGCAAATGTTGAGTCTAATCTTCACCTCTCAGTCTCTCATCAGTTTATGTCATCCTGCTGCATAACTACCCCTGGATAGTAACACTCAGGTTCCAATTGCCATGGCTTCCCTCTACCCCAACCTCCATCTGGATGAGAAGGCTCCTGCAGTCAGACTGTGATGCTGCTCTGCTCCTCACACAACCCCTTATTCTATTCCCAAGGGGGAAAATTTTCATACACAATTTCTGAATGTCCCCATCCCTTTATATGATTTCCTTGTATTTTTTGTACTTTCACAAGTAGTTAAGCTGTGATGATGAGCAAAAACTGAAGCCACCAGTGTCTTCGTTCCCTGACCAAACAGATCCATTTTGAGAGAAACTTACTCGAGACAATTTCTAATACCTGTCTGGCTAATCCAAAGAAAGGATTCTACTGTGTCAATTTCAGAACAGAAAACTGTTTGGAAAAGGAAAGTGGCTTCATGTCAGGTATGAGGATAGGCAGGCAGGGCCTTGTGGTACTTATTGCTGAAAAGAAATTCTGTGGCAGTAGATGAGCCATGGGTAGATGATTTTGGCCTGCAGACTCACATCATAACTGCTAAACAAAATCCATACTCTCACAGTCTCTTATTTGTGATTCAGAGATTTTTTTTGAGGTTTGCTCAAAATGAGCATAGTCAGACTTTTGCCAAGGAATGAAACAAATCTTTTAAAAAAGTGAATAGATTCATAAAGGATGAATTTGGAAGCTAAATATTTAGTACTTTTCAGTTCTATCTCCCTTCCTATTTCCCCTGCCCAGATTTACCAGTATCTTGTCTATTTTTTCTTAGATGAATTTAGTATGCAATTTAATTTGGATGGGTTCCCTATTACCAGGGGGAAGTGTAAAAGGTTAGCTTATGTTAACCATCCTATTGTGCTTTGATTACCCAATGCCATAGGAAGCAATTTGAGTTAATATGACAGCATCTAAGTCTGGCTGTCAAGGGATCTGTGTCCTAGTCCTCACTATGGCAATCTACAATTCAACATTCTTTTGAGTATATATGCCCAATATTTAAAGAAAACTACTAGTCAGCAGTATGAGAGTGAAAGAAGTGAAAACTAGGCTTTCTGTCCTTGGACCTTGCATGAGGGCATTTATTTAGCTTATCTGTATCATACTATTTTGTTTGTGTATGTGGATATGTGTGTGAGCACATTTAAGAATTGTTATTTTTAAAATTGTGTTTTTAAAACTGAAAAGGCATTCAGTGATTTTCTAGTCTAATATCCTCAGTTTTTAGATAAGGAAATTGAATCCAGGAGAGATCAACTTGCCTGGAACCACATATTAGTGGAAAAATTAGTATTTTATCTTAAGTTCTTCTTACTTTCAGTAAACATTTTTCCTCATTTAGTTAGCTATTGTAAGTGAAGACTTTTTCCAAATATGTTAGGAATTTTTGGAGTAGGGTCCAAGAAGAAGTAGGTGATGGTCCCTCTTTACTTTGCTTTTCTCAAATCACTTTTACATCACTGTGTTGTGTTTTGAAGGCCACATTTAAGGAAAGATACTGATCAGCTGAAGTGTAGTAGTGAAGTGGGGGTAACCAGCTTGGGGAAGGGCCTTGAGATTATACAAGGAGTAAAGTAGCCTCCCCACCTTTCTAAATGAAGAAATGGTGGTAAGTGTCAAATCCCCCTGAGTTTCTTTTTTATTATTTTTATTTAATTTATTTAATATATTTAATTTTCAGCACTTATTTTCACAAGAGTTTGAATTACAAATTTTCTCTCCATTTCTACCTTCCCCCGCACTCCAAGATGGTGTATATTCTGGTTGCCCCATTCCCCAGTCAGCCCTCCCTTCTGTCACCCCACTCCCCTCCCATCCTCTTTTCCCTTCCTTTCAAGATAAATTTCTACACCCCATTGCCTGTTTATGTTATTTCCTAGTTGCATGCAAAACCTTTTTTTTTGTTTTTGAACATCTGTTTTTAAAAACTTTGAGTTCCAAATTCTCTCTCCTCTTCCCTTCCACCCACCCTCCCTAAGAAGTCAAGCAATTCAACATAGGCCACATGTGTATCATTATGTAAAACCCTTCAACAATACTCATGTTGTGAAAGACTAACTATATTTTGCTCCTTCCTAACCTATCCTCCTTTATTGAATTTTCTCCCTTAATCCTGTCCCTTTTCAAAAGTGTTTGTTTTTGATTACCTCTTCCCCCATCTGCCCCCCCTTCTATCATCCCCCCTTTTTTATCTTCTTCCTCCTTCT
>CM053622.1:486968679-486994411 GCA_028646595.1 Phalanger gymnotis
TTGTCAGGGTATGACTGCTTGTAGAGTAAAGAGTACTTTGTTCCAAGCTTGAGGGGATGCGCTGTTGTTTTCAGAGCTATTACAACCAGGTCTGCCACACCAGCACTCCTCCTTCTCCAAGAACTTCCAACCTGGACTGGACTCAGATCTTATGCAGGCTCTGACTCCTGCTCTGATCAGCCACTTAATTTCTCCCACCAGGTGGGCCTGGGGCCAGAAGCAACTGCAGCTCTAGTTCCTTTAGCTGCCCCACCTCCGCTGCTCCCAGGGTGGTGGCCTAACCATGAACTCTTTCCATTCTCTCCCCACAGCTTTTCCCAGTAACCTTCTCTGTTGTCTTTGGTGTTTGTGGGTTGAGATGTCTGGTAACTGCTACAGCTCACTGATTCAGGGTGCTAGGGCCTGCTCCGCCCAGGTCCTGGTCTGGTTGGTCCTGCCGCCACCCACGCTGGGCTCTTCTCCGCTCCCCTCCTGCTCCCAGCTCTGTGCGTGGTAGACCTTACCCAGAGACCATGTTAGCTGTCCTAGGCTGGAGCCCTGCTTCCCTCTGCTATTTTGTGGGTTCTGCAGTTGTAGAATTTGTTCAGAGCCATTTTTATAGGCTTTTGGAGGGACTTGGAGGGGAGCTCATGCAAGTCCCTGCTTTCCAGTTGCCATCTTGGTCCCTCCCCAGTTTCTAACAGCCTAAAGTTACCTTTCCCCCAGTGGGGAATTAAAATATTGACTCTCATGCCAATTTCCCAGGCATTCCCTTAATCCTACCCCCAGCCAGAATCAACACTAATCTGCAAATTAGTCTGGCACATCAGGTATAGGTCCTCCATAACCTCCCCTTTAATGTCTAGTCCTGTTTAATACAGGTGAGAACTCTATAAAACACAACTAGTTTGGGAGACTTTATTCTACCCAGGACTCCAGTGGATAGGATGTGTTTACCTCCTCCCTGACCTCTCCTTCTTGTATTTCCTTTTAGTAACCAATACCTTGCTTTACTTTCTCTCTGCTGACCCCTAGCTTATACTGTATCCTGTCTGGTGGTGCTCCATCCTTCCTTGTATTGTACTCTTGGATCCTTATTCAAACTACATCAAGACAAGATATCATTTGAAGGATCTGGGCATATAGAGACTTCAGAAGAAAGAAAAGACTTAGGTGGTGCCACGAGAGTCCTCTTAAGTATTTGAAAGGCTGCTGTTTGGAAGAGGGATCATACTTGTTTTGCTTGATGCCAGAAGGTAGAAAAGTGCATGGAAAGTACGTGTCATAAATTGGCAACAGACCTTGGAGTTGGGAATCAGACAATCTGAATTTAATCGTAGCTCTGCCACTTACTGCAACCTTGCTTTTTACTTCACCATTGGGGGCCTACATTTGCTCACATGGAAAATGAGGGGGTTGGATTAGATAATGTCCAATATTCTTTCACCTCTAATTCTACAATGCCATAATCCTACGAAATGCAATGTTTATCCAGATGAAAGAAAAAACTTCCTAAAAACAAGGGTTGTCCCAAAGTAGAATGGATTGATTGAACACTCGTCAGGAATGATACAAGAGATTTTTATTAAGGCATAGTTTGAACTAGATGGCTTATAAGTCCATTTCAATTCCAACAGTCCATTATTCTGTGCATACCAAGATAACTTTGAATTACCAGTAGAGAAAGGGAAAGGAACAAACATATATTAAATGCCTACTATGTGATAGGCACTATACCTAGCACTTTACAAATATTATCTCCTTTGAAGATGTAATTTAATAAATGTGAAAAGAAAGATCATCTGACTTTGATAATTAATTGTAAAAAGACTTAAAATAAAATTCCTTGACTATAAATATTATCTATAGAGGAAATGTTATCTATAATTTTCTCTTGAAAATAAAACAGATTCATACATAGATATTTTACCACTCCAGTGGACTTGTGATTTATGAAGTAATTGTCTCCTTTTATGATACAAATCGCAACCCATCCATGCCTATCCAACCCATGGTATTCTTGTCCATATCTTCTAAAAAGGGCCTTCTTCAAATTCTCTTCCCTTTTTTTGTGGACAACTGTGAGAACGTGAGCTGTCCATCAGTTGTCCTTGATGTCGCTGTGTGACCAACCATTTTGGTTTTTTTTTTGCCCAATTATAAGTTTTTCTGGTGCCATCTTTACATCAGTCCCCTAGTGCAAGAGTCAAAATTTCAAAGAATTTCTGAATTGGAAGGGATCTGAGGAGCCATATTGTCCAACCTCTCTACAAAAAAGGATCCTATTATAACACACCAGGCATATGTCTATCTAGCCTTTACATAGTATTGTTCTCACCAACTTCATAATTCAAAAGTGACATCTCTGCCGTATGAGTCTTTGTCTCACCTTACACTAGGCTTGGTTGCACTGGGTTACTTCCAAAAGTTGTACCTTAATCTGTGAAACATTGATTCTGAGCTGACTGCAAAACCCATAGAGACTATGATACCAAGCCACATTCTAGACTTTTCAAACTAACAGAGACTGTACTACCTTCACTTAGAACATAAAAGAACAAACAAAAAGGCCAAAGATAGAGGCTTGTTTTTAGGTGTTACATGGTGTTGGAGGAGCCTCTTTTTCTTCATGGCATGATATCTCATCAGATGCCATGAGTAAAAGAGTCCCTATTATCTTCCAAGAGTGACTGAGGCAAAAATGAGGTGACAGATGCTGATCTGCCTCTGAAATCATCAGAGACTCCCATTTACCACATAGTTTACTGACTAGAACCAGTTGTGAAATGTCTATCAATGCTTCACAGTCTTTCCAATGCACTCCTTTACTTTTGTTAACAACTAGCCTAGAAAGGTCTCCAGAATCCTCCACGTGGAGAGATTGATGGTATCTGCCCATGCAAGACTCCCCTTATACTCTCTCCTCATTTAAAAAATTTCAATCTTTTGCCAATAGGCATTTCGAACATTTTGCAAATAGGCGTTTTGAACAGGATACATTTTGAACACATTATTTATGTCCCCAATTGAAAACAGTCCTCTGGGGTCATTGGGAAGGTAAAATGTTGTCCTCTCACTTTCTTACCCTGTGCCATCTAGGAGAGTCTCAAAAGAGTCAATATAAGACAATCTTATATAGACCCACACTGTAAGTGAAAAATCACAACTATGTCCAAATATAAATTTCTGTAGAGTAAACAAAGATTATTTCACAAAATTTGTCTAAGTTAATGGCTTGCATAGCATTCAAAAGGTGCCTGACTTTGTGCTCAAATTTTCTTCCTCTACCCCAAAAAACTAAAAAGGTAATTAAAAAACAACTAGCTTCATATGTTCCAAGGAAAACTGGCCTCTGATATAACTCTTAGATCTTGCCAAGCTTTCTGCAAGGGAATTAAGAGCTGAAGTAGACTTAAAGTCACTCCCTCAACCACCAGTGTGAAACTGTCTGTACTGGTTAAAAAAATCTACTCTGATTTCCTTAGCACCTAAAACCATCTAACTAGGGTCTGCACAACTTTTTTCTAAATGTCCCTTTCTACATAGTGAATGTGAAAATTTCTCTGGAGGTCCCAGGAACCTTTGCAAGTCCAGGCAAAGTTCCTCTGGTTATTTATTCTAAAAAGCAACAAAAACAGCCCCTAATGGAACCCTGACACTTTTGGGGAAATCAAAATTGAATTGCAAACTCCCCTGATAAGACAATCAGGCCCAGGTAGAAAAAATGGTGAATAAAATCAAATACTTGAGGTATCCAGACACAAAGGCAAACCTTACCCTATCGAATTGCAAAGCACGAGGATCTCACAAACAACACGTGCAGTCTAGGTCTGCTCAAATACAAAAAAGAAAATTAAAAACATCTTTTACCAGATACCAGCATTCTAGTGATACAAACTACATATTTCTTGTATTAGACTAAGTATCAATAAAGACCCAGTCATGCAGTAAATGTTAATTACTGATGCTTAAAAAATCGACATTAACAAATGTAAAAGTTTAAAAATAATTTAAAATTGAATATATACCGGAAACTGACTATACAATTTCAACATATTTATGTATATACTTGCCAGTTTTTTAGGATCTTACAAAGATATCCAAAATATAAAGTCTTGGATTGAGACTTTCTAACATGTATCCCCATTAATGTGAAGGGATTGATTTCATTTCAGATAAGGTCCTACATGTAGCATGTACTATCTGGAGCACTCCCCAAGGGACTAACTGTATGTTCTAGGGCACTCTGAAAGATTGGGCGAAGGAAGATTTCTTTCAGATACTATTACAGAATGAATGATCTTTGAGGGAAGGGATGGCTTTACTTTTGTCTTTGTATCACATGGTATAGTGCTTGGCACATAACATGCACTTAATAAATTCTTGTTGGTTGATTAATTGCAATCTATATCTATCATAATCCTTTGCTGTAAATTTGTTTACTGGTGACAAAGGTGTCTATTACACTAGACATTTCCAGCTGTTCAAAGGAAAACAGTTATTCCATGTGACATCTGTAAGATCTACTCTAATTCCTTTCAATTAGTGTAATATGAAACTCTCCCATTCACAAAATGTTTATTGAAAATTATAGGATATACAAACATATATTATATATAAAACCAATGGATAAATTTGGTAGAATTTTCTTAAGAAACCTTTCATTTGTTTCTGAAACCTTCTTGTCTATATTATAAAGAGCTACCAAAAGAATTTTTGTCATAGGTTCAAGAATATCAATCATACTTGAGTCATATTTATACTGACACTGATGATAGCTGACATAATGCTTTGTAGTTTACAAAATATTTTCCATGCATTATCTCACTTGAGTTTTATAATAAACCCATCAGACAATTAATACACATTTGATTAGCTCAATTTTATAAATGAAGAAATTCAGAAAGGTATGGCAGCATCTCTCAGACCACTGGTCCTACTTCCATCCTGGATCTCAGAGCCATTATATGGGGAAGTAAATTTTGTTGGAGAAGGGGGCAGTCATTCCCACCAAATGCCACTCATGTGGCAGGCAAACCAGTCTGGCTGAAGCAGCACATCATTCTAAAGGAGGCCCAAGGCATTATGTGCCAGGCAAGTGAAACTGCCACTACGATATTAACCACCATCTTCCCTCTTACTCCAATGCAGATAAACCAGGATTGAATCCAAGAGCCTTGTGAATGACAATGTTTAAACCAGCCTCTGCAACTGTCATCCTGGGAAACAATCCCTATGGAAGTTTGGCTTAACAACTGCTCCTGCAAATGCTACAACCACAGCTACTAGAAACCCAGAAAAGAAAATCCAAAATCTTTGGCTTTGTAAAATGGTTCAGCTTCAGAAACCAATATGATTTTTTTTCAGTGAAAATAATGCATCAACATATGCTCTGCCGTAACATCCCAAGGTCCAGGAGACCTTTCACTCTGACTTGTAGCTGAAACATTTTATAGGTCTTATTTCCCTATTAGAATGTGAGCTCAAAACCCCAACTGTCTTTTGCTGTTCTCTTTGTATCACCAATACTTCGTATAGTCCTCTGCAAACAGTAAGCACTGAATAAATACCTTCCCCCCAACTCATTTGTTCACTGAAGAACAAGAACTTGAACCCAAGTTCTGACTCCATATCCAGAACATGCTCCATTTTTATTATAATACCTTCCTGTATGTGTGCAATACCTTATACCCAGACAGATTTCTATCTAGGTATAGTTACATAGTACAAGACTCCCTTTTATACAAAATGAATTAAATGCCATCACATGACCTTTCTTCTATATATCTGTAATTAATTTTAGGAGCAAAATCTTTAAGATGCAAAATGTGATCATTTGTACTAGTCTCCTCATCATAAAAAGAATTAACCACTTTACCTTTCAACATTTCTACCTCTAGAGAAGAATGAGCTAGACCTTCAAGAGAAAAAACTTTTTCTGTCATAATGCATCACAGCTTATGACTGAGATGTCACATGTTTTCCCTTCTACATTCCTGGCATGAGCAGTTTAAATGAACAATGATACTTTCCACCCCATTAGCATTGGCCTTTTTTTTTCCTTGAGACTACTCTTCAGCCCAGCCAAATGTAATTTGTTTTGTATGTGTCAGAGAGGCACTATATTTTATTTAGTGTATGATGGTGTTTCTTTGCATTGTTCCTCATACTGAAATGTCAACTATGACAGCTTAACAGAGTCTTCTGAGGAGAAAGGGGGTAGGTTGCTGCTACAAAATGAAAGAGTAGATTTTGAAGCCAGAGGATAAGATATGTCTGGACAAAAAGCTATTGTGTTCTGTAGCCCTTAAAAATGAAAGCCAGAAAAGAGAGAGAAAAAGTTTTAATTTTTTTCTTCTTCTTAAGAAATTGTAGAACAGTATTACATTAAATTAGCTTCCTTGTACTTGTTCTCCTGGGGCTTCATCAAACAGAGCCTGTGTCTTTCAGATCAAACAGCAAATCTTTGTTAGCTTTGTCAGCAGGCTGACTTCCCCATCAATCAGGCTCAAACATGGGAGGTGCGAGAAATACTCCTGAATAGCATTCCAAGGTGGCAGGGAACCTTTTTTTTGTTTCTTTCCCCCCTCTAGCAAATCTATAGCATGCAAACTGTATGCAACTGGTTAAACTTGATCGGAAAGGCAGAGAGCCTTGCGATTTTAGGAAAGTACAGATTGTTAACAAGAATAGGACCCTCTCTTCTCCTCAGAAGCCAGAGTAATTGACTGCTAGAACTGCTTGTGCTGTGAGTATTGATCAGTGACAGTTAGAGGCGGTCTTTGCAATCACTCCTCCTGTGAGGCCTAATTAACGAAGGCTTGCTTGCTGAATTAGATAAAATTCAGTGTCCGCCAAAATTAATGTGATGTTGTCTGAGCATCCTTCACCTAATAGGGGAAAATCAAGTTTAAGCAGTAGAAGAAGGCCGTCCTTTTAAGAACTACAATTCAGCCTAGAAAAGAAATAGATTTTAAGAGTTTGCAAGAGCAATTCAGAGGCCCAGAGACTTTGGAGGCATAGTTGAAGCTGTTAGCTGTTTAAAAAGCTGAAAATACTACTGCCATTTTTTATTACTTATTCCAATTTTAACAAGCCTCAGTTCAAAGGGACTTTTTAAGGTCAAGAAAAATTATTTCTTTTTCATAAGTCAAAGATGCCACCTTCCCTTCACCAATCCCCACATGCACATCTCACCTAGTATAGAAGCTTAATAATCTATTCCAAACCTTTTGCACTGTGGGAAATCTAAGAAATGGATTTCTTCCAGTATTTTATCCTTAAGTCCTAGAATGCATCAGAGTAATCTGGACCTGGATGTAGTCGAGAAAGGAAAAATGGAAAAATAGAATAAATTTTCTAGACATTTCAACTCCCAAATTTTCACTTCCTCTATTATGTAACAATTTTTTTAAAAAAAATCTAATTTATTAATGATGAAACTATGTGATTGCATAGTACTTTTCTCTTGGGAATTTAGAGTAATCTAGCAATAAAATATCAATCATCCTTATAGCTCTCCAAAACAGAAATTACTCTTCTCCTAAAAGTGCAGATTTTGAATGAAAAGAAAAAAAAGTCTTAAAATTGAATTGATGACTGTATTCATATTAGCAAGGCAGTCTAGTCAAGTAAATTGGTCATAAAACAAAGGCTTGATGTTTAAAAAAACTTGAGCTTTGGTGGAATCATTGGGAAAAAAGTCTTTACACAAAACATTCTAGATCCCATGTTTAAATAGTAAAGAAATCAGTGAGATACAACTTGATTTAGCCCTGAAAATCAAGGCAATTATGAAGTAAGGAATATAGTACTTATTTGGGAGTCAGGAGGCTTTAGATTAGATGCTTGCTGTAAATTCCTGGGCAAGTATTTCACCTATATTTGCCTCAGGCAATTTCAAGGACTTATTTACTAAGCCTCTGAGATCTTCTTTGGTGTGAATAGTCGTCTAGGCTGAGGAAATCCCAGATCCTTTGGGTAGTTATCTTGTTCCTGAAGTAGAAAGTGGTATTTATGATTCTGAACTGATACTTAATATACTTAAGAGGCAGAAGAGGGAACTCATTTCATTTAAACTTTTCAAATCCACGTGGTCCATGGTTTTGTTTTTCTGTCATTGCCAGCCAGTTAGTACTTTGCAGCTTTCTGTGATGATCTTCAGGTGTTACGATGATGAGTTTCAATGTGCATGTTGATATATACTACATGTATTCTATTAACTTATTAAGAGCTAACTACCCTATCTCTCTCTCATTTAGTATTACTTTAATTTATTAACATATAGCCTTTATTATTATTTACTGATGACATCTTTTTTCTATGCTATTACTCATGTATGCGGCTTTTTTAGGGAGGAGGGATCATGGAATGAAACCTGTGGCTTTTCTGGTATAAGGAACTTCCCATGAGGAAACTTCTACCAATGTAGCTAGGAACCTGCTTCTCATCTTAGAGATCCTGAAACACTGAGAGGTTGAATGAATTGCATTATAAAAAGAAACACAAAATACAAACCTTCCAATTAAGAAGACAATTGCCTTACTGAAGGGTCACTGTTGGAATATACAATGCTTGCACTGAGACAATGAATGAGACATTGGCTTAAGACTGCTAATGATGTGGCATCACTAGTAGCCATTTCTTTTCATGGAGGTCAGGTAGTAATTAACTTTACATTTTGTTGGTCTGATGACTCAAAAGAGAGAACCTCTAAGTTCTCTGAAGACTCATTTTCTTTCTGGATGACCCTGGGGCCTTTCTTGAAATCTGCTGATATGAACAATTAAGGCCTAATTTGGCAGAGGGCTGATGAGGCATGGAGTCTTTCTTTTGGCATGGAAGTTCGGCGCCAGAATGTCTCATGTTTTGAAGACTCAAGTGTCTATTGCTGTTGCCTTTTATCAAAACCAAACCAAACCAAAATTAAAAAAAAAAAACCTATTCTCCCTACTTTTAGAGTGGAGACTAGAAAAGAATTCTGACAAAATATTAAAGAAAATCCAAATGAAATTCCATTCTATCTGCATAGGTTTTTGTTCTGATTATTTCTCTGTTGATTATCTCTAAAATTATCCTTTTTATACATCCTAATTTCCATGTTTTCTCCTCTTGAGAACTCCTTGAAAAAAGGGAG
Organism: Phalanger gymnotis; assembly: GCA_028646595.1. Classification (NCBI taxonomy): domain Eukaryota; kingdom Metazoa; phylum Chordata; class Mammalia; order Diprotodontia; family Phalangeridae; genus Phalanger; species Phalanger gymnotis. Next base: position 486,977,795 of record CM053622.1, read on the forward strand.
GATTTTTTGTCTTTCTTTTTATTCTCTATGACTTTAATGCCTAACAAAGAGTAGATGCTTAATGAATGATGAGAGACTGACTGACTCTCTAATATTCCACTAAGCTTCTTAAAAAATTTTCAACCAACAACTACAATACCTCACTTAGGGTCATTGAATGGAAGATTTTTAGTTGGAAGGGACCTTGGAGAGCAGCTGGTCCAAATTCCTCTTTTTCACAAATGAGGAAAGTGATGCTCAGAAAAGTTAAGGGATTTGACCAAAGGCCAACATGCAGTATATTTCAGACACAGGCGCTATTCCTTTCATTACTAATCTGTAGCTCTATTAGGAAAATATGTTCAAATCTGGGTATATATCCCTGGGCAAGTCACAATGTCTGCCTCTGTTTCCTAAACTGTAAAATGGGGACAATAATAGTACTTAGGGTTCATTTGAGGCTCAAATGAGATAATATTTGTAAAACACTCAGCACAATGTATGGCACATAATAGGTATTTAACACATACATGTTGTCTTCCTTTTCATTTCCCCAATTTTTTAAATATGTATTATCTCATTTGATCCTAACAGTAGCCATGTAAATAAGACATGTATTTTTGTCCTCATTTCAGAGATCAGGAGATTAAAAGTCAAAGAGATAAAAAAAATCTTATCTAAGATAATATATGATATTACCTGTTGGTGAGGAATCATCATCATAGAGATTCAATGAAATAAATACAATAACTTATAAAGCTAACAGTGAACAAATAGTAGATCTTGTATTGTTTTTCTTAGGTTCATGAGATGCTAGAGACAAAAAAAAAGACTTTAGAATTCACCTAGTTCAGTCCCCATATTTTACGACTAAAGGAATTGAGGACAAGAGAGACAAGATGATTTGCCTAAGGTCACAAAGTGACTTAGTTGAAGTCAGGAAGAAAAACTGAGTTCTGATTCCAGGCCAATGATTTTTCTGTGATTTCACATTTCTATAATAATGTATACCATAATAAGCAACAAATATGACATAGAAAGAAGAAGAGCTTCAAGAAGTATTCAGTAATTTATAGGAAGAGACATAGGAGAAGAGTAGCAGAAATAATGTTCTAGGCGGCCTGCAATGTGATTTATGTGGCCCGCCTACGAGCATAGAAATTTACATAAAAGCTTTAGTAAACCAAGCCGAGCTACTGCAGAGCTCTCACTAAAATGGCAAATCAAAAAATGTTGTCTGTTGTTTCAATAAAAACCTGAGGTTGGACAGCCCTGTTCTAGCCTATAAATGTCTATACAGTATGATGCAGAGAAGGGTAATGAACAAAATGGATGTGTGATCTTAACACAAGGAGATAAATATAACTTTGTCAATATTGAAAAAAAATCAGGTCCCAAATATTACACAGAAGTCAAAAGATTTCTGCTGTCCAAAATTGATAGAAAGAATGACTGAGTAGCACTGGATGTCAAGAAGATATGCATTTTTGCAGAAATCTACGAATTAGAAGGTGAAGCACAAAGAGTTTTTCAGTGGGGATCAGAGGAGGGAGAAATAAAGTGATATATGACACACTGAAAGGAATGACAATGACAAGGTCCCAACACAGATTGTAAAATTGTAAGAGAGACAGAGTTGCATGCCAGGGCATTTAAAGTATCTGGAGATTGGTGGAAGACTTTTTCTCTTGGGAGCAGAGTTTCTGGAAATTCTTTCAGAAGATAGAGGAAATGATGAGGGATAGTGTTGTTGTAGAGCAGGTTCTAAACCAACAAAGAAGAGCTGGTTGATATTAGGTGATGTCTACATTGCTTCCAGTTCTGTTGTGTGTAAATAATGTGAAACTTGGAAGGAAGTGATCATACAACATTACTGTTGGTGATAGGCAAAATGAGCAATAATGAGTTGATGTATACTGGATAGAAAAAGTTCATAATAAAGATATGACCCTATGCCTTGCGTCTCTAAAAGGGAAGTAGCGCCAAGAGGTAGCGGAGGAATCTCTTTAATATAGCATTCTGACAGTACAATAATCTTAAGAGTAGAACAGTAGAACAAAGATGGTTAAGGGGAAATTGATCCCAAAGATAAGATAGAAAAAGAAATTGATCCCGGAGATAAGACAGAAAAAAATGATCAAAGAAAAAGAGTACCATCTTGAATAATTTGATTGTTAAGAAATATTGCAATAATATCTTTTGTCGAATTCTTGCTAATAGAGGTGTGCTACTGATTTCTGTCCTTCTCTTCCCCTAGCCTTCAAACCTTGAGTGAATTCCTTAACTTACATGTTGTTTGGTTAACAGAATTGGGATCCTAAATGGTCTCATGGGCTGGACAAATAGAATAATAAACATTTGCACATGTATATTCGTATATACATACATGCACATATATGTATGCAAATAACAGGCGTGACATACCATGATATACATAGAAGTTTGGACTGGGAATCAGGAAAACTTCAGGTCTTTGAAATTTACAGCTTGGGCAAGTCATTTAACCTCTCTTTGTGCCACAGAAAACTCCCTAGGTCTCATCTTGCTGTTGTTGAGTCATTTCAGTCATGTCTGACTTTTTCTGATTCTGATTGGGATTTTTTTTCAGAGATACTGGAGTGGTTTGCCATTTCCTTCTCCAGTTCATTTTTACATATGAGGAAACTGAGGCAAACAGGGTTAAGTGACTTGCTCAGGGTCAGATACCTAGTAAGTGTTTGAAGCTGGATTTCTACTCAAGAAGACAATTCTTCCAGGAGTCTCTAAGGCTAGTACTCTCTCCGCTGCACCACCCAGCACTTATTTCTAAGTTAGAATTAGGTTGCTGTTCTGAGTCAGACCTAGCTCAATCTATTCCAGTGATTCAGGCTTAGGATTTGAATAAAATAAAACAGTTGTGGACCATAAAATTCAATAGAAATTAATTTATTCACAATAACATTAAAAAGGACACAATTTATTAAAAATAGTTACCATTCTCCCTCTGATGCCACATTTATAAGGGCATTAATACTAGGTCAGAAAGATGTGCTGAAGGGCTATGGGAATTCTGCCAAGGCTCAAGAACAACTCCCTATAGGCTGGGCTAGTCTCCCACAACAATCATTTCCCAATGATAGCCTCCTTGACTCTTTAAAGAGATAGCATTCCTATCTACAGAGATTTCCCACACTGAGCATTCCTAACATTGATGAAATCATACATCCTTTGAGTAATCACATATTATATGTAAAGCACTACATTTATTTCCCCCACACACACACACTCATTTAATCAGCTGTACAAGCAAAGGATGAGGAAGATGTGGCTAGACAACAATTAACATAAAAGTCTTGGAATTTTAGTGGAATGATTTCAACATATAACCATTGAGAAACTTCAAAGAACTGGAGAAAGGGATATCATTAGGGAAACATACAGTATAATGAGAAGAGAAGATGAGGTGATCAGGTGATGAGGGCAAGAGACGATAAATGGACAAAGTACTCAATTGGTATTTTTATGTTGTCATCATAAAGGGGATAAAAAGACAAGCAAAAACATAGTCCCTGTTCTCAACAAGATCACATTCTGATATAGGAGACAAAATGAAAATACCTAGTTAGTTATTCACTTTTGTATATATACATATGCACATTTGTGTGTATAGTGTATGTATATATATATATATATACATATATTCACACACACATATATGCATACACATACATATAGATGTGTATCTATATGTGTGTTCTTTTTTTTCCAAAATTACCTTCCATAAAGATATGTATGTGTGTATATGTACACATGTGTAATACACACACATATATATCAGGGAAAAGCCTCTTGCTGAGGTTGAAATTTGAACTGAGCCTTAAAAGAAGTCAAGAAGCAGATATAAGGAGGTTGTGCATTAAATTCAGAGCCCCTGCAGCCCCTAAACAATTAAGTAAGTACGTGGGTTTGTTGGGAGTGAAAAGGAGAGAAGGAGCCAGTGCTAAAAGTGCTGCCCAAATGATGCTCTGAATGTTGCTAAGTGTCAGCAAGAACATACGGCTGCTGAATTAACAAAAATTAAATTAAATTAGATCAGCTAGTGATCCTGGTGCAGAAGGCAAGGAGCCAATTGATAGACTTTGTGAAAGCCCAGTAGGTAGGAAGATCTTCATTCTCCCAGGTGAGACTTTAGGGAGTGCTTGATCCTGACACTAACTTGACCTTCTTGCCCCAATAATTTTGAATTATTAGAGATGCAACTCAAGAAGATGGTGAGAATGAGGAGGACTAGGCCTGTACTGGATTTTCCCATTCACCTCTGTGCAACTGCTGGTTCTCCTATGTGGGACTTGAAGCATATGTCCAACCATGATCCTCATGATATATTCTGATAAGAGATAGTGAATTAAGTACTATCCAGATACTATAATAAACCATTTCCAGGCTGCATATTTCTAGAAGGACAAGAACGCTTTAGAGATTTGGCTAGTTTCTTAATGAACAATAGGAGAAAATACTGGTTAAATCTTCCTGATCTTAAACAGAACTGAGTTGTACAGTTCTCTCAGGTGACTTGCTCTAAAAGGACAAAGAGGAAGCCTTTTCTAGGTGGAAGTTGTAGTTATTAAAACAAAATGTTGATAAGAGAGAGATTAACAACAAGTCCTTTAATATCCTGGTTGGGAAATACCAGAGAAGAAGAAGAATAGATAGATGAAGCATCTTCTAAACACATGCTATGTATCAGATATTGTGCTGAGTGCTAGGAAGAGAAACACAAGCAAGCAGGACTGTTACTGCCCCCAAGAAGTTTTTACCTTCTTTTCTTTCTTAGTAGTATTTTTTCCATTACCTTTTTTCAACATTTATTTTTGTAAAATCTTTAGTTCCAAATAATGCATTGTTGGTGGAGTTGGGAACTGATCCAATCATTCTAGAGAGCAGCCATTGCTGGAATCATTCTAGAGAGCAATTTGGAACCAAGCCCAAATGGCTATAAAACTGTGTGTACCCATTGATCCAGCAATACCACTTCTAGGTCTGTATCCCAAAGAGTTCATAAAAATGGGGAAAAGACTCACATGTACAAAGAGATTTATAGCAAATCTTCTTGTGGTGGCAAAGAATTGGAAATTGAAGGGATGCTCATCAACTGTGGAATGGATGAACAAGTTGTGCTGTAAGAACGTAATGGAATACTATTGTTCTATAAGAAATGATGAGCAAGTGGATTTCAGAAAGACCTGGAAAGATTTGCATGAATTGATTCTGAGTGAAGTCAGTAGAACCATTGTACACAGCAACAGCAACATTGTGTGATGATCAACTTTGACAGACTTAGCTCTTCTCAGCAATGCAATGATCTAAGACAATGCCAAAAGACTCATGGTGGAAAATGCTGTCCACATCCAGAGAAAGAACTATGGAGTCTGAATACAGATTGAAGCATGCCAATTTCTCTTTTTTTCTTTCTCTTGGTCTTTTTTCCCTTTTGTTCTGATTCTTCTTTCACAATATGACTAAAGTGGAAGTACGTTTAATGTAATTATACATGTATAGCCTATATCAGACTGCTTGCCATCTTGGGGAGGGGAAAGGAAGGGAGGGAGAAAAAAATTGGAACTCAAAATCATATAAAAATGAATGTTGAAAACTACATTTATATGTAAGTGGAAAAATACTACTAAGTGGGAAAAACAAAGTAAATTGTAAAATACCAAAATTTTTTTGGGGGGAGGCGAGGTTACAAATTTTTCTCCCTCCTTCCTTCCCTCCCCCTCCCCCTGCCAAAATAGCAAACAATCTGATATAGGTTATACATGTAAAATCATGTTAAACATATTTCCATGTGAGTCATGTTGTAAAAGAAGAATCAGAACAAAAGGGAAAAACCATGAGAAAGAAAAAACAAAAACCAAGTGATGATAGGGTGCTTTGATCTGCATTCTTCAGTTTCCATAACTCTTTCTCTGGATGGGCTTAGCATTTTCCATCATGGATCTTTGGGAATTGTTTTGGATCACTGTATTGCTGAATAGAGCTAAGTCTATCACAGTTAATTGTCACACAATGTTGCTGCTGTCGTGTACAATGTTCTCCTGATTCTTCTCGCTTCACTCAGCATCAGTTCAGCTAAGTCTTTCTAGGTTTTTCTGAAGTCCACCTGAACATTTTTACCTTCTAATGGGGGAAGGCTATATATAAAAGAATATTGTTAAAGAAGGGGTTGGACATGCACAGTGGAACAGCAAAGTGATGGCAGGGAAGTAGAATAGATGTTTGGATATGATGAGGCAAAAATTAATCTATCTGAGGTAAGGGAAGAGTTTAAGCTTCTAGTGGAAGGGAGATGAGGAAGATGGACCCAGAGAAAAAAGTAGTGAGGAGTGGGTTGGGAAAAATCTATGGATATCTAGACCCTGACAAGCTAAGTTCACCTATAAGAGCTAGATGACTCCAGTGAAAACAAGAGGTAAAGAAGAGGCCTCTGGATCCAGAAGCCTGTCCTCCTGCACCAACTCCCTTAAGCCCTGATCTCACAAAACATAAAAAGTGTCATTAGTGAGGCCAAACTCCCCAAAGTTATGGAGTTCTTACAATTGGACTCAAGAAGAATCAGAGACTCTGTGATGATTTTTTGTATGGAAACAGCATCCAGAACTAGGGGAGTCTGATGGACACTGGATGTCATGTGTCCATCATAAATATGAACTCTTCTTGGGTTATAAATGGAATCCCCATGTAGGTGGAAGGTTTTGGGGGAGTCACCATATAGGGGACAAAGATCACTGACGTGATAAGGTGAGAAGACGACCAGTAGGCTATGCCTCTGTCATAGTTGTGAAGGAGCCTGCCTGAATAATGGAGGTATATTTGTGGGGTTTGTGTGTGTGGATCTCAGTTCAGGCTGTTGGTTCATCAGTTCAACCCATTATTGTGGAGAAAGTTCATCAGAAGCCTCTTGATTTGCCCAAACCATCATGTTCTATTAACATCTAGCAAAGCTATATCCTGGAGATTGGGGTGTGGTAGGGAAAGGGTTGCTGTGATTCTCCACTCATAGAAAATTTGAATTGTAATAGAATGGGCAGGCCCATAAATATGCTAAGCCTGGACCTACTGGTGCCAGAATTTTTCAAGAAAAGGTTACTGGCCTCCCTGAGAGTGATATTCCCACTGAGACACTTTATCCCCTTGTGGCTCTTGCCACATGATATCTACTTGTGAGGATTTGTATACTCCAAACTGTACTAGTGTTTGGTTTGTGGCCAGCTCTGCTCATTGTGTACTTAACATCTCTTTGTTTGTTCTTGTTTGAGCTTCTTCTCTTGTGAGTTGTTGAAAGATGGAGTCCTGGATAGTCCTCCCAGTGGGCTGTTGTTATGGGCTTCCCTGAGTGATCAGGGGAATAGAGTCTCAATGGCTACATTATGAAAAGATGACTCTCTTAGGATCAATGGAGGAATTTTATTGATGCATATTTAATTGTGCCATATCAGTGCTCCTATAATCAGATATTCTCTTGGCTAGGAGAAATAATGCTTGCATCAAGGATGTCATCATTAGAATTTACCATCAGGGCCTTACTATGAGGGATAAGGAAAGTAACTTACCTACTCTTTCTTCATGGTCTTCCCTCTGACATTTTTCTTTGAACAAAGAACCCACTTTATCACTGTGTAGACTATTCTGCTCAATTTCATGTTTACCTTTTTCCCTGAATAGGGGATAGAGACTGGAATCGTGATTTCTTTGTTACTCCCTGGATGAAGAAACTCCTGCTAACAAAACAGGTCAATAGTTTCTTTTCAACTCATAGCCTTAGAGAATTGCCTAGATCATAGAGAGGTTAAGTAGTGTACCCACAGTCACACCACCATAATGTAGGGGGACTAGAACCTAAGTCTTCCTAATTCCAAGGCTGGATCTCTATCCATTGTGACATATTGTATTTTCTTCCTGAATGATTTGGGCAAATCATCTCCCTAAAAGCAAAAGAGGCCCTGACAGTACAGTCGGTAGAGGGAGTAGACCTTGTGTATATGTGAGAGATTGAAAAAGTAAGGGAAGAGGAAATGGGGGAAAGTATCTTGCCCAATTTTTCCTTTTATGTAGTCTATCAGTACAGTGGAGGAGTGGATAATGGGACTCTAGGAGGAATTAGGGGATTGTTTACACCTTGGACTGGATGGTATGTTTTCACTCATTCAGGAGGAATCCTTGAGAGGAACATATGGTAGTCAGGGTGCATGGAATATGGAGTAGATAGTATGGCAAAGGGAGGAGAGATCTCAGACTGAAAGACACATCGGCATTCAAGTCCACTTACATAAAGCACTTTCAAGAAAGAGCAGTAGCTCTTTAGATTTAGTGAATTGTTACTCTTTTGTGGGATGTTGTTATTGAGTACATCCTATCCAGCAAATAACTAGAAAGATGAATCTGTATATCCTAGCTTTTTTTTTTAAGTCAGTTAAAGAGTATTTTAAATGATTTGTCTCATTGATTCAATCTCTCCAGACAATGATCTTTTTTTAGGGTCTGTTTGCATGTGGCCTAAGACAATGGGAACATGGTAACTATTCTCAAATATTTGATTTACCCTACTTTTTACCAGATAGCAAAAAGTGGACTGATATATTTTATAATAAGGAGGTAGGTCTTGACAATAATAAGGAAAATTTATTTACTAGAGTTACTTTTTTTTTTCCAAAAAAGTGGACAGCCTTAAAAGACAGTATTCCCTATTACTGGAATTTTTCAAATATAGACTTTGTGACCACTTAGCAATATTGTGAGGAGGGAGCTTTTCTTCAGGTATGAAGTGGCTTAGGTAGCCTCTCAAGCCCAAGTTCATATGATTCCACAAATGATCATATGCCCTTGATTTCCAGATTCTCCAAGAGGAGAGAATACTTTTTTAAAAATCAGTTTGAGGTCTTTATATTTTGAGAATAGGTTTTTGAAGGACCTAATTACATAATTCCCTCATATCATTTCAGTTTAAAAGTAGTTCACAGTTCTGCAGTAGAATTTGGGGGCATGTGCATCTTTTCAGATGACACATCAAAGTAACTCTGGAAGGATTCTTCAATATGAGTTTTTCTTTTAAAGGCTTTGAGAGACAATCCTTAGTTGTATAACTCAGGCATGCTTTGGCAATCTACCAGTCAGTATTTGAAAGGGTATTAGCAATGGGGCAAAGCTTGAACAAAAGAGATCTTTTCCTTCCTCCCCCCACCCCCTTCTTGTCTAGGCAGTCTCTGTGGAAAGCTTGTTATATAGCTGAACCTAGATTTCTACTGACCAGGTCAAACTCTGTGAAAATATACAAGCCTCTCCAGTCTTTCCACTACATTTTGCCAAATGAGTAAACACTTAACCTTTATCACCACATACCACAAATAAAAAGTGAAGCTGACAGTACAGCTCTAAGAGGAAAAAAGAGGACAGACACTAGTTAGGTGCTTATTCCATTATTTCCTAGAAACAAAATGTTTTAAGAAGTTTGAGATTATGTGTTGCCATTTTTGTTTCCTGTGGGCAATGATAATAGCATATAGTTTACACAATAGAATTGCCCAAGTTACATACAAGTTAAGTGATTTGCCCAAGGTCACAGTACCAGTAAGTGACAGATGTGGGATTTGAACCTGAGTCTTCTTGACTCTAAGACCAATATGGAGCAGTGCTTTCATCAGTATAAGCAACAAACTCCCCCAACACAAATGACAGTCTTATTAAATGAATCCTTAGTTACATAGAAGTTAAATGACTTACCCAGGAAGTGACAGGGGTAGAATTTGAATCCAAGTCTTCTGGATTCCAAGTCCACCACTCTATTGTATCATGCTGCCTTGACATTTTGCTTAATGGCTATTCAATGCAGCAGACATTTGTCATGTATTCACTCATACCCCCTAGGTCAAGAGTGGGGAACCTGCAGCCTCAAGGCCACATGTGGCCCTCTAGGTCCTCAAGTGTGGCCTTTTGGCTGAATCCAAACTTCGCAGAACAAATTTTGTATGGATTCAGCCAAAAGGGGGCACCCGAGGAGCTAGAGGGCCACATGTGGCTTTGAGACCACAGGTTTCCCACCCCTGCCCTAGGTTCTGGAGGAAATTGTAAATTTAGATAATATACATGGTTATAGAAATTTCAGTCTAATACAGTGATTATTATATATGTTTTCTCAGTTGATCCTCATAGCAATCCTAGGAAGTGAGATAGTGCAAATTCTGCAACCACATTTTACAAGTCAGGAAATGTTGGGTTCCTCCCCACTTTGATAAGATGAGGAATAGAGGCTCAGAAAAGTTTCCTGATTTACTTCAAATCTCCCATCCAAAACTATAGAACTGGAAGGGACCTTAGAAATCATCTAGTCTTACTCTTTCATTTTTTAAAACAGATGAATGAATAAATTGTAAGTCAGAGGAGCGGATACTTGCCTGTGGCCAAACTTGTAAGTAACAAAGCCAAGATTTTGGTCCAAGTCATCTGACTCCAACTTCAAGAATCCAGTCCTTTCTGGTATGCTAAACTGCACAAATAAAGTTTTATGGTGGCAAAAATGTGAGTAAAAGTCTTTTTTTTTTTAAATATTGGAGGTTAATGTGAAGAGTAATCCTAGAAACAAATGCTTTTATGGAGAGGAAATATATTCAGGCACCAAGGGAAGGCTTGGCGCACTCAAGTGACCTCTATTTCTTTTTCTTAATAAAATTGTTAAATAATCTAAAATAAAAAACCCTACAGCAAATTCGAGATAATACTTATTCTTAGGGGAGGGAATCTGCCAGATTTTGGCCTCAAGCAAGTTTATATGAAGGATTATAAACCCAAGGAAATTATGCAAAGGAATTCTAAGAAAAATGATTGCCTATAGTTGCATCAAGGGTTTCCTAATCAGAATTCAAAACCATCCTCTTTGCATGAAGGAAGAGGAAAATAGCTTACAGAAACATGAGGGGAAGACGTGATGATATGAGAACTGTGAGCAGTAAAATGCTTTTTTAACTGTTCTGTGACACTGTCTTCTTTGCAAGTCTTTCCTAAAGCTAGAACCTGATAGAAGGTTGGTTTTGCAGGTAGATAGAAATAGCCCATATGGTCATAAATAGCAGGCATGTAGGTGCTTCAGCTGATACAGAAAAAATAACAAACATGTAGGTGCTTAAGCTTATATTGAACAAGTAGACCAAGTAGCTTATTTTTTGCCTGTTGGGGTAATCTGTTGTTATTTAGTGGTTTTAGTTCATGTCAAGCTCTGCATCACCACATTTGGGGTTTTCTTGGCAGAGATACTGGAGGTTTGCTATTTCATTCTCCAACTCATTTTACAGATGAGGAAATTGAGGTAAATAGGGTTAAGTGACTTGTCTAGAGTCACACAGCGAGACAGTATCTGATGCCAGATTGAACTCAAGAAGCTGAGTCTTCCTGACTCCTGGTCCAGAACTCTATCCATTGCACCACCTATCTGTCTCATTTTTCTAATCTACATGAAAGCTTAGACTGTGCCTCTCCAAATGACCAAATCAACTGATTACCAATAATTCCTTATGCTATTATAATAATCAATTGCTGAGTGGTTGATTGGATCATCTCATAGCCGTTAAGATGGGGTTTTGACAACTAAAATAGGGTAATGAGTGAATCTGAACAATTGTACAGTGATAGGCTATTGTTGCAATCACCCAAAATAAATCAGTTGGATGAAAATAACTGCAAGATTAATTCAAATGTATAAGATCTATGGTTAAATATGGTGATGAGTACTGTAGATTTTAAAAGGGGAAAGGCGATGAATGTATATGGGAGAGGGATTAGGTTTTACAGAAGAGGAAAAGAAGTATACAATGAACAAATATTTCCTGAGCACCTACTATGTGCCTAACCCTGTTAGGCACTTTGGGGTATATAAACTATAAGACTTGAAATCTGACAGTTTTATTGTAACAAGACTTCTCCTTCCCCTCAACCCAGTTTGGATTTTATCACTAGAGAATTCCTGGTGTGGTAGTTTCTTCTAGTGATTCAGGTTAGCAAATTGTCTATAACTTACAATCTTAGAGATTTGCCTACAGAACTGTAACTAGATGGTTCCTCAAGGTCACAAAGCTGATATATGTTAGATACTACTAGCATCTAGGTATTTATGCTTCCAAGAGTGGCCCTGTATCCACTATACAAATAAAATCATTGTAATAGGAGCATATCCAAAGGAGATCCTAGAAAGGAAAAGGTCTTATATGTATAAAATATTTAATTAGCTCTCTTTTTTGTCTTGGAAGAAACCTGGAGTCTAAGTTAATCCCCATCAATAGGGGAATAACTGAACAAATTATGGTGTGTGAGTAGAATGCAATATTATGGTTCTATAAGAAATGAGGAAATAGAGGATTTCAGATATGTGGAAAGACTTGGATGAACTGATGCTGAGTGAAGTGAGCAAAAGTGTAAGTTATATATATATATCATATATAATGTATCAAAATTATAATAATGAACAGTTTTGAAGACATCTGTATTTGATTTTTTTTAAAAAAATGAATGAGCAGAACCAGGAGACTAATTTATTCAATAGCAACAACTATATAGGGATAAACAACTTTGGAAACTCCAGGAACTATGATCAATGCAGTGACTACCCATGATTCCAGAGGACTGATGAAGCATGCTATTGGCATTCTGACAGAGAGGTGATGCATTCAGGGTGCAGAATGGGACATATATTTTGTAAATACAGTCAATGAAGGAATTCATTTTGCTTCATGATGCATGTTTATTACTTGAAATTAGGTTTTGTTTTCCCTCTAATGGAATAGTGGTGGGAAGGAAAGAGAGAGAAATATTTATACATAAACACATACACACATGCATATGTGTATATTTATGTTAATTAAACAATAACACTTAACAAAAAATTAAAATATAAAATAAAGGTTATAGACTAAGGGTTTATAACATTTTTTCCATTTGTTCCATGGAACCCTTAGTGGGGTTTGGAGAGTTGTAGAACAAGTTTGTGGAGGCTGTTTCAGAGACTGGCAGAGATTGCTCTATGTTTGTGTTTCTACTAAAGCCAAGTAATAGCTTATTTTGTACAATATTTTATACAGGTTGGTCTCCTGGCTAGTAAGAAGTTTGCAAGGGCTTGTAAAGAATATCTTGATGCTCTTTGCCTTATCAGGAAAAATGATTAAATTCCCTCTCCTTCCTCTTTCAGTCCCTCCTCTCCCCAAATAAAGAAGAATTATTTAAAGAGGAAAACAAAGGGGAGATAGAATCTGATGTGGTAGGGAAATATCCAAATCTGGAGGTCTGGAGGATGAGAGAATGCAACAGAAAGTAGGAACAAGAAAGATTATTAGAACCATTAGAGGTGTTCAGAAGACTTTTTGGCAGATGACAGACAAGGTCAGTTAACTGTTCATATTCAGACTCTGTTTGAGGAATCTTGAGGCTCTTGTTCCAAAACTGAAGGTAAATGGTGGAACTAGACCTTCTGCGTAGGAAATAGTTTCTTGTATTTCATGATAATAATGATCCACAATTTCATTCAGGAGAGAGCACATCTAACACACCCGTGTTTTAGTGGTAAGAATATTGCATATGAAGTCAGAGTCAAGTGAGCAAGCATTTATTCTGTGCTTATCATGTGCCAGGCCTGGCACCACGTGCTTGTTATGGTAATTAAGGTGGGACTTTTTTTTTCACTGTTTTCTCTTTTGGAATGCTGAGGTAATCAAGGACCTTTGATGAATTTTGCCTTTCCAAATGTAATGGCAAGCAAAGTGGACTTTTGTTGTCTTTTTTTCTTTTTGGCAGGGCAATTGGGGTTAAGTGACTTGCCCAAGGTCACGTAGCTAGTACATGTGTCAGGCGTCTGAAGCTAGATTTGAATTCAGGTCCTCCTGACTCCAGGGCCGATGCTGTACTCGCTGCACCACCTAGCTGCCCCTACACCACCTAGCTGCCCTTTGCCACCTAGCTCTCCCTTGTTGTCTTTGTTTTGGAGTGCTTCTCAGCACTAAGAAATCTTTGATTGAATAGGGAGTCTTTGACCTGCTTAGGTCAAGAGAAGGCCTAGTTCACATGGTTTGAGCTGCATAGTTGTGAAGCCCTTTGACCCTGAAGAAGTGTATATAAACTCAAAGGTTAGTATTTTGCCTTTGGGGGGCACACTCATTGAAAGAATATTGGTGATGAGATTCTGGGTAGCTGTTGAAGCTTTGAAAAACCCAGGTGTTGGTGCTTCTCTGGTAACTATGTATTGAGATGTTGGACAGACAGCTAGAAGCCTGTCTGCTAGTTTGTGTTATTTGCCCTGTTTATATAATTTCTGCTCGTAATCTCCATATTCTCTCTGAAGTTCAAGGTGCTGGCTTTTCCCCCTGAACTAAATGAATGATATATGTATGTTTAATTAAAGTGAGATTGTTAACCCCTTAAAGTTGCTTTCCTTAGAAAAGCAGATCAAAGAACTTGTGCTAGCAGCCCTTCTGTGTGCTCTTGTTGTTGGTCTTTCACTCCCACAACAGCTGCTAGAAACGTTGTTAAAGTGCTGGAGACACAAAGAAAGGTAAAAAACAAGCCCTGCTCTGAAGGAGATCAGAGCAATGGGGGAAGTAAACATGCAAACACTATGTACAAATGAGATATATGCAGTACAAAGTGGAGAAAACCTCAGAGGGATGTGATAGTGAATACTGGATCACCAGTGTGATCTTGAGCAAGTCACTTATTACTCTAGGCCTCATTTATTTAACCTGTAAAATGTAGGGTTGGAGATGGTCTATGTATGAATTAGACAATTGCTACTGAGTCTTTTAGTTTTAAGTCCTATTATCCTGTCATTCTACTAGCTATAGGAAGAACACATAAATTGTAGTAATTAGAGGCTCCCAGCTGAGAGATACCAAAGCAGCCATATGTCAACCTGATGGTGGAGACCAAAGGTTAAGGAATACATTAATCAGTTTAAGAAATTTAAGCGAATTTTTGAATTAAGATACCAAGTAAAAATAATTTCAACACTTTGAGGATACATAATTTCATCAGTGTGGATACTCCTACAAAAGTTGCAAATTGCCCTATCTCTATATTTTAATAAGACGGTCTTCATGAACTGCTATCATCAGAAAAATTATCAACTTAAGACTAGCCTTAGGGTGATAAGACTCTCCATACTTAGCCAAGCAGCACCTTGGACAACAACCTTCAGTCTGTCATTTGGCTCATGGTGTAATGGAAAGAAATATTAAAGTTAATCAGAAAGCGTAAGATTGAAGGATTATCCTGAGATAACCCAATTAAGGTGCAGGAAATGTCAATTTTTTGACAATGAAAAATATTAAGAGTAGAATTATGGCTTGAAGAAGAATATTTAAGTACTAAAGTAGAAAAAAATGGGCTGGAAATCTATCCCCAAGTAATAAAGGAATTTGCTAAAGGATTCCCTTACTTCCATAAAAGGTGCTAGTAAATTAGGGAACACTTAGAGAAAAATAAATAAATCTACAAGAAATTCTGAGAACTTTCATCTAACTAGTTAAACATCCATTGCTTAACCAGGAAAGAACATTATCAACACCAACAAATTGCCAATATAAAAGGGAAAAAGAAATGATTAGCATTATCCCTGCTGAGGAAAAACAAATCAAACCAGAAATAATGAATTTCTTTTGGAAAAAAATGTTCAAATTAGAGAAAGAGAGCATAACAGCTGATGGACCATATTCTACTATATTATGCATCTCAGAGAAAGGAATTATAATTGCTTAATGATAACAATTACATAAGTGAGAAAGTGGTTGAATCATTGGATTCTGTCTATATACTCTCCCTCAACTCTGTAAACACAAAATTTGGGGTTATAGGATGAGAGGTCTGAGCTCTGCTGCTAATTCTCTCTGGCTTTGGGCAAATACCTCTTCCCTTCCATTCCTGTATCCTTAGTTCTGAGAAAGTAACAGCTACTCAAATAAAACATTTAGAATTTCAGTTTCATCATTGAAGACACAAAACACATCGCCACAGATTGCTTACTCATTTCCATACTGCCATTTGTAACTTTTGAGAAATTTGTAAATTTTGAGAATTGAGGGAGTTAAAGAATCTCTTAAGCTATTTGGGATAATTGAGACAGTGAAGATAAGAGTACGCATAGAGAAATATGTTGGAAAAATCTTTTTTTTTTTAATTTGTATTTTATTATTTACTTAATATATTTAGTTTTCAGCATTGATTTCCACAAGAATTTGAATTACAAATTTTCTCCCCATTTCTACCCTACCCCCACTCCAAGATGGCGTATATTCTGATTGCCTGTTCCTCAGTCAGCCCTCCTTTCTGTCACCCCACTCCCTCCCCATCCTCTTTTCCCTTACTTTCTTGTAGGGCAAGGTAGATTTCTATGCCCCATTGTATGTGTATTTTATTTCTCAGTTGCATGCAAAAACAAGTTTTTTTGAACATCTGCTTTTAAAACTTTGAGTTCCAAATTCTCTCCCCTGTTCCCTCCCCACCCACACTCCCTAAGAAGGCAAGGAATTCAACATAGGTCACATGTGTATCATTATGCAAAACCCTTCCACAATACTCATGCTGTGAAAGACTAACTGTATTTTGCTTCCTCCTATCCTGTTCCTCTTT